>CM050910.1:7635000-7665000 GCA_027726005.1 Juncus effusus | reverse complement strand
GAATGCAAGCCGCGCCTCCTCCGATGGATCCTTCTCCTTCAAGAGTTTAACGTGGAGATTCGGGATAAAAAGGGAGCCGAAAACTTGGTGGCCGATCATCTTAGCCGACTCCCAACAAACGAAGGCGATATCATTCCGATCAACGAACTCTTTCCTGACGAGCAACTCTACGCGATCAATCTGTCTGAGTTTTTATCCAATTGCCAAATTTCTTTTTGTAAAATATTCTCCTTGTTGTCGACTAAAAGATGTTCTTGGCAAATTTTGCATATTCCACCCTTATTCAGATAGATAAAGATTTTTTGTTCTACTGTCAAGATTCGGCCAAGTGGAGAGAGAACATATTTATCAACTTTTTCTTCAAATCTCATCGCACGTGAGGGGTAGGAAAAGATAGGTTATTGTTATTTTGCATGTCTTGAGGAGATTAAATAAAGAATGTGCCAAGAATAGCTCCCGGCGTTGAAGAACTCCTTAAATTACCACGGGTTGGTCAGAGACAGCTTATGTTTTTTTTCCCTGACTCCAACTTTGAACGCTTGGATCTCTCTAAGTTTTTATCCAATTGCAAGATTTTTTTCTGTAAAATATTCTCCTTGCTGTCGACTAACAGATGTTCTTAGCAAATTTTATATATTGGACCCATATTTACCATATTTTTCTTCAAATCTCATCACACGTGAGGGGTAGGAAAAGATAGATTATTGTTATTTTGCATGTCTTGAGGAGATAGTGCTGGGAAACCCGTAGCCATGTACGTTACATGCACAGCGGAACCTACGGGTTAAACCCTCCCTAGGATCATCGTAAAGGAAATAAAGGTGCGAGATTATGCTATTAAAATATATATACCTCGGATCTTCCCGATCCGGGAGAGAGAAGCGGATGTTGGTCTGAACGAACTTCTGTCTTGCTTCCTTCTCCTTCCTGGCTTCTGAAGCTTGACTATGCAAACCTTCTTGCTCTTCCTAGGGATGAAGAACTAGATCGCTCGCTAATCTCCAAAGCAGGAGATCTCTACTCGTATCCAAGCGAACTTCAGACGTACGGAGTAACCAGACTCGGCTGGATGAATCCGGAAATACTTTCCGAAATTACCCTCACAAGACTCTCTCTCTCTTGGTATTACGGCTGCCTCTAAGGCTTCTAATTGTGTATCTAGTAGAGGGGGCATGCCCCTCTATTTATACTAGAGAGAGGGGTGAAAGGATGGCAAGTTTTGATAAGGAAACCCTTCCAGCCGCCAGAGTTCCTGTCGGCCGGAACCTGTGTTCCGGTCGGCCGGAACAATTTCAGCATATTGTAATGTGTATTTTTATACACATTTTTAGGGTTTTTATCATCTCAAATTCAATCATAATTCACATTAAATGTATGAAAAATGCTCATAATTCATAAAACATAATTTGAAACCTCTTAATACATTTTTGTGTGATTTTACAGGCAAAAAGGCCATAAAATGAAGAATTGGACCAAAACGCAAATAATGGGCCAAAGATGGCCAACTAAAAACCTCAAACTCTCTACAAAAAATTCCCCAAACTTTTACGACAATTCAAAAACCTTCTACAACCAAGTCGAACCGAGCCAAACGCCAAAAATCGCCAAGTTGACCAAAAGTCAACTTCTCCAAAATGGGTCAAACGGTATACCAAAACGAAGAGCTCGACGAAACGAACCCAACGGTACAATCCTCGCGATCAGAAACCTTCTAGAACTCTCAGAATCACCAATTGAAAATCGGGTCAAAACTGGTCAAAGTCAACGGTTGACCTGGTCAAACCCGTCTTCTTCAACATCCAAAGTCCGAAATTTTGCTCGAAACTGAACAAACCGGCCAGCCATGGATTCAGCATGACGAGACGAACACGCCGGTGCCACCCTCCGGTCTTGAAAGTTCCGGCGATCGCCGGAATTCGGCCAGAACAGGTGCCAAATACGTACCGAAACCATGGTTGATCTGCCGTGCCTTCCACCATCATCCATTCGAGCCAAAACCGATCTCATTCTCTTCTACATCTTCTACCCTTTCTAACCGTATGAAGAACTCATCGAATGATGCGAAATCGAGCGAGAAATCCGTGTTTGCGTAATCTGTTCGACGAAATCCTCAATGAACTTTTCAAACTGGATGAACCAACGGTCGAGTTTCGAACAGCGAATGAATTCGATCAACCATTTCCGTTTTTCTCAAGCAAAGATGATTCTTTTCGTGTCGTAAAGCTTTAGTGAAGGCTCACGATGAATTCAGAAGCCTCAATTCGATGGAAAAACAACTCGAAATCATAGTTTGATTCACGAGTTCAGCCGTTTTTTGGTTATTTTCGCGAAACTGAAACCGAGTTGGTTAATGGAGGAATTCTCTGGATTCGAGGCGGATTGGGAAGTAATAATGGTTGTGAAGCATCGTGAGGAAGTTGAGAACGAAGCCTGAGTCACCGTTTTGGATTTCGTTGTGTGAATTGCGAACAAGAGGTCGATTTGCACACTCTGGTCAGCAATGGCGGAACAGCGAACCGATGATATTCAAATAAGCAGAACTCGAGTTTTACTCAACGGTTTTCAACCATTCAAAGCCCTGTGGATTCGTGAGAAGATGGAGAAGAGATCTGAGTTGATGAATCACAGCGAAATGTACAGAATCACGAGCTCGAATCGATGGTTGTGAGAAACGGGTAACGGGTCTGAAATCCAAGAGAAAAATCGATCCAAAGTCCAAATTCGCAACTCACAAGGCTGTCAGAGGATTGTTTTAGGACGAGCACACGATCGCAAGCCACAGAAGATCGAGGAAAGAAATTCAGCGCCAAAACTGAAGAAGAAGACGACTCGTTTCATCAGTTATGACTCGTCTCACGCTTTTCAAACCGATTCGCCACACCAGATCAGCGGCACGAGCTTAAAACGAGTCAGTACCCAGCTCACACAAAAGCGACTCGTTTCAAGCGAGCTGCAGCTCGTTTCGTCGCATGAAATCCGGAAATTTAATTCAAAACTCAGCGCCAAAGGCTGAAGAAGAAGATGACTCGTTTCATCAGTTGTGACTCGTCTCACCGTTTCGCCACAGAAAACCAAAACAAAACAGTTTGAAAACTCAGAGATTAATAACGGAATAGCGACTCGTTTCACGCGATTATGACCCGTTTCACCAGAACTTATTCTGAGGGGACCCACTGTCAGTCTCAGTAATGCGATTCAAATCATCTGAACTGAAATTCAGTTCAGTTTTCGCGCGAGTAAACGGATGAAAAATCCGATGATTCAAACTCGATCAATTCTCAGCCAAATTCAACGAAATTTCGTCCAGATCTTCAGTACACCCCACTTGATCTGCCTGAGCCAATGGAATCGCTCGGTTTGTCCCCCACTCTCCATACCAGTCTCTCTATAAATTACACCCTTCCATCCAACCTCTGATGAATCCATTCTTCCATTCTCCAAATTCTTTCAACACACCACTCTCCAATCATCTTCTTTAAGTTTCAGTAACTCCATTACTGAATCTCAGAGCGTTTCGAGCTTCAATTTTCGAGTTTGAGTGAAAATTCACCAATTCGGGCTGATTTTGGTGAAAAAGGCAATTGAGCGGTTCCGGCTGGATCGAGCATCAATTGGAGGTTCAAATCGGCTCAAGGAAGCTTCTGGTTGATCTTCTACGTCTCGGTTTGATTCAATTTTCATTTAATCTCTTGTATCCAATTTTAGATTACAAGATCCAATTTGTATAAAAATATGATGAACACATGCCTAATTTCGGTTGATCTTATCATGTGTGAGTAGAATCTTGTAGGGATAGGCCTTTTGTGATTGAATTGTTTGAAATCTTGCTTTAATTTGAATTAAATTGACTGATTTGGTATTGTTCATAATGTGCTGTTAAATCTGGTTTTTTTTTATTTAATCGATTTGGTTGAATTAATTAGGTCATTTAGAACTGAATTTTCCTGCATGTTAAGTCCATTTTATCATCTTGAATCTTGGTTGAGGTTTTTGCTTGATTTAGTGAAGTTTTTAGTTCAAAAATTGAGATCAAACACTAGTTGGTTGACTGGTGTTTGATCTGAAATTTTGATCTATTTGCTGAGTTTTTCTGGTTGGAAATAATTCAAACTTGTTCCAAATCTGAATAATTGAATATTTTGTGATTAATGATACAATTCTTGATCAAATTGCCTCAAAAATCCCTACTTTTATCCTCTAAATTCAAAAATACATTTTTCTGCATTTTGTTTCTGTCAGTTCAGTAAAAAATTGTTTGACTTCAGATCTGATCTAAGAAAATTATAAAACAAAATATTTTGTGTTTCTTTAGATATTTTAGAACAACTTTCATATAATATGTGCCCAATGTTTTTATGTTAAATTTGTAAGATAAAATCTGTGCAAAGTTTTGATTTTTTAAATTTTCTGTTTTTGATTTTTGGATCTGACTGTTTTTCTACAATTTTTAGAAATTAGTAAAAAAATCCTATAAATAAAAAATCTAAGTCTCTGGAAATTATTTTGAAGTGCAGTTTCTTGATCTGAATTTTAATTGCATTGTTGTTTGGAAAAAATTTGAATTCCATTCTCTTTTGGCAACACATACCATTCTCTGTCCAATTCTGTCCTATACTCTGAGTTTTGACCATAACTTTTGGAATATCAATCTTTTTGATCTGAAATTTTTACCACATAACTTGAACTTTCTTTCCTAATTTCTGTAAAATTTTGGTAATTTTTGAATTAATTTTCGAATTTCTGTGATTTTATGAAAATTCCTGCTGATTGATTATGAAAAGTGTAGATTAAATAAAAATATGAACAAAAGTAATAATTGATTTACCTTGCATTGTGAAGATCTCATTCTCTAGTTTTCATTGACATATCATTTGCAACTTTTGGACATTTGGAACTATTATTAAAGAATTTTTAAAAAAAATTGTGTACGAATTTGATTAAAATCCATCTAATACATCATTACCCTTCTTAAACAATTTACATCATTTGAACAAAACAAAGACCTACTTTTGAAAAGAATTGTAATATCTCAAGGCCATTCTCCTTGTGTTCGACCCCTAAAACTCAAAAGACCACATATACACTTAAGAGTAAATCTAGGGAAATTATAAATATTTTTGCTAAATTGTGTGAAATTTAACGACGGTTTTGCGCGGTTTACACATATGTAAAATTTAGTTCCGGTCGACCGGAACTTGTGTTCCGGTTGGCCGGAACAATTCCAACATATGTAAAATTTCAACATCTAATGCTTTATTCTTTCACCAATTTATACATCACATGTATAACTGTTTCTAAGGTACTTTCTTCCCGTCCGAACGGAGTTCATTGTGTGACCGTCTAGGTTCCATTTAACGCTGGTAACGGTCTTCTAAAGATCGTAAGTCATGAGTAACCTCTAGACTGATGTCATGACTACCCATGTTAAATGAAATGATCAGCGATCATAAACCTATCTTAATAGACGTTTGCTTATTCCTTTTGTTCTACGATATATGTCTTGATCACAAGGCATGGAAGTATGTCATCCTTGAGTTTGATCAAAGTCTCTTTCCTGATCGAGAATTAGACTGAGTAAATACAAAACGATATTTACAACACATGTTAATCCATTTTGAGCATGGCCATGCATTTCCTTCAGTCCTAGTTCATCAGGGGGCCCAGAGATATCTCCCTCTTAACGAGAGGAACAAATCCCATCTTGGTCACACACATTCCTCATCATGATTCAGTGCATACCTAATGATGACCCTAATGATTATCCCATTACGGATGACGTAACATCATATTAAAGTATGCAGTTCCTCATACAGGAATCCATGGTGACCTCAGGTCGTAGGAACAAGCACACTATTCATACGAGAATCACTAATGACATATACCATGCATATTCTCATAGTGTGGTCAGTCCAGTACATGTTCTCTAACACGCACCCATATTCCAAACTTGACATTCCTATGTCCATGATCAGCAGAACATGATCATCCTGTCTGCGAATATACTAGTGTGGATATGTAGCTTCTTACTTGATGTATGTTTATCTCTATAAACATCCTACATATCACTAGAGACGGTTTAAAATGTCATTCGTTGGTTCACAGTTCTACTATCAGAATCACGTATTCTGATGACGTGAATCCGAAGTGTTATTCATGGTCGATCTAATATATGTAAATACATTAGTCACCCATACACTCATTCATATATGAAATGAATAAACGCGTTTCTCATAATCTAATCTCTAGTCCAACACTTTGGGCTAGGGCATAATTCCTTCAGTCTCCCACTTGCACTAGGCCAATCTTAAGCATCCAATGCTCATAAGGCAACATGACCTTCATGTTCTACTAGTGGGACATATATGCCTCTCTCCTTTTGGCCGAATCAGGACAGTAGAACAAAAAATCATTTTCTATCTGAATAAGGGACTAATATGCTAAATTCGCTAAGAACATCTGTTAGTCGACACAAGGAGAATATTTTACAAAAAGAAACCTGGCAATTCAATAAAAACATAGAGAGATCCAAGCGTTCAAAGTTGGAGTCAGAGAAAAAAATATAAGCTGTTTCTGACCAACCCGTGGTAATTTAGGGTTTCTTCAACTGTTGATGTTATTCTTGGCTCATTTTTTTTTCAATCTCCTCAAGACATGCAAAATAACAATAACCTATCATCTCCTACCCGTCAAGTGTGATGACATTTGAAGAAAAAGTAGAAAAATATGTTCTCTCTCCCATTGGCCGAATCTGGACAGCAGAACAAAAAATCATTTTCTAACTGAATATGGGTGCAATATGCAAAATTCGCTAATAACATTTATTAGTCGACAACAAAGAGAATATTTTACAAAAAGTAATCTAGCAATTCGATAAAAACTTTAAGAGATATAAGCGTTCAAAGTTGGTGTCAGAGGAAAAAAAAAGCTGTTTCTGACCAACCCGTGGTAATTTAAGGATTTCTTAAACTACGGGCGCAATTCTTGGCTCATTCTTTTTTCTATCACCTCGAGACATGCAAAATAACAATAACCTATCTTTTCCTACACCTCCCGTGTGATGAGATTTGAAGAAATGGTTGATAAATATGTTCTCTCTCCCCTTGGCTGAATATGGACAGTAGAACAAAAAATCATTTTCTATTTGAATATGGGTCCAATATGCAAAATTCGCTAAGAACATTTGTTAGTCGACAACAAGGAAAATATTTTACAAAAAGAAATCTGGCAATTGGATAAAAACTTATAGAGATCCAAGCGTTCAAAATTGGAGTCAGAGAAAAAAACATAACCTGTTTCTGACCAACCCGTGGTAATTTAAGGGTTTCTTGAACTATTGATGTTATTCTTGGCTCATTCATTCTTCAATCTCCTCAAGACATGCAAAATAACAATATCCTATCATCTCCTACCCGTCACGTGTGATGACATTTGAAGAAAAAGTAGAAAAATATGTTCTCTCTCCCGTTGGCCGAATCTGGACAGCAGAAGAAAAAATCATTTTCTAACTGAATATGGGTGCAATATGCAAAATTCGCTAATAACATTTATTAGTCGACAACAAAGAGAATATTTTACAAAAAGTAATCTAGCAATTCGATAAAAACTTTAAGAGATATAAGCGTTCAAATTTGGTGTCAGAGGGAAAAAAAAGCTGTTTCTGACCAACCCGTGGTAATTTATGGATTTCTTAAACTACGGGCGCAATTCTTGGCTCATTCTTTTTTCTATCTCCTCAAGACATGCAAAATAACAATGACCTATCTTTTCCTACACCTCCCGTGTGATGAGATTTGAAGAAAATGTTGATAAATATGTTCTCTCTCCCCTTGGCTGAATATGGACAGTAGAACAAAAAATCATTTTCTATTTGAATACGGGTCCAATATGCAAAATTCGCTAAGAACATTTGTTAGTCGACAACAAGGAAAATATTTTACAAAAAGAAATCTGGCAATTGGATAAAAACTTATAGAGATCCAAGCGTTCAAAGTTGGAGTCAGAGAAAAAAACATAACCTGTTTCTGACCAACCCGTGGTAATTTAAGGGTTTCTTGAACTATTGATGTTATTCTTGGCTCATTCATTTTTCAATCTCCTCAAGACATGCAAAATAACAATATCCTATCATCTCCTACCCGTCACGTATGATGACATTTAAACAAAAAGTAGAAAAATATATTCTCTCTCCCGTTGGCCGAATCTGGACATGAGAACAAAAAAATCATTTTCTAACTGAATATGGGTGCAATATGCAAAATTCGCTAATTACATTTGTTAGTCGACAACAAAGAGAATATTTTACAAAAAGAAATCTAGCAATTCGATAAAAACTTTAACAGATATAAGCGTTCAAAGTAGGTGTCAGAGAAAAAAAAAAGCTGTTTCTGACCAACCCGTGATAATTTAAGGATTTTTTAAACTACGGGCGCAATTCTTGGCTCATTCTTTTTTCTATCTCCTCAAGAAATGCAAAATAACAATAACCTATCTTTTCCTACGTCTCACGTGTGATGAGATTTGAAGAGGTTAATAAATATATTCTCTCTCCCCTCGGCTGAATATGGACAGCAGAAAAAAAATCATTTTCTATTTGTATATGGGTCCAATATGCAAAATTCGCTAAGAACATTTGTTAGTCGACAACAAGGAAAATATTTTACAAAAAGAAATCTAGCAATTGGATAAAAACTTAGAGAGATCCAAGCGTTCAAAATTGGAGTCAGAGAAAAAACATAACCTGTTTCTGACCAACCCGTGGTAATTTTAGGATTTCTTCAACTATACGCGCTATTCTTGGCTCATTCTTTTTTCTATCTGCTCAAGACATGCAAAATCACAATAATTTTCTTTTCCAACACCTCACGTGTGATGAGATTTGAAGAAAAACTTGATAAATATGTTATCTCTCCCGTTGGCCGAATCTGGACAGCAGAACAAAAAATCATTTTCTATCTGAATGTGGGTCCAATATGCAAAATTCGCTGAGAACATCTATTAGTCAACAACAAGACGAATAATTTACAAAAAGAAATCTGGCAATTGGATAAAAACTTACAGAGTTCCAAGAATTTAAAATTGGGCTCAGAGAAAAAAACATAAGCTATTTCTGACCAACCAATGGTTATTTAAGGATTTCTTCAACGTCGGGCGCTATTCTTGGCTCATTCTTTTTTCTCTCTCCTCAAAACATGCAAAATAACAATAACCTATCTTTTCCTACCCCTCACGTTTGACGAGATTTGAAGCAAAAGTTGAAAAATACGTTCTCTCTCCCGTTGGCCCAATCTGGACAGCAGAATAAAAAATTATTTTCTATTTGAATATGGGTCTAATATCCAAAATTCGCTAAGAAAATCTGTTAGTCGACAACAAGAAGAATATTTTACAAAAAAAATCTGGCAATTCGATAAAAACTTAGAGAGATCCAAGCGTTCAAAGTTGGAGTCAGAGAAAAACACATAAGCTGTTTCTGACCAACCCGTGGTAATTTAAGGAGTTCTTCAACTACGGGAGCTATTCTTGGCACATTCTTCTTTCTATCTCCTCAAGACATACAAAAATACTGTAACATATCTTTTCCTACCCCTCACGTGTGATGAGATTTGTATAAAAAGTTATTAAATATGTTCTCTCTCCTCTTGGCCGAATTAGGACAGCAGAAGAAAAAATCTTTTCCTCTATGAATAAAGGCCCAATATGCAAAATTCGCTAAGAATATCTGTTTGTCGATAACAAGGCGAATATTCTACAAAAACAAATCTGGCAATTGGAGAAAAACTTAGAGAGATCCAAGCGTTCAAAGTTGGAGTCAGAGAAAAAAACATAAGCTGTTTCTGACCAACCCGTGGTAATTTAAGGATTTCTTCAACTACGGGCGCTAGTCCTGCCTCATTCATTTTTCTATCTACTAAAGACATGCAAAATAACAATAACCTATCTTTTCCTATCCCTCTCGTGTGATGAGATTTGAAGAAAAAGTTGATAAATACGTTCTCTCTCCCGTTGGCCGAATCAGGGCAGGAGAAGAAAAAATCATTTTTTATCTTAATATGGGTCCAATTTGCATAATTTGTTAAGAACATCCGTTAGTCGACAACAAAGAGAATATTTTACAAAAAGAAATCTGGCAATTGGATAAAACCTTAGAGAGATCCAAGCGTTCAAAGTTGGAGTCAGAGAATAAAAACATAAGTCGTTTCAGACCAACCCGTGGTAATTTAAGGAGTTCTTCATCTACGGGAGCAATTCTTGGCACATTCTTTTTTCTATCTCCTCAAGATATGCAAAATAAGAATAACCTATCTTTTCCTACTCCTCATGTGTGATGAGTTTTGAAGAAAAAGTTGATAAATATGTTCTCTCTCTCCTTGGCCGAATCAGGACAGTAGAAAAAGAAAATCATTTTCAATCTGAATAAGGGTTCAATATGCAAAATTCGCTAACAACATCTGTTAGTGACAACAAGGCGAATATTCTACAAAAAGAAATCTGGCAATTGGATAAAAACTTAGAGAGATTTAAGAATTCAAAGTAGGCGTCAGAGAAAAAAACATAAGTTGTTTCTGACCGACCCGTGGCAATTTAAGGAGTTCTCCAACTACGGGAGCTATTCTTGGCACATTCTTTTTTCTATCTCCTCAAGACATGCAAAAATGCAATAACCTATATTTTCCTACCCCTCACGTGTAATGAGATTTGAATAAAAAGTTGCTAAATATGTTCTCTCTATTCTCTTGGCCGAATTAGGACAGCAGAAGAAAAAATCTTTTCCTATATGAATAATGCAAAATTCGCTAAGAATATCTGTTTGTCGATAACAAGGTGAATATTCTACAAAAACTAATTTGGCAATTGGAGAAAAACTTAGAGAGATCCAAGCGTTCAAAGTTGGAGTCAGAGAAAAAGACATAAGCCGTTTCTGACCAACCCGTGGTAATTTAAGGATTTCTTCAACTACGGGCGCTAGTCCTGCCTCATTCTTTTTTCTATCTTCTAAAGACATGCAAAATAAAAATAACCTATCCTTTCCTACCCCTCTCGTGTGATGAGATTTGAAGAAAAAGTTGATAAATATGTTCTCTCTCCCGTTGGCCGAATCAGGGCAGGAGAAGAAAAAATCATTTTTTATCTTAATATGGGTCCAATTTGCATAATTCGTTAAGAACATCCGTTAGTCGACAACAAAGAGAATATTTTACAAAAAGAAATCTGGCAATTGGATAAAACCTTAGAGAGATCCAAGCGTTCAAAGTTGGAGTCAGAGAATAAAACCATAAGTCGTTTCAGACCAACCCGTGGTAATTTAAGGAGTTATTCATCTACGGGAGCAATTCTTGGCACATTCTTTTTTCTATCTCCTCAAGATATGCAAAATAAGAATAACCTATCTTTTCCTACTCCTCATGTGTGATGAGTTTTGAAGAAAAAGTTGATAAATATGTTCTTTCGCCCCTTGGCCGAATCAGGACAGTAGAAAAAAAAATCATTTTCAATCTGAATAAGGGTCCAATATGCAAAATTCGCTAAAAACATCTGTTAGTGACAACAAGGCGAATATTCTACAAAAAGAAATCTGGCAACTGGATAAAAACTTAGAGAGATCTAAGAATTCAAAGTTGGCGTCAGAGAAAAAAACATAAGTTGTTTCTGACCGACCCGTGGCAATTTAAGGAGTTCTCCAACTACGGGAGCTATTCTTGGCACATTCTTTTTTCTATCTCCTCAAGACATGCAAAAATACAATAACCTATCTTTTCCTACCCTCACGTGTGATGAGATTTGAATAAAAAGTTGCTAAATATGTTCTCTCTCCTCTTTGACGAATTAAGACAGCAGAAGAAAAAATCTTTTCCTATATGAATAAAGGCCCAATATGCAAAATTCGCTAAGAATATCTGTTTGTCGATAACAAAGCGAATATTCTACAAAAACAAATCTTGCAATTGGATAAAAACTTAGAGAGATCCAAGCGTTCAAAGTTGGAGGCAGAGAAAAAAACATAAGCTGTTTCTGACCAACCCGTGGTAATTTAAGGATTTCTTCAACTACGGGCGCTAGTCCTGCCTCATTCTTTTTTCTATCTTCTAAAGACATGCAAAATAACAATAACCTATGTTTTCCTGCCCCTCTCGTGTGATGAGATTTGAAGAAAAAGTTGATAAATACGTTCTCTCTCCCGTTGACCGAATCAGGGCAGGAGAAGAAAAAATCATTTTTTGTCTTAATATGGGTCCAATTTGCATAATTCGTTAAGAACATCAGTTAGTCGACAATAAAGAGAATATTTTTTACAAAAATAAATCTGGCAATTGGATAAAACCTTAGAGAGATCCAAGCGTTCAAAGTTGGAGTCAGAGAATAAAAACATAAGTTTTTTGAGACCAACCCGTGGTAATTTAAGGAGTTCTTCATCTACGGGAGCAATTCTTGGCACATTCTTTTTTGTATCTCCTCAAGATATGCAAAATAAGAATAACCTATCTTTTCCTACTCCTCATGTGTGATGAGTTTTGAAGAAAAAGTTGATAAATATGTTCTCTCTCCCCTTGGCCGAATCAGGACAGTAGAAAAAAAATCATTTTCAATCTGAATAAGGGTCCAATATGCAAAATTCGCTAAGAACATCTGTTAGTGACAACAAGGCGAACATTCTACAAAAAGAAATCTGGCAATTGGATAAAAACTTTGAGAGATTCAAGCGTTCAAAGTTGGCGTGAGAGAAAAAAAATAAGCTGTTTCTGACCGACCCGTGGCAATTTAAGGAGTTCTCCAACTACGGGAGCTATTCTTGGCACATTCTTTTTTCTATCTCCTCAAGACATGCAAAAATGCAATAACCTATCTTTTCCTACCCCTCACGTGTGATGAGATTTGAATAAAAAGTTGCTAAATATGTTCTCTTTCCTCTTGGCCGAATTAGGACAGCAGAAGAAAAAATCTTTTCCTATATGAATAAAGGCCCAATATGCAAAATTCGCTAAGAATATCTGTTTGTCGATAACAAGGTGAATATTCTACAAAAACTAATTTGGCAATTGGATAAAAACTTAGAGAGATCCAAGCATTCAAAGTTGGAGTCAGAGAAAAAAACATAAGCTGTTTCTGACCAACCCGTGGTAATTTAAGGATTTCTTCAACTACGGAAGCTATTCTTGGCACATTATTTTTTCTATCTTCTCAAGATATGCAAAATAACAATAACCAATCGTTTCCTGTGCGTCACGTGTGATAAAATTTGAAGAAAAAGTCGATAAATATGTTCTCTCTCCCCTTGGTCGAATCAGAACCGTAGAACAAAATTTATTTTCTATCTGAATAAGGGTCCAATATGCAAAATTCGCTAAGAACATCTGTTAGTGACAACAAGGCGAATATTCAACAAAAAGAAATCTCGCAATTGGATAAAAATTTTGAGAGATTTAAGCGTTCAAAGTTGGCGTGAGAGAAAAAAAAATAAGCTGTTTCTGACCAACCCGTGGTAATTTGAGGATCTCTTCAACTACGGGCGCTATTCTTGGCTCAGTCTTTTTTCTCTCTCCTCAAGACATGCAAAATAGCAATAACCTATCTTTTCCTACCCCTCACGTTTGACGAGATTTTTAGCAAAAGTTGATAAATACGTTCTCTCTCCCGTTGGCCAAATCAGGACAGCAAGACAAAAAATTATTTTCTATCTGAATATAGGGCCAATCTGCAAAATTCGCTAAAAATATCTGTTAGTCGACAACAAAGAGAATCTTTTACAATAAGAAATCTGGCAATTAGATAAAGACATAGAGAGATCCAAGCGTTCGAACTTGGAGTCAGAGAAAAAAACAAAAGTCGTTTCTGAATGACCCGTGATAATTTAAGGAGTTCTTCAATTACGGGAGCTATTGTTAGCACATTCTTTTTTCTATCTCCTCAACATATGCAAAATAACAATAATCTATCTTTTTTAACCCCTCACGTGTGACGAGATTTGAAGAAAAAATTGATAAATATGTTCTCTCTCCACTTGGCCGAATCTGGACAGTAGAACAAAAAATCATTTTCTATCTGAAATGGGTCCAATATGCAAAATTAACTAAGAACATCTGTTAGTCGACACAAGGAGAGTATTTTAGATAAAGAAATCTGGCCATTCGATAAAAACTTAGAGTGATTCAAGCGTTCAAAATTGGAGTCAAAGAAAAAATCATAAGTTGCTCCTGACCAACCCGCGAAAATTCAAGGAGTTCTTCAACTACGGGAGCTATTCTTGGCACATTCATTTTTCTATCTCCTCAAGACGGGGAAAATAACAATAACCTATCTTTTCCTACCCATCACGTGTGATGAGATTTGAAGAAAAAGTGGATAAATATGTTCTCTCTCCCCTTGGCAGAATATAGACAGCGGAACAAAAAATCAATTTCTATTTGAATATGGGTCCAATATGCAAAATTCGCTATGAACATCTGTTAGTCGACAACAAGGAGAATATTTTACAAAAAGAAATCTGGCAATTCCATAAAAACTTAGAGAAATCCAAGCGTTCAAAGTAAGAGCCAGAGAAAAACACATAAGTTGTTTCTGACCAACCCGTGGTAATTTATGGAGTTCTTCAACTACGGGTGCTATTCCTGGCTCATTCTTCTTTCTATCTCCTCAAGACGTGCAAAATAATAGTAACCTATCTTTTCCTACCCGTCACGTATGATGAGATTTGAATAAAAAGTTGATAAATATGTTCTCTCTCCTCTTGGCCGAATCAAGACTGCAGAACAAAAATTTATTTCCTATCTGAATAAGGGTCCAATATGCAAAATTCGAAAAGAACGTCTGTTAGTCGACAACAAAACGAATATTCTACGAAAAGAAACCTTGCAATTGGATAAACAGATAGAGAGATCCAAGCGTTCAAAGTTGGAGTCAGTGAGAAAAACATAAGTTGTTTCTGACCAACCCGTGGTAATTTAAGGAGTACTTCAACTACGGGAACTATTCTTGGCACATCCTATTTTTTATGTCCTCAAGATATACAAAATAACAATAACCTATATTTTCCTTCCCCTCATGTGTCATGAGATTTGAAGAAAAAGTTCATAAATATGTTCTCTCTCCCCTCGGCCGAATCAGGACGGCAGAAGAAAAAATCTTTTTCTATCTGAATAATGGTCCAATATGCAAATTTCGCTAAGAATATCTGTTAGTCGACACAAGGAGAGTAATTTAGAAAAAGAAATCTGGCCATTCGATAAAAACTTAGAATGATTCAAGCGTTCAAAGTTGGAGTCAGATTGCTCCTGACCAACCCGTGGTAATTTAAGGAGTTCTTCGACTACTGGAGCTATTCTTGGCACATTCTTTTTTCTATTTCCTAAAGACATGCAAAATAACAATGACCTATCTTTTCCTACCCCTCACATGTGATGAGATTTGAATAGAAAGTTGATAAATATGTTCTCTCTCCCCTTGTCCGAATCAAGACAGTAGAACAAAAAATCTTTTCCTATCTGAATAAGGGTCCAATATGCAAAATTCGATAAGAACATCTGTTAGTCGACAACAAGACGAATATTCAACAAAAAGAAATCTGGCAATTGGATAAAAATGTAGAGAGATCCAAGCGTTCAAAGTGGGACTCAGTGAAAAAAACATAAGTTTTTTCTGACCAACCCGTGGTAATTGAAGGAGTTGTTCATCTACGGTAGCTATTCTTGGCACATTCTTTTTTCTATCTCCTCAAGACATACAAAATAAAAATAACCTATCTTTTCCTACCCGTCACGTGTGATGAGATTTGGATAAAAAGTGGATAAATATGTTCTCTCTCCCCTTGGCCGAATCAGGACAGCGGAACAAAAAATCTTTTCCTATCTGAATAAGGGTTCAATATGCAAAATTCGATAAGAACATCTGTTAGTCGACAACAAGACGAATATTCTACAAAAAGAAATCTGGCAATTGGATAAAAACATAGAGAGATCGATGCGTTCAATATTGGAGTCAGAGAAAAAAACATAAGCTGTTTCTGACACACCCGTGATAATTTAAGGATTTTTTCAACTACGGGCGCTATTACTGGCTCATTCTTTGTTCTATCTCCTCAATACGTGCAAAATAATAGTAACCTATCTTTTCCTACCAACCTGTGATGAGATTTGAAGAAAAAGTTTATAAATATGTTCTGTCTCCCCTTGGCTGAATCTGGACAGCAGAACAAAAAATAATTTTCTATCTGAATATGGGTCTAATATGCAAAATTTGCTAAGAACATCTGTTTGTCAACAACAAGCAGAATGTTTTACAAAAGGAAATCTGACAATTGGATAAAAACGTAGAGAGATCCAAGCGTTCAAAGTTGGAGTCAGGGACAAAAAACATAAATTGTTTCTGACCACCCTGTGTTAATTTAAGGAGTTCTTCAACTACAGGAGCTATTCTTAGCACATTCTATTTTCTATCTCCTCCAGACATACAAAATAACAATAACCTATATTTTCCTACCCCTCATGTGTGATGAGATTTGAAGAAAAAGTTGATAAATATGTTCTCCCTCCCCTTGGCCGAATCATGACAGCAGAACAAAAAATCTTTTCCTATCTGAATAACGGTCCAGTATGCAAAATTCGCTAAGAATATCTGTTAGTCGACACAAGAAGAGTACTTTAGAAAAAGAAATCTGGCCATTCGATAAAAACACACAATGATGCAAGCGTTCAAAGTTGGAGTCAGAGAAAAAATCATAAGTTGCTCCTGACCAACCCGTGGTAATTTAAGGAGTTCTTCAACTATGGGAGCTATTCTTGGCACATTCTTTTTTCTATCTCCTCAAGACATGCAAAATAACAGTAAGCTATCTTTTCCTACCCCTCACGTGTGAGGAGATTTGAAGAAAAAGTTGATAAATATGTTCTCTCTCCCCTTGGACGAATCAGGACAGCAGAACAAAAAATCTTTTCCTATCTGAATAAGGGTCCAATATGCAAAATTCGCTAAGAACATCTGTTAGTCAACAAGAAGACGAATATTCTACTACAAGAAATCTGGTAATTGGATAAAAGCATAGAGAGATCCAAGCGCTCAAAGTTGGAGTCAGTGAAAAAAACATAAGTTGTTTCTGACCAACCCGTGATAATTTAAGGAGTTCCTCAACTACGGTAGCTATTCTTGGCACATTCTTTTTTCTATCTCCTCAAGACATGCAAAATAACAATAACCTATCTTTTCCTAACCCTCACGTGTGATGAGATTTGAATAAAAAGTCGATAAATATGTTCTCTCACCCCTTGGCCGAATCAGGACAGCAGAACAAAAAATATTTTCCTATCTGAATAAGGGTCCAGTATGCAAAATTCGATAAGAACATCTGTTAGTCGACAACAAGACGAATATTCTATGAAAAGAAATCTGGCAATTGGATAAGAACATAGAGAGATCCACGCGTTCAAAGTTGGAGTCAGTGAAAAAAACATAAGTTGTTTCTGACCAACCTGTGGTAATTTAAGGAGTTCTTCAACTACGGGAGCTATTCTTGGCACATTCTGTTTTCTATATCCTCAAGACATACAAAATAACAATGACCTATATTTTTCTTCCCCTCATGAGTGATGAGATTTGAAGAAAAATTTCATACATATGTTCTATCTCCCCTGGCCGAATCTGGACAGCAGAACAAAAAACCTTTTTCTATCTGAATAACAGTCCAATATGCAAAATTCGCTAAGAATATCTTTTAGTCGAAACAAGGAGAGTATTTTAGAGAAAGAAATCTGGCCATTCGATAAAAACTTAGAGTGATTCAAGCGTTCAAAGTTGGAGTCAGAGAAAAAATCAAAAGTTGCTCCTGACCAACCCGTTGTAATTTAAGAACTTCTTCAACTACGGGAGCTATTCTTGGCACATTCTTTTTTCTATCTCCTCAAGACATCCAAAATAATAATAACCTATCGTTTTCTACCCCTCACGTGTGATGAGATTTGAATGAAAAGTTGATAAATATGTTCTCTCACCCCGTGCCCGAATCAGGACAGCAGAACAAAAAAACTTTTCCTATCTGAATAAGGGTCCAATATGCAAAATTCGATAAGAACATCTGTTAGACGACAACAAGACGAATATTCTACAAAAAGAAATCTGGCAATTGGATAAAAACATAGAGAGATACAAGCGTTCAAAGTTGGAGTAAGTGAAAAAAACAAAAGTTCTTTCTGACCAACCCGTTGTAATTTAAGGAGTTTTTTCAACTACAGTAGCTATTCTTGGTACATTATGTTTTCTATCTCCTCAAGACATGCAAAATAACAATAACCTATCTTTTCCTACTCGTCACGTGTGATGAGATTTGAATAAAAAGTTGATAAATATGTTCTCTCTCCCCTTGGCCGAATCAGGACAGCAGAACAAAAAATTATTTCCTATCTGAATAAGGGTCCAATATGCAAAATTCGATAAGAACATCTGTTAGTCGACAACAGGACGAATATTCTACGAAAAGAAATCTGGCAATTGGATAAACACATAGAGAGATCCAAGCGTTCAAAGTTGGAGTCAGTGAGAAAAACATAAGTTGTTTTTGACCCACCCGTGGTAATTTAAGGAGTTCTTCAACTACGGGAGCTATTCTTGGCACATTATTTTTTCTATCTCCTCAAGACATGCAAAAAAGCAATAACCTATCTTATCCTACCCCTCACGTGTGATGAGATTTAAATTAAAAGTGGATAAATATGTTTTCTCTCCCCTTAGCTATATCTGGACAGCAGAACAAAAAATCATTTTCTATTTGAATATGGGTCCAATATGCAAAATTCACTAAGAACATCTGTTAGTCGACAACAAGGAGAATATTTTACAAAACGAAATCAGGCAATTGGATAAAAACATTGAGTGATCGAAGCGTTCAAATTTGGAGTCAGAGAAAAAAAAACATAAGTTGTTTCTGACCAACCCGTTGTAATTTAAGGAGTTCGTCAACTACGGGAGCCATTATTGGAACATTCTTTTGTCTATCTCCTCAAGACATGTAAAAAAGCAATAACCTATCTTTTCCTACCCCTCACGTGTGATGAGATTTGAATAAAAAGTTGATAAATATGTTCTCTCTCCCTTTGGCCGAATCAGGACAGCAAAACAAAAAATCTTTTCCTATCTGAATAAGGGTCCAATATGCAAAATTCCCTAAGAATATCTGTTAGTCGACAACAAGGCGAATATTCTACAAAAAGAAATCTGGGAATTGGATAAAAACTTAGAGAGATCCTAGCGTTCAAAGTTGGAGTCAGAGAAAAAAACATAAGTTGTTTCTGACCCACCCGTGGTAATTTAAGGAGTTATTCAACTACGGGAGCTATTCTTGGCACATTTCTTTTTTCTATCTCCTCAAGACTTGCAAAAAAAAACAATAACCTATCTTTTCCTATCCCTCACGTGTGATGAGATTTGAATAAAAAGTTGATAAATATGTTCTCTCTCCCCTTGGCTGAATCTGGACAGCAGAACAAAAAAACATTTTCTATTTGAATATGGGTCCAATTTGCAAAAGTCGCTAAGAACATCTGTTAGTTGACTACGAGGAGAATATTTTACAAAAAGAATTCTGGCAATTGGATAAAAACTTAGAGAGATCTAAGCGTTAAAAGTTGGAGTCAGAGAAAAAACAGAAGTTGTTTCTGACCAATCCGTGGTAATTTAAGGAGTTCTTCAACTACGGGAGCTATTCTTGGCACATTCTTTTGTCTATCTCCTCAAGATATGCAAAATGATAATGACCTATCTTTTCCTACCCCTCACGTGTGATGAGATTTGAAGATAAAGTTGATAAATATGTTCTCTCTCACCTTGGCCGAATCAGGACAGCAGAACAAAAAATCATTTTTTATCTGAAGAACATCTGTTAGTCGACAACAAGGTGAATATTCTACAAAAGAAATCAGGCAATTGGGTAAAAATTTAAAGAGATCCAGGTATTCAAAGTTGGAGTCAGAAAAAAAAACATAAGCTGTTTCTGACCAACCCGTGGTAATTTATGGATTTCTTCAACCACGGGCGCTATTCTTGGCTCATTTTTTTTTCTATCTCCTCAAGACATGCAAAATAACAATAACCTATATTTTCCCACCCCTCATGTGTGATGAGATTAAATAAAATTACAAGCATTCACACATAAGATTACATCACAGAACAATCACAGATCTATAGCTCATAATATATTTATATATTTAAATACCATGTGTAACAAAAATTAGGATTTCTCGCAAAATCAGCATTATTCTGTTGGGAACGGAACTATGCCGTTCTCAACGAAACTATTCCGTTCTCAACGGAACTATTCTATTGGGAACGGAGACGTGCTGGAGATTCGTATTTCCTTTAGTTTTAGTTCCGTTTCCAAAACGTATTTCGAAAAACTATTTTTTTGAAACTCTAGGTAATCATAATATCCAATATTATATTCCTAGAAACTATTTCCGTGATGTTTTGAAATAATATTTTCAAAACCCTAAAATTTATTATACTAGAATTTACTAAATTTTAAATATAATCGACGAATATTTCCTTAACGAACGCTGTTGAGAAACCCGTAGCCATGTACGTTACATGCGCAGCGGAACATATGGGTTAAACCCTCCCTAGGATCATCGTAAAGGAAATAAAGGTACGAGATTATGCTATTAAAATTTATACCTCGGATCTTCCTATTCCGGGAGAGAGAAGCGGATGTTGGTCTGAACGAACTTCCGTCTTCCTTCCTTCTCCTTCCTGGCTTCTGAATCTCGACTCTGCAAACCTTCTTGCTCTTCGTAGGGATGAAGAACTAGATCGCTTGCTAATCTCCAAAGCATGAGATCTCTACTCGTATCCACGCTAACTTCAGACGTACGGAATTACTAAAACTCGGCTAAACGAGTCCGGAATACTTTCCGAAAATAACTCAAGACTCGCTCTCTCTATTTCTGTATATTAGACGACCTCTAAGGCTTCTGAATTGTGTGTCGAATAGAAGGGGGCTACCCCTTTATTTATACTAGAGAGAGGGGTGAAAGAATGGCAACTTTCGTTAAGGAAACAAATCCTGCCTGCCGCGTGAACAGTAATTCCTGCTTCGAACGGACCATCGTTTCGTTATAAACGATGCTTGTCCGCCAAGCAAATCAGCACATACCATATGTGTTCCGTTCGAACGCGTGAACAGTAATTCTTACGCGTGAACAGTAATTCCTGCTTCGAACGGACCATCGTTTCCATATAAACGATGCTTGTCCGCCAAGCAAATCAGCACATACCATATGTGTTCCGTTCGAACGCGTGAACAGTAATTCCTGTGCCTGAACAGTAATTCCTGCGCGATCAAATATCCAATATTTGATTTATTCTTTCGCCCATTCATACATCACATGTATAACTGTTATTGAGGTATTTTCATCCTGTACGAATAGAGTTCATTGTGTGACCATGTAGGTTCCATTTAACGCTGGCAACGATCTTCTAAAGATCGTAAGTCATGAGTAACCTCTAGACTGATGTCATGACTACCCATGTTAAATGAAATGATCAGCGATCATAAACCTATCTGAATAGACATTTGCTTATTCCTTTTGTTCTACGATATACGTCTTGATCACAAGGCACGGTAATATGTCATCCTTGAGTTTGATCAAAGTCTCTTTCCTGATCGAGAATTAGACTGAGTAAATACAAAATGATATGAACAACACATGTTAATCCATTTTGAGCATGGCCATGCATTTCCTTCAGTCCTAGTTCAACAGGGGGCCCAGAGATATCTCCCTCTTAACGAGAGGAACAAATCCCATCTTGGTCACTCACATTCCTCGTCATGATTCAGTGCATACCTAATGATGACCCTAATGATCATCCCATTACGGATGACGTAAGATCATATTAAAGTATGGAGTTCCTCATACAGGAATCCATGGTGATCTCAGGTCGTAGGAACAAGCACACTATTCATATAAGAATCACTAATGACATATACCATGCATATTCTCATAGTGTAGAAATCATTTTTTATCTGAATTTGGGTCCAATATGCAAAATTCGGTAAGAACATCTGTTTATCGACAACAAGGACATTATGTGCTTATCCTTATCCACATCCACTAAATAGAACCGATCCGCTACTTGGTGGATCGTACTATTTAGTTAGGGCCTTAACCGTAAGTATAGAATGTATTGTTACACTTTTTCTACATTTTATCAAAAGGTGCAGCAACATTTTAGCAAAGGCTGCTGGGGTTAATTAGCTTAGTAGATATGTATTATTTTACACTATTTCTACAGTCTTTTATTATATTATTTTACACTACTTAAAAGATGGCATTTACTATCTACATACTATCTTTGGATGTGTATTATACAATCTTACAATATTCTTAAAGTTCGCAATGACCATCGGGCTGTAGATTTTGGCAACTCCGTGTAAATCCTTCCAGAAATTTCTTTCGATATATTATATATTCTTATACTTTGACATTTATATTCTTATATACTGATGTTTATAGTTCGTACTATTCGCATACTTTCGATATTTGTATACTCCTACAAGAGTAGATATTTATATACTTCTACATACAAGAATTGCTTGCATTATACATTCATTCTTTTGAGATTTTATACTACTTTTATTCTAAACAACTTTTTAATTACTACATTTATAGAAAATCTTTTTCATACTCCAACAAGATTTGATTCTTAACACGTATTGTACCTCAATTTTTTTTCCATGTATTAGATTTTAATTTTTGTGGTATTGTGAAAATCAATACAAAATTGTGTTTCTTCCATGTATTAGGCTTCTTGTTTTGTGGTTTTGTGAAAATAACAAAACATTATGGCTTTCCAGATATTTCACCTCAATTCGATTTGTTTGGTATTCTGAAAATAAATAATAATGAAGTTTTTTCCATCTCTTAGATTTTAATTTTTGTGGTTTTGTGAAAAACAATACAAATTTGAGTTTCTTCATTGTATTAGACTTTTTATTTTGCGGTTTTGCGAAAATAACAATATATTATTTCTTTCGTTGTTTTGTACCTCAATTCAATTTGTTTGGTATTGTCAAAATCAATAAAAATGTAATTTTTACCATGTATTAGATTTTAATTTTTGTGGTTTTGTGAAGAACAATACAAAATTGTGTTTTTTCCATGTATTATACTTCTTATTTTGCGGTTTTGTGAAAATAACAAAATATTATTTCTTAACACGTATTGTACCTCAATTCGATTATTTTGGTATTGTGAAAATCACTAACAATGGATTTTTTTCCATGTATTAGATTTTAATTTTTGTGGTATTGTGAAAAACAATACAAAATTGTGTTTCTTCCATGTATTAGGCTTCTTATTTTGTGATTTCGTGAAAATAACAAAATATTATTATTTCTTTCCAGATATTGTATCTCAATTCGATTTGTTTGGTATTCTGAAAATAAATAATAATGAAGTTTTTTCCATCTCTTAGATTTTAATTTTTGTGGTCTGTGAAAAACAATACAAAATTGTGTTTTTTTCACTATATTAGACTTTTTATTTTGCGGTTTTGTGAAAATAACAATATATTATTTCTTTCGTTGTTTTGTACCTCAATTCGATTTGTTTGGTATTGTCAAATGAATAAAAATGGAATTTTTACCATGTATTAGATTTTAATTTTTGTGGTTTTGTGAAAAACAATACAAAATTCTGTTTTTTCCATGTATTATACTTCTTATTTTGCGGTTTTGTGAAAATAACAAAATATTATTTCTTAACACGTATTGTACCTAAATTCGATTATTTTGAATTTTGCATGTCCTAGGGGGATAGAAAAAAAATATGCCAAGAATAGCTACCGTAGTTGAAGAACTTCTTAAATTACCACGGGTTGGCAGAAACAACTTATATTTTTTTTCTCTGACTCAAACTTTGAACGCTTGGATCTCACTAATTTTCCATCCAATTGCCAGATTTCTTTTTGTTGAATATTCGTCTTGTTGTCGATTAACAGATGTTCATAGCGAATTTTGCATATTGGACACTTATTCAGATAGAAAATGATTTTTTGTTCTGCTGTCCAGATTCGGCTAAGGAGAGAGAGAGAGAACATATTTATCAACTTTTTCTTCAAATCTCATCACACGTGAGGGGTAGGAAAAGATAGGTTATTGTTATTTTGCATATCTTGAGGAGATAGAAAAAAGAATGTGCCATGAATAGCGCCTATAGTTGAAGAAATCCTTAAATTACCACGGGTTGGTCAGAAACAGCTTATTTTTTTTTCTCTCACTCCAACTTTGAACGCTTGGATCTCTCTTAGTTTTCATGTAATTGCCAGATTTCTTTTTGTAGAATATTCGCCTTGTTGACGACTAACAGATGTTCTTAGCGAATTTTGCATATTGGCCCTTTATTCAGAAATAAAATGATTTTTTGTTCTACTATCCAGATTCGGCCAAGTGAAGAGAGAACATATTTATCAACTTTTTCTTCAAATCTAATCACACGTGAGGGCTAGAAAAAGAATGTGCCATGAATAGATCCCGTAGTTGAAGAACTCCCTAAATTACCACGGGTTGGTCAGAAACAACTTATGTTTTTTTCTCTGACTCCAACTTTGAACGCTTGGATCTCTCTAAGTTTTTATCCAATTGCCAGATTTTCTTTTTATAAAAGATTCTATTTCTTGTCGACTAACAAATGTTCGTAGCGAATTTTGCATATTGGACCCTTATTTAAATAGAAAATGATTTTTTGTTCTACTATCGAAATTCGGCCAAGTGAAGAGAGAACATATTTATCAACTTTTTCTTCAAATCTCAACATATGTGAAGAGTAGAAAAAGATAGGTTATTGTTATTTTGCATGTCTTGAGGAGATAGAAAAAGGAATGTGCCAATAATAGCTCCAGTAGTTGAAGAAATATTTAAATTACCCCAGGTTGGTTAGAAACAACATATGTTTTTTTCTCTGACTCCAAATTTGAACGCTTCGATCTCTCTAAGTTTTTATCCAATGGCCAGATTTCTTTTTGTAGAGTATTCCTCTTGTTGACGACTAACAGATGTTCTTATCGGATTTTGCATATTGTACACTTATTCAGATATAAAATGATTTTTTGTTCTGCTGTCCTGATTCAACCAAGGGGAGAGAGAACATATTTATCAACTTTTTCTCCCAATCTCATCACACGTGAGGGGTAGGAAAATATAGGTTTTTGTTATTTTGCATGTCCTGCGAGATAGAAAAATGAATGTGCCAAGAATAGCTACCGTAGTTGAAGAACTCCTTAAATTACCACGGGTTGGTAGAAACAACTTATGTTTGTTTTCTCTGACTCAAACTTTGAACGCTTGAATCTATCTAAGTTTTTATCCAATTGCCAGATTTCTTTTTGTAGAATATTCTTCTTGTTGTCGACTGACAGACGTTCTTGGCGAATTTTGTATATTGGATCCTTATTCAGAAAGAAAATGATTTTTTGATCTGCTGTCCGGATTCGGCTAAGGGGAGAGAGAGAACATATTTATCAACTTTTTCTTCAAATCTGATCACACGTGAGGGGTAGGAAAAGATTGTTTATTTTTATTTTGCATGTCTTGAGGAGATAGAAAAAAGAATGTGCCCTGAATACCGCCCGTAGTTGAAGAAATCCTTAAATTACCACGGGTTGGTCAGAAACAGCTTATGTTTTTTTCTCTCACTCCAACTTTGAACGCTTGGATCTCTCTTAGTGTTCATGCAATTTCCAGATGTCTTCTTGTAGAATATTCACCTTGTTGTCGACTAACATATGTTCTTAGCGAATTTTGCATATTGGAGACTTATTCAGATAATAAATGATTTTTTGTTCTGCTGTCCAGATGCGGCTAAGGGGAGAGAGAGAACATATTTATCAACTTTTTCTTCAAATCTCATCACACGTGAGGGATAGAAAAAGACAGGTTATTGTTATTTTGCATGTTGTGAGGAGATAGAAGAGAGAATGTGCCGTGAATAGCGCCCGTAGTTGAAGAAATCCTTCAATTAGCATGGGTTGGTCAGAAACAGCTTATGTCTTTTTCTCTCACTCCAACTGTGAACGCTTGCATCTCTCTTAGTTTTCATCCAATTGCCAGATTTCTGTTTGTAGAATATTCTCCTTGTTGACAACTTACAGATGTTCTGAGTGAATTTTTCATATTGGACCCTTATTCAGGTATAAAATGATTTTCTTTTCTGCTGTCCTGATTCGGCTAAGGGGAGAGAGGACGTATTTATCAACTTTTTATTCCAATCTCATCACACGTGAGGGGTAGGAAAAGATAGGTTACTGTTATTTTGCATGTCTTGGGAGATAGGAAAAAGAATGTGCCAAGAATAGCCGCCGTAGTTGAAAAACTCCTTAAATTACCACGGGTTGGTCAGAAACAACTTACTTTGAACGCTTGGATCTCTCTTAGTTTTTATCCAATTGCCAGATTTCTTTTTGTAGAATATTCATCTTGTTGTTGACTAACAGATGTTCTAAGTGAATTTTGCATATTGGACCCTTATTCGGATAGAAAATGATTTTTTGTTCTGCTGTCCTGATTCGTCTAAGGGGGAGAGAACAAATTTATCAACTTTTTTCTCAAATCCCATCACGTGAGGGGTAGGAAAGATAGGTAATTGTTATTTTGCATGTCTTGAGGAGATAGAAAAAAGAATGTGCCAAGAATAGCTCCCGTAGTTGATGAAATCCTAAATTACTACGGGTTGGTCAGATACAACTTATGTTTTTTTTCTCTGACTCCAACTTTGAATGCTTGGATCTCTCTAAGTTTTTATCCAATTGCCAGATTTCTTTTTGTAGAATATTCGTCTTGTTATCGACTAACAGATGTTCTTAGCAAATTTTGCATATTGGACCCTTATTCAAATAGAAAATGATTTTTTGTTCTGCTGTCCTGATTCGGCTAAGGGGAGAGAGAACATATTTATCAACTTTTTCCTCAAATCCCATCACACGTGAGGGGTAGGAAAAGATAGGTTATTGTTATTTTGCTTGTCTTGAGGAGATAGAAAAAAGAATGTGCCATGAATAGCTCCCGTAGTTGAAGAATGAATACTAGCATATATCGTTCTTTATCCGTTCAAAGGGGTTGCTCGTGTTAATACCGGTAGAGGACGAAGCGAAGTGTGGCGTCTTTGTGATTCGGGCGGAAACCGTTGTTTTGTTTGGACAATCGGTTTTCTTGGAAAATCGGTTTGTTTGGAGATCGCTTGGAGAATCGGTTCATTTGGAGATCGCTTGGAGATCGGTTTGTGAGACCGGTTAGGCGGAACATTCAACGGACAGGTTTAGAAACCAGTTTGGAATCGGCCATAGAAAAGCGTCAACCAAATTCGCTTTCGATCGTCACGGATTAAGCGTAATCCGAAGGTACGAAGTTATGAACTTTTCTTTGATTTAATTGTAATTCACGGATCCTTCTTTTGGGTTTCGAATTCGATTTTGTTTCATTTTTGTTTTTCCGCTGCATTATGAATAGTGCCCGTAGTAGAAGAAATCCTTAAATTACCACAGGTTGGTCAGAAACAGCTTATGTTTTTTGTTCTGCTGTCCTGATTCGGCTACGGGGAGAGAGAACATATTTATCAACTTTTTCTTCCAATCTCATCACACGTGAGGGGTAGGAAAAGTTATGTTATTGTTATTTTACATTTCTTGAGGAGATAAAAAAAAGAATGAGCCAAGAATAGCGCCCGTAGTTGAAGAAATCCTTAAATTACTACGGGTTGGTCAGAAACAACTTATGTTTTTTTCTCTGATTCCAACTTTGAACGCTTGGATCTCTCTAAGTTTTTATCCAATTGCCAGATTTCTTTTTGTAGAATATTCGTCTTGTTGTCGACTAACAGATGTTCTGAGCGAATTTTGCATATTGGACCCTAATTCAGATAGAAAATGATTTTTTGTTCTGCTGTCCTGATTCGGCTATGGGGAGAGAGAACATATTTATCAACTTTTTCCTCGAATCCCATCACACGTGAGGGTTAGGAAAAGATTGGTTATTGTTATTTTGCACGTCTTAAGGAGACAGGAAAAAGAATGTGCCATGAATAGCTCCCGTAGTTGAAAAACTCCTCAAGACATGCAAAATAACAATAACCTAACTTTTGCTACCCCTCACGTGTGATGAGATTTGAAGAAATAATTGATAAATACGTTCTCTCTCCCGTTGGCCGAAGTTGGACAGCAGATCAAAAAATCATTTTCTATCTGAATATGTGTCCAATATGCATAATTTGGGAAGAACGTCTGTTAGTCGACAACAAAGAGAATCTTTTACAAAGAGAAATCTGACAATTGGTATAAAAACTTAGAGAGATCCAAGCGCTCAAAGTTGGAGTCAGAGAACAAAACATAAGTTATTTCTGACCATCCCGTGGTAAAAAGAATGAGCCAAGAATAGCGCCCGTAGTTGAAGAAATCTTTAAATTACCACGGGTTGGTAAGAAACAGCTTATGTTATTTTCTCTCACTCCAACTTTGAACGCTTCGATCTCTCGTAGTTTTTATCCAATTGCCAGATTTCTTTTTGTAGAATATTCATCTTATTGTCGACTAACAGATGTTCTAAGCGAATTTTGCATATTGGACCCTTATTCGGATAG
Source organism: Juncus effusus (assembly GCA_027726005.1). Taxonomy (NCBI): domain Eukaryota; kingdom Viridiplantae; phylum Streptophyta; class Magnoliopsida; order Poales; family Juncaceae; genus Juncus; species Juncus effusus. Next base: position 7,636,399 of record CM050910.1, on the reverse strand, counting down.
AAAATGATTTTTTGTTCTGCTGTCATGATCCGTCTAGCAGGGAGAGAACATATTTATCAACTTTTTCTTCAAATCTCGTCACACGTGAGGGTAGGAAAAGATAGGTTATTGTTATTTTGCATGTCTTGAGGAGATAGAAATAAGAATGTGCCACGAATAGCTCCCGTAGTCGAAACACTCCTTAAATTACCACGGGTTGGTCAGAAACAACTTATGTTTTTTTGTCTGACTGCAACTTTGAATGCTTGGATCTCTCTAAATGTTTATCCAATTGCCAGATATCTTTTTGTAGAATATTCGCCTTGTTGTCACTTACAGATGTTCTTAGCAAATTTTGCATATTGGACCCTTATTCAGATATAAAATAATTTTTTGTTCTGCTGTCCTAATTCGGCTACGGGGAGAGAGAACATATTTATCAACTTTTTCCTCAAATCCCATCGCACGTGAGGGGTAGGAAAAGATAGGTTATTGTTATTTTGCATGTCTTGGGGAGATAGAAAAAAGAATGAGCCAAGAATAGTGCCTGTAGTTCACGAAATCCTTGAATTACCACGGGTTGGTCAGAAACAGCTTATGTTTTTTGTTCTGCTGTCCTGATTCGGCTACGGGGAGAGAGAACATATTTATCTACTTTTTCTTCCCGTCTCATCACACGTGAGGGGTAGGAAAAGTTAGGTTATTGTTATTTTACATGTCTTGAAGAGATAGAAAAAAGAATGAGCCAAGAATAGTGCCCGTAGTTGAAGAAATCCTTAAATTACTGTGGGTTGGTCAGAGACAACTTATGTTTTTTTTCTCTGACTCCAACTTTGAACGCTGGGATCTCTCTAACTTTTTATCCAATCGCCAGATTTCTTTTTGTAGAATAGTCGTCTTGTTGTCGACTAACAGATGTTCTGAGCGAATTTTGCATATTGGACCCTTATTCAGATAGAAAATAATTTTTTTTTGCTGTCCTGATTCGGCAATGGGGAGAGAGAACATATTTACCAACTTTTTCCTCAAATCCCATCGCACGTGAGATGTAGGAAAAGATGGGTCGTTGTTATTTTTCATGTCTTGAGGAGATAGAAAAAAGAATGTGCCAAGAATAACGCCCGTAGTTGAAGAAATCCTTAAATTACCACGAGTTCGTCAGAAACAGCTTATGTTAGAATAGCATCTGTAGTTTAAGAACTCCCTAAATTACCACGGGTTGGTCAGAAACAACTTATGTTTTTTTCTCTCACTCCAACTTTGAGCGCTTGGATCTCTCTAAGTTTTTATCCAATTGTCAGATTTCTCTTTGTGAAAGATTCCCTTTGTTGTCGACTAACAGACGTTCTTCCCGAATTTTGCATATTGGACACATATTAAGATAGAAAATAATTTTTGGATTTGCTGTCCAGATTCAGCC
>CM050910.1:6700000-6900000 GCA_027726005.1 Juncus effusus | reverse complement strand
TTTTGAAGTATTTTGCATTACGTCCCACGTTAGATTTTTGGTCTAGATCCGCCACTGTTAACACAAGGCACTCGATAAATTAATGCCAAAATCAATATTTTAAGACTGAAAATGATATATTAATACTGAAAACATTATATTCATACTAAAAATAATATGTTGACACCAAAATAATATATTGACATTGAAATGATATCAACCCAACTATGAAGTATATCATCAGATGTGATAATCATACGCAGATGAGTTTTGGCTAGTACAACCACTCTATTGTCAATTTCTAATAAACGTAATGGACCCAATTATAAATCATCTTCTGGAACCATATAACTGTCAAAAGTGAGTGATTATTCATTGAAATTGTTATAATCCGAATACTCATAAGTCCAATACCATTGATGTCCAATAGCTTTGATAGTAACAGCTAACTCAATATACTAAAAGGGTATATTAATATTAATATATTGATACACTTCAAAAAAAAAAATTAATATATTGATACAACAATACATTGACACTTAAAAGAATATACTGATATATAAAATGATATATTGACACTAGAAATAATGTATTGACTCCGAAAATAGTCTTTGATGTATAACGATATATTGATACTGAAAACTGGATATATTAACACTCAAAATGATTTGGATTGAAAACTATATTTATACTGAGAAGAGTATATTTAATGTGAAACAATATATTGACATGATGTGTTGTGGGTTTAATGCTTTCCAAAGTATCCTTTTATACTTAGTTTCGATCGCAAGCACACGATCTACGCATAGTATTTGGGGGGTCGAATCCCACATGGAGGATAGTTGATTAAAGTTTCTTATACGTAGTTCGGACGGAATATTTTCGGGTTTTGTTTTGAATAGAAGTAAATTGAAATATAAAAGAAAAGTAAAATGGTCGCTTATGATGTCGTGGACACGGTTGTCACATGTCCTTGTTTGCGGTAACTATAGCTTAAGGTTTGTAGTAGAGAGGGTCTAGGGGTCAAGTTATTCGTAGCCTCCGTTTGTTCTCCTTTATCTTGCCGGTGTTGTTCTTGTCTTGCGTTAGTAGGGGCACCTCCCTTCGGTAGATGGATTTCCGATCCGTCGTGCTCCTGTCTCCAACCGCACACGGGTCTCTCACCTAGCCCCGTGTCACCTTGAAGTAGAAACCCCTTGAGTTATGTGGAAGTCCTTCTGCACGTACTATTCGTGATCACTGTACTCATTTTTCCTAACATAAAGAGTTGTCACTTATTCTTGTGCTGAGGGTGACCCTCCTGAAGCAGGTTGTCTGATTCTCCCAAGTCCTTGGTCCAGTCCCCAAAGTGTTGTGTTACTTTCGTACTCACATCCACCAAGTTTTGTCTGTGCCAATCTGATCAGCAGAGTCTCACCTCTAGGTCTACCGTCTGATGATTAGGATATGCCTTTTTCGGTACAATGCCTGTCCGCCAGGTTTTACCACACGGTCTAACACATAGGTACTAGGTTTCCCCTTTACGGTCCAATGCCTAATGACTAGGTTTCTCCCAGCGATTATCTATTAAACTGTGTCCTCGAGTTATCTCTAGATGAAATAAGAAGCACAAGACAATAAGTACAAGATTCGAACAAACACATAAACAAGATGAAATAAAAAAAGACATTGAATCTACTACTTAAACTCTATCATAGAAAGAGTTTAGCTACAAGAATTTATAAATAAAAAGCAATACAAATGAAAGAAGTACATAGAACAATACAACCTTATTTGTCGTTTTCTTTCTAATGCAATGAAGCAATAAGATAATTTTACAACCCTCTAGGTGGCCATAGGGTTCACCCTTTTATACATGAAGGCCGGTCATACAATGAGAGAAATAAATCTTTGCTAAGTCTATCCTAATTAATTTTCAAATCTAATCTTATAAAAAATCAAATGTATTCTCAAGATTTATTCCTCTTGCCAAATAGAGTCCCATACAATCCGTACAATTGGACTAGATTGCTAATCATGCGCCGCTTCTAGAAGGAATAGTGGCTAGCTCCGAACCACGGTCGCGATAGCTCCTTGCTACGGTGGCCATAGTCCGAGCTCCATCTTCAGGCTCCCCTTCTGTGTAGCCCTAAAGGCTCATTTTTAGCTTAATTTAGCTCCAAATTGCTTCTATCCTGTAATTGCCGACTAACATAAGCAGTATCTGGAATTCTAACAAGATAAATATAAAAAGATATAAAAAATACTGAAAGTAAGATATATAGGGATATAATGATAGTCTAAAATATTGAAATAAAACTACTGACCATAAAACATAAACTCGATATAATAACACTATAAACCTGTAAATATTAATTGATACTAAAAATAGTGTATACCACTAAAACTGGTGTGGAAACTTAATACAATACAACACTAAGAAAAATATACTGACACAAAACATTTTGTTAGAGATTTAAATAGTACATTCAATTCTTTGTTGGTATGGTATATAAAATGCACATTAGATAAATAATAATAATAAAATTGTTAACAATTCTAAAAATTAAAATAGTTAAAAACATAAGCAAAAAATAGAAAATTACATTTTCATTTTCGTAAAACAAAAAACTGAAAATTTAAATAGATGCCAAACGAGCAATAAGTAAGTTAATGACATAACCAGAACATGGGTTACTCCAGGGTATTTGTTATAACTTTATAAGCTATGTTGCACATATATAAATACATGTACCTTATCCGATATGACACGAATACGGCGATACGATAATTTAAAAAAAACTCGGGATATGATTACAATAATTTTATATATTATTTTATTAATTATATTTTATATAGTTAATTATTTTATATATATTTAGATATCATATTTTAATACAGGAGGTACTAAAAATTTGTCACTACAGAAATATCGTGACGCAAAATATTTGTTATCTATCGTTACTTATATAATTATATGTCTTAATCTTGTTTTATTGATTTTTTTTATTATTATATATTTTAAGAATATATTTTCTTACTTTAGAGGTATCCGATGCGGATATAGAAATTATCCGTAAAAGTATCCATTATTAATTTAAATAAAATATTATGATACGCCACGTGGCAGATCTAATATGGTATTTAAATATCCGAGGCGATACATGTGTATCGGTATCTGATATGATATGATACAACCTGATTTTTAAAGTATTCACACAACATAAGTTGTAAGTAGAGGTGGCAAAATTTGACCCGACCCGAAAAACCCACCCGACCGACCCGAACCCGAACCTGACTCGATCCGAAGATGTTGACAAGTCAACGACCCGAAACCCGACCTGACCCGAAACCCGAATGACCCGAAACCCGAATGGCCCGAAACCCGAGCGGCCCGAAACCCGAACGACCCGTAATCCGAATTACCCGAACCCGAACCTGAATGACCCGCCCAATTTTTGAAACCTGAAGAACATGTAATGCAAGATGAATAACATGAAACTGAATATTTGTGTGCTGATTTTACCATAATTATTGGACTTTCTGTAATTTTACATTGGAAAAGTTGTATATCTACATGTGTTATGTGTATAATGATGATTTTTTAATTCTCACATTTTATGATATTAAATTATTAATACATTAATGAATTAATATTTTTTAATAGAAAACTTGGTTTGTTATAGTGAACTCATTTTGTATAAATAACACATAACTAATAACAACATACAAAATTAATTTTATATAATATCGTGCAATAAACAGGTCAACAACAAAATTAAACCAAGTTCGATTTTTTTTATTTTTTCTGATTTTTTATTTTTTTCGATTTTTTTCATTGCCCCTCTTAAATAAAAAATATAGTCAAAAATATCATATGTAATAGATATTTCCAAATGTATATGATTATATTTTATTTGAATCTTTCCATATTTTTATAACTTTAAAATTTTTTTTTCATTTTATTCCATTTTTTTAATTTAAAGATAATACTTTAAAAAAAAATCAGATTCTCCGATTCGACTCGGCCGATTCCAATCAGAGTCGGACGATTCTCACTACACAGACAGTGAACGAATTCGATCCTGATTCCAATTTTAGGAACTATGAAAATTAAGTCGAATTTTCGATATTTCGTCTATCTATATACAAACTTGAATTGCTCAAAACACAGACCAAACTTTTTCGAAACACAGACCCGAATTACCCGAAATATAAACCCGAATGACCCATAACCCGATTGACCTGTAACCCGAACCCGCCTGACCCATAACCCGAACGACCCGAGACCCGAGCGACCCGAGATCCGAACGACCCGAGACCCGAACGACTCGTGTCCCGAACGACCCGGAACCCGAAATGACCTGACCCGAACCCGGCCCAACCCGCCCATTTGCCACCTCTAGTTGTAAGTAATTGTCATTTTTTTAAAGTTTTTATAATGCAAAATGTGGCGTATTATTAACACATAGATTATACATGGAGATGATATATACAAAATAATATTACAAAATTTGTACATTAAAACTAGTATATTATTCAAGAAATTTATACATGACAATGATAGCATATATACAAAGTAATATTCCAAAACTCGCACACTAAAGTTAGTATTTTTAAAAGAAAATATGTACACATCATATTTCATATATTTTATTGCACATCAGGATTCTAGTTTATCAGGGACACTGGAGTCAAGTAGTAACCCAAAAATATAGCAAGGGTTTGGGACGAGAAGAGGATAAGGAGGAGAGAGAAGGCCAAACCCCGCTCTTTTTCCTTCACTTCCAACTTCAGCACCGCAGTCATTTCCGCTCACTCGCTCACGGTCATCTCTCCCTCTCTAATGGCGGCCACTGCCGCTCTCTTCTCCTCACCTTCTCTTTCCTTTCCCTCTTCATCTCGCAAACCAACTTTCTATTGCTCCGCTAAGCCACGCCACTTTAGGAAGCAAGCAGCACTGCAGAATGGAGCAGATAAGGTACTTGTTATTTTTTATTAGCATTTCATATCATATTTGTTTTTACCATTTCAGCATTTCAACACAAAACTCGTTTGGGGAGCTCTATTACAATTCAAGTCTGATTGCGCAATTGTTGTGTGATTTTCCTTCCCGCCCAACTTAATTATTGGAGCCTGAAAAACTAAAAATATCTGAAATATCCCTGAACATTTTGGAAACTCATGAAAGTAGAATTTCTGTTTGACTGGATTTCCTGCAATGAAACTGCAACTTTTTTAGTTTCAGATTGAAAGAATGTGTCAGAAAAAGGTCACAGCAAGAAGGAAAGAGGAGGGTAGTTTGGTCAAATCAGCTGCTGTGCAGAAGAAAGATAAAGAGAAAGACTTCTTGTATGATTATGATCAGCAGGCAAATGCACTTCCCTTTTCAAATTTTATTTGTATCTTTAGATTTGACATGTACCAACAATCATAAGCTTCTGTAAATTTACCTCTTCACTCAAATTGGCCCCAATTGAGCTTTTGTAAACCTAAATTACGCTAGGATTATGCAAGTAATCCTTAATTTAAATTATCTAGTGTAATTTGCACTTGTCTCAACAACGACACCGCACCTTACCCCAATTTACCTTGACAAAAACAGAAACAAAAATTGGAAAACTTGTAGTTGACCAGTACCAATACCGGTTAAATTCAGATGTATAATTTCATGTCATGCCATGTTCAATATGATGCTGACTTTGGTAAGTAATTCATAAACCAGGTTGACACAATCGACATTAAAGATGCATCATCTCTCAATGCTGTTGTAAAGGTACTCGTTTTGAATTAATAATTTCATCAAAATTAAATTGTGATTTCTTCGTAACCGTTTGCATTTTTAATCCTTTGTAAATGTGTTTTTTCATTACGTAGGTTTATTGTACTAGTACCGCTCCAGACTACTCGCTTCCTTGGCAGAGACAAAGGCAGCGTTCCTCTACTAGCAGGTACTTTCAGTTTTTTATCATTTTTTTAATATTATTTGTTAATGCTATTTTCCCTTTTTTTGCAGTGCATTCATGATTGGCGATAAGAAGCTCTTGACGAATGCTCACTGTGTAGAGCGTAGTACTCAGGTTGGCATAAGTATTAACACATTTTGTATTTTTTTTCCGTACTTATATTTTATCTCTTCCGCCAAATCTCGCCACACTATTTGACACTAAGATTAGAATTTTGTTTTCTTTATTTGGCTATTTTGATGTTTAAACATCATTAGTGCTTTCATTATTCTGTACGAGCAATTTATTAACATCAGAGCGAAAGAAAAAAAAAAGCGCAAAACAAAACAAGCTAATTCCTGAGATGGTTTTGTTCTGACCAAGTAGTGTTTTGGTTCTCTGATGTACATGTGGTATGATAATTTTGATTATTTTTTTTGAACAGGTCAAAGTGAAGAAAAGAGGTGATGACACTAAATATGTTGCCAAGGTATTCTGATTCCTGATTAACACATACAAGAAATTCAGTTCAATAATTCATTATAGGTCATTGTAATTTATTATAGAATACTAAGTATGTTGTTAGGCTCATCTTTTTCAGATATTTATATTTTGTGTCAACAAAGGACATATTCAGTAATAAATCAAAGATCTTTATAACTAAGTTGACTTCTTAAACAGGCTTAAGGCTCTTCATTCGGCTAACTTGAGCAAAATTGCAAATTTTATAAAAATGATATATTTTTCATTTTTTTGTGCTCTTGGGTTTTTGAATAGGTTTTGGCAAGGGGAATAGAGTGTGATATTGCACTTTTATCCGTAGAAAATGAGAAATTTTGGGAAGGTGCACAGCCTCTAACTTTAGGTCACATGCCTTGCCTTCAGGTCAAACATATTTTTTGCAATTTTACTTTATTTGAATTATTTTTATTAAGTTTCTTTTTGGTTCTTTTTTTGTATTTTGGTGTTTAGTTTAATATTCATCACGTAAAAAATGGATAAGTGACCATTTTGCAGTCACGTTGGCAATATTACATGTTTTGTTGCTAATATATAATCAAATTGTTATAGTTAAAATTGATGTTTCTCAGAAAAAGTTTTTATTGTAATGAAGCGTAATATCAATGATATGTTGGATAACAAAGGTTCAATCATTGACTAAATTTTAATACATATTTTGTTGAAAGGTAAAATCCATGGTATTTGTTATTTTCTTAACAGGGCATTGAGATCTCCCTATCTTATCCTTAAAAAAGTTAAAAGAAAATGATTTGCAATTTTATTACGGTCCTCTTTAGCCATAAAACTGTTTATCTAGTTTGGAATAAAATATGCATACCATACTTATTATTTGTTATTCTTTAAAAATTTTAGAGTTTGTTTTGAAACATTGTAAACTTTAAGAAATTTGGTTTCAAAATTTGTTTCTAAACATGTAACATCTGATATTCGTGTAGTAATACCAGTAAGGTGCCATACTTTTAGCAGTAAAAATATTTATATTATTTTAATATTTCTAAATGCAGGATTCAGTAACTGTTGTTGGGTATCCATTAGGTGGAGATACAATCTCTGTTACCAAAGGCATTGTTTCTCGCATTGAGGTAGTTTTTTTGTTCTATATTACGAAGCATTTTTATAGCCTTATTTCCTTTTTTTTCTCCCTATGTTGGCCCATTTCTTTTGTTAAATTGCACACTTGAGGGTAAACATAGGGTTAGTTGAGGCAAAATTGCACAGTCGAGGCTTAATTGAACAAACTGAACAAATTGGGTGCATTTAGGCAAAACTAGTCTTAATTGATGCTGAATTGCAGAAACTAAGCTATTTGATGAACAATTGAGAGTAGTTGCACTAGTGAGGATTAAGTGCACAATTGAGGGTTAACTTAATTGGGTCTGATTTATTTTAGTTTATCTCACTGGCTGAAATTCCAATTCTTGATATTCTCTATTATTTTATTTGTTGATACATTAATCACATCTAAAATTGGGGCTAATCTTTGAAAAGACACATTTCTCAGGTCAATTCATACACTCACGGAGCATCGGATCTGCTCTCAATCCAAATTGATGCAGCTATAAATCCTGGTTCCAATCTTTACTTGTCTTATTAAATATTGTCATATAATCTTTGTGCCCATACAATATCTCTGAAAGATCATAATATGAAATCTTAGCCCTCAAAAGCATTTGAGGCTTTGATGGCTTCAATTGTCTTTTATGAAGGTCAACAGTTTTTAATATATTTTATTATATTTTATTTTGAAAACAAACAGTATGTTAGAAAAGAAAGAGAATATATGAGAGGCTCAAAGACATGGTATATAATGTAAGTAAAGAGTATATATGAGTGCAAAAAAGTATATATTGCAGCAAAAAAGATATAAGATAAAAAAAAAAGATTTTATAGGAGTAAAAGATGGTATGTTGGTATATATTGGAAGGAAAAGAAACATGTATGAGTAAAAAGGAGTATGTATGAGTATATTTGGGGGGTGGGGGTACAAAGTATATAGGAAAATATATATGCATAGAATAAAAAAAGAGTATATAAATGTGTAAAAAAGTATATATAAGATCCAAAATAAGTATATATTGGAGGAAAAAGACTATATAGGATATATAAACTAAATTATCACACTTGAGCTTTTCAGGGGAATTTCAAACTTTCATAACTGAAAGATGTTTTGAATTATTTTTTTTATGAAAGATGTTTTCAGTTTGCCGAATGAATATTTATTATGTATAAAACTTTGTGAGATATTTTATTATACCTTAGGTTCTTAATGAAATTTATATATCAAAATGTGGTTTATGGCAGGAAATAGTGGGGGCCCTGCATTTAATGAGCAAGGGGAATGTATTGGAGTAGCTTTTCAGGTACCTAAATCACATATGCCACAATACTTGATTTGCTTAACAAAAGGAATACTAAGTATGACAAAATTGTTATACAAGAGATTTCAATTTTTAAAGAGAATCCAACAATATGGTATTTATTTGACATTAAGTCAATATTGGTGCTGGATCCTTGGTTTCTATTACTTTTTATATAGTATCAAACCGATACAGTTAGTAAAAATCAGTACATTGTAAATATTTTAAAAATATATAAAATATTTTGCATTTGGAAGGGGGACAATAAAACTCTCTCCAAAATTTCTCCAATTAAATAATCACTACTAGAACTGATCCTTGCGTGTGATTTCATTTTTTATAATGTATTTTTTTGTGTTAATAAATTATACATATAGGTGTACAGGTCTGATGATGTTGAAAACATAGGATATGTCATCCCAACTTCTGTGGTGTCTCATTTCCTGCATGATTATGAAAAGAATGGAAACTATACAGGTAGCTTATGTGTTAATGTTACGTCATTTGTTGGAATAATAATAATAATAATAATAATAATAATAATAATAATAATAATAATAATAATAATAATAATAATAATTATAATAATAATAATAATAATAATAATAATTATTATTATTATTATTATTATTATTAACTGACTGATGCCCTTATTATGGTGTGTCAAACTACAGGTACCAACAAAACTACAGAAATAACAGGAAATTGAGCCCACTCTTAATTGACCCAATTGCTGTTTAATTGAGGCTCGATTTAACTTTACATGCAACAAAAAGACTTGATTTGTGCAAAGATGCTCAATTAAAACTCTGTTTTATTCTCAATATGACTCAGTTGTGCAATTTAGACCGAATTACACAAAATAGAAGTCAATTGAAAACATAGTGTTCAATTCTCATTTGAACTTATCATTCTTATTGTTATTTATTAGGTTTTCCTTCACTTGGGGTCTTACTTCAAAAATTGGAGAACCCAGCACTCTGTGAATGCCTCAAAGCACCTGACCATGAGGTATATAGGATATCGGAACAAAATCTTAACTTGGGGAGACTTTTAGTTATTGCATGTAGTTCATTTTAGTTTTTGCATGTCAACTTTTTATTTACATACTTGCATGTAGGTTAGTTTGTTTTTGCATTCATTTTTAAAAAAATTCTTGAAAAACCCAAAAAAAAAATCATAAAACCAACAAAAGCGCAAAAAAAAAATCATAAAACCAACAAAAATACAATTTTTTTTTTTAATAATAATGAAAACCTACCGACCAAACTTGTATGCAAGGACGGAACCAGAAGTAAATCATAGAGGGGGCCGAAACAGTACCATGTAGTAATAAAGCATACATTTTTTTTCTTTACAAACCATAGCACTTTTTGAAATAAAAACAAATTGTTTATCTTGCATGTATGCATAATTTGTCTAGTAACTTATGATTAAAAAATAATTTTTTTATTTATCTCTATTTTCCCCAATTAATACTTTACAAAGAATTTAAAGAAAGTTTAAATTCATATTTAATGATATTTCAATTATACATTAAATAATTATTTCAAATATGAATACACAACTTTTAAAAGATCATATAATAAAACTTTATGACTGATATTTTGAAAATAATATCATAATCATATTATATAATTTAATCTATAACTATTATTATGACAGTAATATACTTAATCTGAAGTATTTTAATATTTTCTAGGTTAAAAATGTCAAATTCATGTGTAAATCGTTCACATTATAGGAAGTTTTGTTATTAATATTAGAAAAATATGATTCATTTTTTTTTCAGTCCTGCGAATAGAAAACATTATTCCACTAATTAAAAAAAATATTTTAGAAATATAGAATACATATGAGAAAATATATATATTATAACAATGAGAATTTTTCTAGGCAAGTATAAAAGTGGTACATACTACAAAGCTATAACCCTATTATTATTTCCTCTCACCATAGATCTTGTGTAATGAGCTTGAAAAGTATATTGTATGGTCTATACTATATATAACAATACAAGTATGATTTGTTTGTGTATTCAATTTTAATCTATAGAAAATATTGGGTACTCTGAAAGGGAGTTTTGCAGCTTTTATTGATTAGCTTTCTATCTTTACTTATATAACACTCATACTTTTGTTATCCCATTATAAATCACTATGATAAGCACAAGGGGGGCCAAATTTTACTACTCAAGGACTTGATTTAAAATTTCTAATGGGTAAAAAAAAATTATCAAATTTATGGGGGGGCCATGGCTCTCCTTGGCACCCCCTAACTCCGTCGTGCCTTGAAGATGTACTTGTGTAGTTATGTATGAAAAGATGTATATCCATCCAAAATGGTGTAATTTTGGGTTGCTTTTAAAAATGTGTAATAGGGTATAAATAGAGGGCATGAGTTGGAAAACAAATCCAACATCATCATTATTTATGTTGTAAACAAAACAACAAAAATAAAGAAATAAAAAAAGAGAGGAAACTATCCCTCCCTTGGAAATAATTTGTCTCTTTGATTCTCTCAAATTCTCATCTCGAAATTGATTTTCTCCATCAATACGAAATAAAACGATCCAAATTCCAACAAATTGGTATCAGAGCGACGGTGTTTTGAGTTTAGTGTAAGAAGTAGAAAGAGATCATCATGGCAACCCAAGACGGTGTATTTGGGCTCCCAAATTCTTCACAATTCATTTTCGATGGCGATAATTATGATTATTTGAGTATTAAGATGAAGACGCTTTTAATTTTTCAAGATTTATGGGAAATAGTAGAAGAGGGGTATGAAGATGCGGAGTCGTCGGATAAAGGAAAAGAGACGGTAGAGAAGAAACAAGAGATGAAAGAGAAGAAAAAGAAAAATGCAAAGGCGTTCTTGTTACAACAAGTAATTTCGGAAAAATTATTTCGAGAATAATCGAGGCGAAAAATGCAAAAGAAGCGTGGGAAATCCTACGAAAAGAATTTCAAGGAAACGAGAAGGTGCGAACGGTTAAACTCTTGACCTTTAAAAGAGATCTTCAAAATTTGAAGATGAAGGATAATGAGATGCTAACGGATTTATTCTCTAAAATTATGGAGTTGGTAAACAAAATAAAAAGTTTGGGTGAGGAGTTTACCGAGAAATCGGTTTGTAGAAAATTTCTCATTAGCGTATCGCTAAAATATGACAACATGACCTCGATTATCGAAGAAACTCAAGATATCTCAATCCTTAATGTACATGACCTAATAGGTTCATTAGAAAGATATGACCAAAGGATAAATAGAGATACCGAGCAATCTTTTGAGAGCGCATTCCAATCGAAAACCACTATAACCGAATCGTCAAACCAAAATACGTTTGACGGAGAATCGTCTTATGGAGGAAATAAAAAAAGGTGCAATAATTGCAAAAGGTCCTCTCATTTAGAAAAAGATTGTTGGTTTAAAGGAAAACCCCAATGCTATAAGTGCAAGAAATTCGGTCATCTTAAAAAAGATTGCCGATATAATACAAATAAGCAAGTCAATTACACCGAGGAGGAAAACGGTGTGGAACATACCTTTTAGCATGTCACGCGGCCCAAGAACGAAAAGACAAAGTGTGGTACGTTGATAGCGGGTGTAGCAACCACATGACCGGAAATGAATTGGTCTTTAACGAATTTGATACGATCGTCGTTACTCAAATAACAATAGGTAATGGTGTGGTTGTTGAATCGAAAGGAAAATGCACAATCGCTATTGAAATTAGAAGAGGTCGTATGTTGGTGTGTGATGTGTTGTATGTTTCGGATTTGGCGCAAAATTTATTGAGTGTGGGGCAATTGATAGAACATTGTCATGTGGTGCATTTTGAAGGTAAATATTGCAAAATTTACGATAAGCCTAAAAATAGAGGAAAAATTAATTGAGAATATTAAAATGGAAAATAATTGTAATTTCCCCCTTATTCTCAATATTTCGAAACACACGGCAATGAAGGCCGGTGTTGAAGATATGTCAAGGTTAAGGCATGAAAGGCTTGACCGTGAGAAATTTGAGAGTTTCAAACCGAGAGAAGAAGAGATAAAGATGATTAAGAAAAATGAAATTTGGAAGCCGGTTGAAAAATCCAAACAAAGGGTAGTGATGTCGACCGCGAAAAAGCAATATGTATTGGTAAATGAAGCCACACAACAAAATGATAAACCCAAACAAAGGATGGAGACTTGTACGGCGAAAGTAGGTGGTGTGTTGGCGAAGCCACACAATAAATAAAAATACCTAAACAAAGGATATCTCTTTCCGCAAAGAAAGCGGAGTATGTATCGGCAAATGAAGCCGTGAAAAAGTTAAATTGGTTAAAGGTGAAAGAAGATATGGGGGAGAAGTATGAAAGTACAAGTGCTCTCTCATGGGAAGATGATGAAGTCTGCATAAAGGATTCCGTCTTCCGTAGCCGCACAAAGTGGTCGAAGATGATGAAGTCATGGCGAACCATAAGGCGGATATGTTCACCGAAGCAATTTGGAAAACTGAAGGGCATGATGGACAAAAGCATTAAGTGGGAGTATTGAAATTAATACTTTTGCCTTAATATTTATTTATTTAAAATTAGATTAAAATAATTATTGGGTTAAGTTGTAAGGCCCATGGTACATAGGTTATAAGTAGTTTTCTTAGTTTATGTATGGATATACACCCTTACATCCAAAGGGTGTGAGTGAGAATATGTATATCCATAAGGGTATGTGCAAGGGTGCCTTGAAAGAGGTACTTGTGTAGTTATGTATGAAATGATGTATATCCATCCAAAATGGTGTAATTTTGGGGTGCCTTTAAAAAGATGTAATATGGTATAAATAGAGGGCATGAGTTGGGAAACAAATCCAACCTCATCATTATCTATGTTATAAACAAAACAACAAAAATAAAGAAATAAAAAAAGAAAGGAGGAAACTATCCCTCCATTGGAAATAATTTGTCTCTTTGATTCTCAAATTCTCATCTCGAAATTGATTCTCTCCATTAATACGAAATAAAACGATCCAAATTTCAACATAACAAGCAAAAATAGTTCAATTTTAACAAGAATTCTGAAATTTAAGGAAGTGCATACTAACACTGATATAAACCTCATTCCTATAGTATTGTACTATTAAGGTTACTTTTGTGATGTTATTTAGATATATCTTCATGTCAGATTGACCCTGAGTTAGTGTTCAATTAACATATCCATACATACTGTTTTCTATAAAATGTCTTTGTTCATGATTAATTAGTTTTCAAATTTTAAGGGTGTACTGGTACGAAGAGTTGAGCCCACTTCTCCGGCTTATAGTGTTCTTAAAAAGGTAAATTTGACTTGTTGAGTCTACAAAATTAATCGATCTTGTTATTTTTCGATGAATATAAAGATATCATTATGTATTTATTTTATTTTATTTATTTTTCAGGGCGATGTAATTGTAAGCTTTGATGGCGTTACGATAGGGAATGAAGGAACCGTACCGTTTCGGTCCACAGAACGCATTGCTTTTCGCTACCTCATAAGCCTAAAGTAAGTGTCCTTTTATTTGCATTAAGGTAGAAAATATAAATATAAATATAAATATGAATTGTAATATAGTGAATTAGTGATAAGTATTGTTGATTTATATTTCAAAATATTTGTCTAAATTTTTTGAAAGAAAAAATATTTGCTATCATTGATTCATAAGTTTTATACCATAAAAGAAGGTTTATACATTTATGTGACTTTGATGATTTTCATGTTAGGTATATTGGTGACGTAGCAGAGCTGGGAATAATTCGCTCCGGTAACCATATGAGAGTCCGTACTGCTTTGAGTGCACGCGAGTACCTAGTAAGGTTCCCTTTTACATTCCAAAAGCTCGAAAATGATTTAGGGACATGATGCTGCACGACGCGAAAAAACTTTATCTAGAGATAATAAAATATTCTATAAAATTAAACAAACAATATGTAGGATTCATTTTTTTTTAAACAGTATGTAGAGGGCCAGAGGTAATAAACAGTATACGTAAAACAATAAAAACAACATATAGAAAATAAAAAATATATTGAAAAACGGGAAAAATAGTATACCGTCGCGTTTTGGGCGTGCTCAATAATTTAACCTTCCAATAATCAAATTATCAAGAAAATCACCCTTAAATGTCAAATGCAGTTGCATTTTGGTTCCTTGAAGGGCATTTTTTGATGATGTATACATTTATATAAGGATATATTTCTGTTTTTTTTTTTTTGGGGGGGGGGGGGGGTTGGAAGGCGAAAATCACCCTTAAATGTCAAATGCAGTTGCATTTTGGTTCCTTGAAGGGCATTTTTTGATGTATACATTTATGTAAGGATATAATTCTTTTTTTTTTTTTTTTTTTGGGGGGGGGGGGGGGTGGGGGACGGCAAACCATTAAATATGATACTTCAAGGTTTAGAAGATCATATTTTTCATGAAAATGACTTGTTAGATTAAATACATTCCAAAAATCAAATTATCACAAAAATCACCCTTAAATGTCAGAGTTAATTGCATTTTGGTCCTTGAGGAGTATTTTTTGCTGTACATGTTTTTGGAAGGATGTATTTCTAGAATTTTATGTTTCGAGTTTTTAGGTCATATTTTTGTGAAACAGACAGTAAAGTCTTATTAGATTCATTTTTTCACCTGATTAAATTTTTTATTGTGTTTTTTGCTTCCTAATAGGTACCCCACCATAGAGAGGTGGATCCTTCGTACCTAATAGTTGCAGGCCTTGTTTTCACAACATTAACTGAAGCTTTTCTAGAGTAAGTAGCTTATGTAGATATCAATTATATCAACTGTGGGTAAATTGGTGGCATATTTGGTGAAATTAGAGGAAGCTAAGTCTTAATTTCGCCATAGTTCAGTAGTTGAGAGTTAATATATGGATTAAATTGAGGTTTATTAACCAAACAAGAATAGCTGCCAGCTGGTTTTGTGTACCAGTTGAGATTTAATAAAATCTGGATAGGGGTGTTCATTCGGCCGGTTCGGTCCAAACCGAACCGGATTAGACCAAACCGAATTAAACCGAACCGAATCAGATTTGAACCGAACCGAACTGAATAAAAATTGAACCGAATTTCGAACCGAACCGAATAAACCGGATTTTATTTCGGTTTATTCGGTTGAACTGAATCAATAAGAAATTTAAACAATCTTACATCAAAATTAATATTTTTTAGACTACTAATTAATTTTAATATACATAATCAAGAAATTAAGATGAAATCATTATATATTAGTAATTTGACATATAATTCGGTCGGTTCGGTTTATTCGGTTTTTCCAAAACAAAAACCGAACCGAACCAAATTAGCCGAATAACACAAAATTTTGAACCGAACCGAACCGAATTGACGGAACAACCGAACCGAACTGACCGAAATTGACCGGTTTGGTTCGGTAACCGAATAAACCGAACCGAATGAACACCCCTGAATTGATAGAAAAGGATCCAAACATCAATTAGAAAAAATAAATGTAAATACACAAGAAAAAGAAAGGATAAAATAATCAGTATAATAAAATGCTAGATCAGTTCTTGACTAATTTGAGAATTTGTTTTCTTTTGCAGGGAAGAAGGTGAAGAGTCCTTGGGGGTAAGTTTTGAAAATTGGAAGATAATTATCTATTTAATTCTTTTTCTTTCATTGCCATTCTTGTGGTATAGGTTTAGAATTTTTCAAGATGGGTAAGTTCTTAATAAGAAAAAGTAAAAGTGGAAACTCAAGGATTAAAGATCTCATATTCAGGACCATTGATCCAGTGCATATTTGACCAATGTTTTTACAATTATTTCAGTTTGCTTGTTTCTGTTGAATTTTTAGGGTTTAGGGTTTAGAGTTTAGGTTTTAGGGTTAAATCTTTTGGTCGCAAAGGGTAAGTTGAGGCAAATTGAGTTTGAAATGAGGCACAAGTTCACAATTTTAACGGTTCATCGGGCCTTACTTTCAAAATTGGGGAATTCAAATGCTAGCTGAAATTTGGGCTTATTGGTAAATATCAATCCGATTCTTGTGCTTGCTTTTACACCTTCCTAATAGTTTAACTTTTTTCATTTTGAGCTGTCCAGATGAAACTACTTGCAAAGGCACGATATTCATCAGCAAGGTTCAAAGGAGAACAAATTGTTATCTTATCACAGGTTTGTGTTTTATTGGTTTGATAACCACATTTTATTTTCTGCAATTTACTGTATAGTTTGGTTTTCTTTTTCTTACATAATCCAACTAATAATTATTTTACTCAGGTGCTAGCTCACGATGTGAATGTAGGATATGATGATATGGAAAACCAACAAGTAAATATTTCGCTCAGAACTTGTACTTTATCTTTACAAGATGCATCTTTTTTATTTTTATGTGGTAGATTTGATTAAGTAATTTGTAATTGTATGCAGGTTGTTAAGTTCAATGGAACTGCTATCAAGAACATTTACCATCTTGCTCATTTGGTTGATTGTAAGTTTTTTATTTTTATTTTTTGTTTTTTTGCAAAGGTTTATTATTCAGTAACCATTGAGCTAAGGCTTTTCATACCATTTTGATGGGGTCTGTCTGACTGATAGTTCCTTTTATTTTTCATTATCTTGTTTTTTATTGTGCATTCTTATTAAGGTTGAATTGAATGTTAATTGAAGAACGAGGGTTTATTTAGGCTTAGTGACTAAACCAAAGCTTCATCGAGGCTTCAATTGCACTAGTTTAGGCTTGTATTGGCTAATTTGAGCAAAATCATAATTTTTTTTTTTGAAGGAAAGCAAAATCATAATTAGGGGAAACTGATAAGTCTTAATTTGCTAGTAGGGTAGTCGTTCTGGAAACAAAGTTGAGTTGATTTTTGACATAACATTGTTATCAAAACAAATTGTAAATGTTACTCTTTTATGTTCGCTTTTGTTTTCAATTCTTTGAATTCCAAAGCACCTTTTTCATGCCAAATACTAGAGAAAATCAAAAAGATGTTTTCAAGATAGAGTTCAAGATAAAAAAAATATTTTCAAACTCCTAGAATTTGAAATTGCTATTTATACAAACTCAAACATAGAAGCATTATTTTTGCAAATCCTTTTATTACTTCAGAAACAACTCAAACTAATAATTGCATAATCAAATGTATGGTAATTGGGTTAAATTTTGTTTAATGCGTAAATTGGGGTTTACACATAGTCCTATAATTTTTTTCTTGATTGAATGGATAAGTTTTTTCTCCCACTTCTATTATTTGGTGTCAATGAGATTTGAAAAATTGACCAATGATTTATTCTACAATGCACGCAACGCAATCAATTAGACTGCGAACCATTCTTATATTTCTTTTATAATATCTTGTAGCATGTAAGGACAAATATTTCATATTTGAATTTGAGGAGAATTTCCTGGCGGTATTGGACCGAGAGGAGTCAGCTTCAGCCTCGCCGCATATTTTGAAGGACCATGGTATACCTTCTGGAAGGTCATCGGACCTATGGGAGCCTTATGTGGACATAAATGAAGATAACATTTTGTCGGATCCTGATGTAGGTGACACACCTGTTAACAATGCAGATATTGAATCTGAGGGCTTGGTGTGGGCATGAAAAATAAAAGACAAAAAGGAGAAATGATAGGTGGACATGCTAGAAGAGCTATATGGAAAAAATGAGTCTGGTTTTAAATATGGATAGAGGACTCTAGAGGTGTGGGCGTAGGGAATAGAGGAATAGATGAGTTTTGAGAAATTGCTATTGGCATTCTTCAATGTAATTTTTTCTGAAGTAACATTTTTTTGCGTTGATGAGTTTCTATTCGTTAGACGTTGATGTCAAAAGTGACGAAAACGACGTACATTTTTTTTATCTCAGAATAAATTGTTATATTTATTTAGTGCGCATTGGAAAACAGAACATTTGTTTGAGGTAAGTAATATGGTATTGACATGTGGTCAGCTGAATGTTTTCCATTTGAAATTGTTTTTTGGCTTCTAATTCTCAAACCAATCCAAAGAAAAGCTGACATGAGTTTTCTAGTTTAGTGCTCATTGGAAAACAGAACATTTGTTTGAGGTAAGTAATATGCTATCAAATTCGTGAATTTTGCTGCTCAATCTTTGGAATTTTCTTTTATTGATCCAATCAAACATGGGATGTCATGTGTATCATTATGAAAACGAAATATCTCACAAGAGAGGCCGTTTGGGTGGTATTTTGTTTACAAAAAGGAGCTGTTAGTTTCACCACTATTAAATCACTCTAACATCACTACCATTAAGAATGCACGATGGAATTTCTCGTAGTGCAGTACCATGGCCAATTTTTTACGAGTGAAACAGTATATTGAACAGAAAAATTTATGAAACAAAAAAATAGTATATAAAATATATATTTCAAAAATAATATATATAAAAAAAATACAATATATAAAAACGCAAAACAATATGTATAAAATAGTACGTCGAACATAAAAACAGTAAATGAAACGTGAAAAAACAGTATACAGAAATAGAAAACAATTTATAAATATTAAAAACAGTATAAGAAATATCTATTTTGAAAACACTATATATAAAAAACAATATATAAAAACTACACAAAAAAAATATATATCAAAACAGTATATATAACAGAAAAATAATATATAAAACACAAAACTCCATATATAAATACGAGTTACATGTCAAATGTTGACCGTTGACCGGAGTAATATAAGAGCGATTAAATCATCCTGTCTTTCGGATATGTTGAGACAAATTTGAGGAGCATTGGAGGGGATTTGTGGCCGGTGCGAGTTTGTTTCAGCGGAGGTACAAGGCTGTCAATAAGGTTTTAAATATTATGTCATGTATTGAACCTTGTTTTACTAGTTAATGATCATTATTTTCTTTGGATTTTAATCATTATTATTTCGCTATTGTACGAGTTGTTTGTGCAAATAAAGTAGCAGCCGTTTGAATCTTGGTGAAGTCTTGAAAGTAGATTCAATAAGTACAGTGCAATTTACGCATTAATACAAAAAGTTTATTAATTAGGTGCTAGTTATTAGGTTTTGGAACTAGAGTATTTTATGTGTAGTTTATATAAGTCAGTCTAGAGTTGTCTAAGTGGGGTGTTATATATATCCGTTGTAAATTATTTTATTAGTTCTCTAATCTGCACTCTCTATGATATTCATCTATTTAAAATACACGAGCAGAACTTAGGTGTCGGAACACTTGTAAAGAAATCAGACAGTCACACAGGGACTGAACCAGATAACCGCGTCGCTAGTAGAGAAACAGAACAACAGTGACTGCGCAGTAACACGCCAGTACTAAACCAGCAGCGACCTTGTGGTTATCAGCAGCGGAAATAATAGTGCAGCAATAAGCTCACACTAGCCCAAGAAAAAACAATAATAGAAGAAGAAATGATTGAACAATGGAACTTGAAAAATAAGATAAAATTCTTATTACAAGAGAAAGAAAGAGATACAAAATATTGTTGTTGTTGGAATAAATAAAACTCTACCCCTACCCTTTTATTTATAGGATAGTCATATCTAATATATGGAAATAACCCAAAGAATTACTTCCCCAATTAACACTTATACATGGAAATACTAAATCTCCTTTTCAAGAAATCTAATTTTATGGTAATATCAAACTTTCTTGTCAAGAAATCTTATTTCCAAGAAACATCTTTCCTAATTTGTTGACTGCCTTCATATCATAAAAATGCATCTTTATATTTTAACATTCCCCCTTAAAGTGCATTTGACCAAAAGCCCCAACTTGGCTCGCAATAACTCAAATGATCTCTTGGAGAGAGACTTGGTGAAGATTACAGCCATGTTGTCAACGCTTCTCACCTCTTCGACTCCAATAATTCCATCAAGCACCTTTTCACGAATGAAGTGATGCTCGATCTCGATGTGCTTGGTTCTCGCGTGACAAACAGGATTAGTCGCCAACTTCATCGCACTCTGATTGTCACCTCGAATAACCGTAGGACCCGTAACCGCATTGTAAACATCCTCGACCAACCTCCGCAACCAAACACACTCTTGTGCCGCAAGTGATGACGCCTTGTACTCCGCCCCGGTACTATAAAGAGAGACTGAATCTTGCTTCTTACTACACCAAGAAACACTTGCAGAACCACAAGAGAAAATATAACCGGATGTCGATCTCCGATCATCCAAATCACTGCCCTTATCAGCATCAGTATATCCATGCAAAACGAACTCGGAGCCCTTCTTATAACATAACCCGAGATCAAGAGTCGAACTCACATACTTGAGAATTCTCTTCGCTGCATCCAGATGCGACTTTGTCGGAGCTTGCATAAACCGACTCACCAGGCCGACCGCAAAGGCAATATCCGGTCTAGTAATCGTGAGATAAATCAGGCTTCCAACAAGAGCACGAAACTTCGGAGGATTCGGAAGTACCTTTCCACTATCACGTCTCAATTTAAAATTTACATCCAGCGGTGTTGAACAATGCTTACCTTCTTTTACGCCAAATTTCTCAATGAGCTTCCCAGCATGGCCAGTTTGAGAGACAAAATACCCGTCTTGCAAACTTTCCACTTCCAAACCCAGGAAGTGACTAAGCTCTCCAAAAACCTTCATCTCGAATCGAATCGAGAGCTTATCCTGAAGTCTTGCAACTGCGCCTTCATCATTGTTTGTGATGATCATGTCGTCCACGTATAAAAGGACGACCACATGTAGACCCGCCTTCCTTTTCACAAATAAATCGTGATCCGAACTCGAAGAAGCATAACCACAAAATTGTAAATATTCCGCAATCTTGCCATACCAAGCTCGAGGTGCCTGCTTCAAACCATACAACGCCTTCTTGAGCTTGCACACATAGTCAGGACACACCTTGGAAATATATCCAACCGGTTGCTCCATATAAATCTCCTTGTCGAGTTCACCATACATGAAAGCATTCTTCACATCCAGCTGCCACAGCTTCCAATCTAGCGAAGCAGCCACTGAAATCACAACTCGCACGGATGTCATCTTGGTGACAGGACTAAAAGTCTATTTTCTCGCCATACCGTTGAGAAAACCCTCTCCTTACAAGTTTCGCTTTATAGCGCTCAACACTCCCATCCACCTTGCGTTTCAACTTGTAGATCCATTTGCAAGTAACCGGGTCCACTCCCTAGGGATTCGGAACAAGATCCCAAGTTTCATTTTTCCGAAGAGCTTGCATCTCCTCGTCCATACCACAACTTGTTACCTTTCGCCTCCTCAAAGCATGAAGGTTCACCATCTGTCGATCCTGAAAAGAAACACGAGTACGTCGACACGAAGTTTTCATCTCTATATCTAGCCGGCCGAGTTACCGTCATTGTCGACCTCCTCAGGGCTTGTGTATTTCCCTCTTCTTGCGATTGCACTTCATTGCTCCCCCTGTCACCTTGATCCATCTCACTTGAACTCGTGACAGTCGACGTAGGTGACGAGAACCTCGGATCTTCACTCGGGTTACCCATGTCATCAACACCTGGGTTTCCCACGTGAACAACAGGTGGCGTCGGTAGATTCGAAACTACCGCTTGGGAACCACCATCACCATATAGAGAAGACGCTTCATCAAACACCACGTCTCGAGAGACAATGAATTTATGAGTTGTCGATCCATGCATTTCCATCCCTTCTTTCTTTGATAATAACCAATGAAAACACACTTCTGAACTTTAGCGTCTAACTTCGTCCTCTTCTCATCCAGCACGTGAACAAAGCACGTACAACTGAACACCTTCAAATGCTTCACACTTGGCTTCTCATCGAACATCAACTCGTGAGGTGACTTCATGTTAATCGGACTGCAGGGAAGCCGATTAACTATGTAGGTAGCACATGCCATACCTTCTGCCCATAAGGCCTTCGGTAAATTCTTCGCAATACCCAACTCCTGCATACCTCCACCAGATGCCGAATTTTCCGTTCCGCCACACCATTTTGTTACGGTGTATAAGCACAAGTCAACTCCTTCTTAATGCCATGCCTCTCGCAAAATGAGAGAAAATCCTTGGATGTAAACTCGCCCCCATTGTCGGTTCGAAACTTCTTAATTCTTTTACCGAGCCTTCCCTCAACCATTGTTCTAAATTCTCGAAATTTAGAAACGCCTCCCGTTTCTCCTTCAGAAAAAAAACCCAAGTGTACCGTGTAAAACCGTCGACGAGTACCGACATATACCGAGCACCCCCGTACGACGTGTTTTGCGTAGGACCCATCAAATCACCATGAATAAGTTCTAACACATCTTTACACCTTGACTGAGACTTCTCGAAAGGCAGTCGATGAGATTTACCATATTGGCAACCCTCACACACCTCAACACCACCTGCAAAAGAAAGAGACGGAAGCCCATTGACAAGATTCCTCGAAACCATTGCCTTCAACTTGTCAATACCCACATGGCCGAGCCTAGCATGCCAAACCGACACGCCATTATTGTTGCTCATCTTGTCAACCTACGAGGAAGAAGCCGAAAGAACATACAAGTCTTTTACCCTCTTACCGACGTGAGTAACATCACCTTTCACCTTCTTCACATTCCGGAGGAACTTCACATCCTTCGGGCCAAACAACACATAGTGACCCGCATCAACCGCATTCGCCACCAACAGAAGATTCTTCTTCATACTAGGCACGTGAAAAACACTGTCGAGAGTTATCGACCTGTTGTCTTTATCAGAAACAACAACCGCATCCTCATTCACCACATGGTGAACACTGTTGTCGGCAGTAATAAAGGCAGTATTGCCTTTATACCCGCGAAGTGAATAAAACTTGGAATCGTCACTAGTCAGATGATGACCACAACCGGAATCAATGATCTAGTTGTCCTCGTATTTAACAGAAGCACACACGTCTAACAAAACTCCTTCTGCTACGATACCCGTATCCCAAACTTCACACTTCACAATATCCTCCTTACCCGCGGCATTTCCTTCCCTCAACTTAACACGACAATTCTTCCTTATGTGACCGAGTTTTCCACATCGGTAACACTTGATAGCTGACCGATAACCACTATTTGAGGAAGACTCCCCCTTCTTCCGTTCCTTTTGGTCATACCGAGTTTTTACTTTGTTAGACACAAGAGCATGACCTTCCCCTTCGGAAACCGAAACACCCGCCATTTGTCGAGCCAACGATTCTTGAAAAGCAAGCAAATTTTCAAACTCCATCAAGGATGGTTGTTGCGCCCACCCTTGTATTGAGGTAACGAACGGGACGTACTCTCTTCCAATACCGTGAATAATATACCGCTTCAACTTCATCTCCGAAATAGCCTCCTCCGGTTCCAAGATAGAAATTTCGGAACATAAACCCTTTACTCTCATGAAACATTGAGAGATAGATAATTCACCTTGTGTGCAACTCGCCAACTCATTCTCCAGAAATTGTAATCGTGCCGTGTTCTTCTTGTTGAGCAACTCATCAAAAGTTCTCCAAATCTCAGCCGCCGATTTGCACCCCTTAATATGCTCGAATAGATCGCGTGATACCGACCTCTTCAACAAGAACTCTGCCTTAGCATTCGCTTTCGACCACTCCTTTACTACGTCTGCATTCATCACCGTACCATCCGTACCGATGACAGGCGTCGGTACAACATCCGTACCAACAATGATCTCCCATAACCCCTCACTCTAAATACAAGACTCTATACAACTCTTCCACATAGAATAATTCGAAAGATTTAGAGCCTCAGTACCAAGTCCACTAACCCGACCTCCAAACTCCATGGATGCCATAATAAACAATCATCTTCTTCACCAAGGGATGAGAACAATACCGTCTATCGCCAACGTCATCGTCTATCACACTTGAAGCTCTAATACCATGTAAAGAAACCAGACAGTCACACAGGGACTGAACCAGATAACCGCGTCGCTAACAAAGAAACAGAACAACAGTGACTGCACAGTAACACGACAGCACTAAACTAGCAGCGACTTTGTGGTTATCAGCAGCGGAAATAATAATGCAGCAATAAGCTCACACTAGTCCAAGAAAGAACAATAATAGAAGAAGAAAGGATTGAACAATGGAACTTGAAAAATAAGATAAATTTCTTATTACAAGAGAAAGAAAGAGATACAAAATATTGTTGTTGTTGGAATAAATAAAACTCTACCCTTACCTCTTTATTTATAGGATAGTCATATCTAATATATGGAAATAACCCAAAGAATTACTTCCCCAATTAACACCTATACATGGAAATACTAAACCTCCTTGTCAAGAAATCTAATTCACGGCAATACCAAACTTTCTTGTCAAGAAATCTTATTTCCAAGAAATATTTTTCCTAATTTGTTGACTGCCTTCATATCATACGAATGTATCTTTATATTTTAACATTGTGTAAGTTCCAAGATTTCGTAAAACAATTCGCTAATATGAAAATGAGTTTGAATGACGAGATACAAGTTTTATTGCTTCTGAACATCTTGCCGAATGATTGAGATACCTTCGTTATCACGCTTGGCAAGTCCGCGCCCAATAGTGTGATAACACTAGGTATGATACAAGGTAGCATGTTAAATGAAGAAGTCCAGAGAAAGAAAAATGGTATTTCTTCAGAATCCGATGCACTTATTATTGAAAGATGAGAAAGGAGCGTAATGAGAAACTCGTATGACTCAGATTCGGATTCGTATAGCCATGGAAAGCTTACGAGAATGCCGAGCTCTCTTAAAGGGATTAAATGCTATCATTGTGGGAAATTGAATCATATTAAAAGGAAGTATAGTATTTGGAAGAAAGAGAGGAAAAACGGTGAAAGATAACAATCAACAGAAGTTGTATCTGATAGTGATGTAATAGTTGCGTGTGAGTTTGGAGATCGAAATTGAGCACAAGTTAGTGCTCAAGAATGTGAGACACGTACCGAATATTCGGATAAATTTACTTTCTACTGGTGCTCTTGATGATGAAGATATTTTAGCTGTTTTGGTGAAGGAAAATGGAAATTCACCAAATGTTCTCTTATCGTCGCGCGTGGTGCGAAGTTGAGTACTCTTTACGTAATACACGCTAAATTATATGTGATAGTGAACCCGATGAAAATCACCTCGATGAAGTTACCGCATTTGCGGGTAGATTCCTTGATAACCTTCTTGTTAAAAAAAATTGCACGATGGGGACGAGCAAAAAGAAAATATTATTTTATTATTTCTCTGTCCAATCCAAAGCAAAAATCCACTCAAGGTAATTTATACAAACCTATCAAAATCGATAGTTTTGCAGAGGGTTTTGTAGAGTTTTGATGACCAAAACTTGGGTTTTTTCACTAGACTGAACAGTACAATTTTAATTCCATCAAAAACTTGGTATCCAAAAAAATGGGCATCAAAACTATACGTACGAACAAACTCTAAAATTTTCTTTTTTGGATGTCATACTTGACGCATAATAAAAAAATCTTAATATTAAAATGAAAACCGTTGTTATAAAAATAAATAAAAAGAGTAAAATTTTTTTGCTTTAAAAAAAATAAAATAAAAAAAAGAAGAAAACTTTTTTTGTTTTTAAAAAATAAAAAAGGAAATAAAAATAATGCCAAATGAGATCAATAAATACTTTTTGCTTTGAAAAAAAATAAAAATAAGCACTTAGAATAACACCATCTTTATTTATAAGATTTCAACTTTATGTTAGCATACTGGTTAGAAAATAGTTATTTTACAAGAAAATTGTTAATTACAATGATTAAAATGGATTACTTGACGTCGTTAACTACTTTCTAAACAATAGGAGCTAAATTTTTATTTTTTATTTTTATGTTCAAACCATGGGGTTGAGAGATAAATTTTAAATTTATTAATGGCTAAATTTCGTATGTACCCCTTAGGGCCGGCCTCAGCTTTTGAAGAACGAGCGAGCATAAAACCACTTTTTAAATGATGGACCTACAATTTTATAAGTCTCTCTCAAACATAAAATTCAAAAAATTTCATTTTTTTTACCGTCTTTTTTCCTTTTCTTATGTCCGAGTGGGCATCTAGAAGGAATGACATACCTAATAAGCATCTAAGTCCATCAGAAAAGGAGATCTTTACAGCAGACAAATCTGGACAGATTTGATAGCTGAATATTTGGCAACTGTAGTGAAATTTGAAAAACGAAAATAAAAGACAAAATTCAGAATTCTCCCTCTCTTGTGTTCAAGAAAATTTACTCAATATTCTTTAGTGAGATTAGGGAGAAATTAGTGAGCGAGTTAGTTATTGTTATTTGATTAAAAGAAATCGTTGTAAGTTTTGTTTCATCGTTTCACTCCGAGTTATTGTAAAGCGAACGGTGAGTTGTGGTCTTATAAAAGAAAATAATATTTAGATTAGTGCAATCAAGGAGCCGAAAGACATACCCGGAGAGTAGGCGCTCGCAAACGCGGTAAGAGCCGCCAGTAAGAACGGCTGGTTACAACTCACGCTTCGTCAACAAATCTAGTGTTCGTTAAATTTCCACACTTCCGCACGTTTAGGCCTATTAAATCCCCTCCTCCCCCCCCCCTATAGGCCTCAATCCTACAACAATTAGCATCAGAGCTGGAATACAGACCGTTTCAAATTCAATTTTGAAACAAACTTGTATTTTCGATCATGATGGGGATCTTGCCTTCCGTGGATGAAATATGCGAACGAGCCATTCAAGAGATGCTCCGCAAACAAGGACAAGTTTCACCTCCTCCACCTCCGGCGATATCCTCATTCGACGATGCATCATCTTCAGGTTTCGTCCGTGACACGAGTCACGAGGTATTTTTAGACCCAACTCTTGATTTCAATTTCGATCCGGCACATATTTCAAGTTCAAATAATTTAAACAATAATGTAGAACTTGGACCAAGGGATGAACTTGGACAAGAATGATAAATCCGGTCTAGGATTCAAGAATGAAATCGGTACTAAACCCGCTTCTTCAAGAACTAAAGACCAAACAATAAAACGGGAGCTCAATCAACCTAAGAGTAAAGGAAGTGCATTTATGTACCGAGACTATTCCAAGGGTAAAAGTTCTAAAAGTCGAACTTCTAAAAGTTTTAGTAACAATAATATGTTTAACTATTTTCACGATTCGCGACAAAGTCATGAAAATAACCTCAGAGTCACAATTGAATGACTTTATAAAAGATGTCCAAATGGTTATTTTTATGAAAGAGTCGACACACATGTCCCGAGAAAGATTCAATTTAATAGATCGCAAAATCGAGCTTCCAAATATTACACTAAAAGACATCCAGAACAATATTTTTCAAACTCAAACAATTTTACAAAATCAAATAATTTTGCAAAGTCAAACAATTTTTCAAAATCAAACGTTTTTAGTACCAAGTTGACCGAACCGATTCTAAGCAAAGCCGACTTTTCATTCTACTATAAAAATCATTTCGTGAATAGTACTGATAAGACCTCGAACCCTACTTGTACGTTTTGCAACTGTTGTTGAAAAAAATGGTCATATTTTCTTGGAGTGCCATTTGCGCAAAACAAGTACTTCACCGAAGTACATGTGGTTGCGGACAGATATAAGTGTTGAAAACAACTCCTCATTAAATGAGGAGAAATCGAAATCAACCTAAACGCTTCGATTTCCCCCCAATTTAAATTAACCATATTCTAAAGGGGAGTCGTGGTCAAGTTTTTGCCTTGACAGATCTAACTTGTAGGTCGAGAAAGTTTTTGTTTTAGATACAGAAAAATTGGACAACTGACGGAAACCAATCGAGAAATGTGGCCAGCGACTTGTGTCATTTTGCAAATCAAGGTCGCGTGAAGGAATTCTTTGATTTGGCTCATCGGATTGAAGTCGACGATAATTTCATATTATTCGAAACTTGGTCAAGGTTATGTTACTCGAGTTCTAACCTAAAATTTCTTTCATTTACTCATTATGTATTTTCGGTACTTTATGTCTTCTCCTCGATTTTCTTTTAAAAATTATTGCTTGTGAACTTTATACTACAACATAAAAAAAAAGGGGGTTCTTTTTTCAATATATAGAACTATGACTTAACTAAAATTTTTAACCTTTTTATGGAAGCCTAAATTTTATCATGAATTTTTCGTTATAAAAATCATTTGTTGTTAAAGATTTTTTTTTAACGGGTTATTGGATTAAGAGGGAGCATCTAGTTAGGGGGAGTTTTGTTCTCTCGTTTGATGTACTGTATATTTTTCGAAATTATTTTGAAAATTATTGAAAGGAGGAGTTTGTTGTTCTCGGTTTGATGATGTTTAAAACAATTCCGAGTTACTAATAATATTTTGAGCATCATGAATTAGTACAGATAAATCGCAAGTTCAAGAAAGACATTCTAGGAGTACTCATAAGGACGGATGCGGTCTTTTGTTCAAAGGAGCCGAGAGTCATGGAGTTCTTGTTTGGAGCTCATTATGTTTTTGTTTGTTTTTTGGATCAAAACATAAAAATGGAGCAAAGCGACAAAGATGGGCCGAATTAGCCCGGAATACGCTGACAGATCTTCAATATTTGGGTCATAACTCTCGCATCGTAGATCGT
Organism: Juncus effusus; assembly: GCA_027726005.1. Classification (NCBI taxonomy): domain Eukaryota; kingdom Viridiplantae; phylum Streptophyta; class Magnoliopsida; order Poales; family Juncaceae; genus Juncus; species Juncus effusus. Next base: position 6,870,690 of record CM050910.1, on the reverse strand, counting down.
ATGAAAGCGTGTGAATTGGCTATGGAAAGATAACAGAAAGGGATACAACTTTAACTCTCTTAAAAAAAAAAAAATTCAAATTGAGCTTCTAAGTCCGTCAGAAAAGGAGATCTTTACAGCAGACAAATATGGACAGATTTGGTAGCTGAATATCTGGCAATTATAGTGAAATTTGAAAAATGAAAATAAAAGACAAAATTCAAAATTCTCCCTTTCTTGTTTTCAAGAAAATTTACTCAATATTCCTTAGTGAGATTAGAGAGAAATTAGTGAGCGAGTTAGTTGTTGTTATTTGATTGAAATAAATCCTTGTAAGTTTTGTTTCATCGCTTCGCTCCGAGTTGTTGTAAAGTAAACGATGAATCGTGGTCTTGTAAAAGAAAACACTATTTGGATTAGTACAATCAAGGAGCCGAAAAGCATACCCGAATAGTAGGCACTCAAGAACACGGTAAGAGCCGAGAACGGGTGGTTATAACTCACATAACCACCTAATCGAATTTCGTCAATAAATCTGGTGTTCGTTAAATTTCCACACTTCCGCATATTTAGGCCTATTAAACCCCCCTATAGGCCTCAATATATATATTGTTTTATATGTGAATTATATATTGTTATATATATACTGTTTTATCTGAATTATATACTGGCATATTATATCTATGTACCTGTTTTTATTAGAGTATAGCATTGTTTGAGTAATGATATATATGTTGTTATGGATGTGACATGAGTGCTGCCCGACTAAGGGTGATGATTAATTGGAGCCATCGTGATTAAGACGTGATTAAGGCCGGCTGATTTCGGTCGGCTTGACGCCGGCGTGCTCTAAGCCAGCGTATTCTATCAGGTCTCCTGAAAAAAATTGTATTTTTACCTCTTCTCCAATTGAGACGTTAGGAGGAGATACTAAGTTGTGCCGCCGGGGGAGGCGATAGACGAATCAAATCTCACAAGTCTATGACATCATCATTCCGGTCAGGCGAGCGATCGACTCGTTAGGTCAGAGACTCAGAGATAGTAGAGACGGAAGCTTAATTAGCAGCGTGGTTGTTGTAGAGAGAAATGAGGGAGGATTGTGTCCGGATTAATTAAAAGAACAACCTTAAAAATATTTTCTTTATTAAGCCTATATAACACTAGTATTAAATTTGTGCCCTTCAGTTTTTAAGGCGGGCCTGGTACCCCTATAAAATTTCATAATTTCACATATACCTCCGCAAAGCTTAAAGCACCATTCCTACAAAACCACATATATCATGATATCCTGCTAAGCCATTCATATATCATGAACATCTCTGCAAATTCTTAAAATGTCATCAAATTGTTGCATCATTAATGTTCCTCTAGTCAAATATAATCTTAATGATTTTATTATTATTAATTACTTCATTAAAAATAAAAGTGACTATTATAGCCTAATTTTTATTATTTCATTAATTTTTTTCATAGGATTATAAGTTTACCTCTCAAACATTTACTTCTTTGGTCTACAATATATAAATATAGAGACTAAAAATGAACATGATATATTGATGATTTTATAGGGGTATTGATGATATTTTACCTGTTGCAGGGTTATAAGTGAAATTTTGATACTTTCTAAGGGTACTCCTTAAATTTGGTCTTTAGTGAAAAAATGAAAGTACATTTTTGCAATTTTCAGCAATGTAGGGACTTATATACAAATCTAACTTCAGGGTTTTCGCCATATTTCCCTTGTGAAAGAGTGTTCGTAGAGAAAGAGGGGGTTTAAAACTAAAACCGTAATGGCGTCGTCCTCACTGCGGAACCTACTGACGGCGGCGGCACTGAAGGGGGTTAATGAGGCACGAGCGGCCATATTCGGGCACGTGGTTAATCCGACGGGGCGGCGGTCGGTGCACAAGATCCTCCGCAAGAAGCTGATCGGCGACAAGGTCGCTCAATGGTACCCTTACGACATTAAGAACGACGATCCGCTCGTTCTAGCTCGTGAAGAACAAGAGTACGTTGTTCCCCCCCCCTCTCTCTCTCTCACACACTAAAACCCTAAACCCGCCCTACTCTCATGCAATTTTGGTGGCACATTAGTTGTGCCTGCCAAGTGTTTGATACAATCAATGCCTTTCTCATACAATAGTAATATGTACGTGCAAGTTGTCTTTGCTGTTGTAAGTAGAGAAGGATTAAATGAGTTAATGGATCCATAAGCATAATTCACATCTGAGGGTGGGTTAATTGGGGGAGAAATGGGTTATTTTTCATACAACTGCACAATTGAAGCTTAAATGTGCACAAATGAGGTTTTAAAGGGGATTGGCTATATACCAAAGTTGAAATTGGTTTCTCTGTTCTTTGTTTTAACCAAAATCAACTTGTTTAATAACAGATGTGTAATTGCATTTTATTTGCTTGTTTCTACAAATGCTTGTTTGTTCATCGCCATCTCTCTTTGTTCTGCTTGTTTATTTTCCTGATAATCTTTGTTTTTCTTCCTCAAACTTCCTCTTGAACCAAAAAGGATATGTCCGTTCTAGAATGTTCTTAATAGGGTTATGAAGCAGGTGAGTTGTTTCTTGATGTAGCCCCGTAAAGTTAATTTGCAAAATAAATTTCTAATCTATAAGTTTATAGAAATAGCGTTTCTAAAACTCTAAAAGTTCGAAATTAAGTTTTCTTTTTTCCATGTCAGAGATTTCCTCAATTTCGAGCTTTCTACGAGTTCGAAATTGAGTATCTTTTTTTTTTTGTACTCCATCAAAGATTCCCTCAATTTGGAACCTTTAAAGCTTGATTGAGTTTTCTTTTTTTTTTTTACTTTTTTATTTTTAGCATTCGGTCACGTAATACAAAAAAAAAAAAACTCAACTTTGTACTTGCTACTTGCATGATTTGAAATTGAGGGAATCTCAGACGGAGTACAAAAAATAAAATAAAAACTCAATTTTTTGAACTTTTATGGTTCAAAATTGAGGGTATATTTGGCACATAAAAAAGAAAACTCAATTTCTTTAATTAAGATTACAACTGAAGGTATTTTCTTTTCACTGTCTTTTCCTTTAAATAGGCGTATGTCGAAACTGGAAATGTTAAAGAGACGTGGAAAAGGTCCACCTAAGAAGGGTCAAGGAAGGCGTGCTACCAAGCGCAACAAATAAATGCACTTTTATCTTGCCTTTTTTTGTTACTTGTTATCTTTCCATGTGTTTTAATAAAAATGTTAAATTTTTACAAGGTTTTTGTTGCATATTTTTATCTTTTTAACTTCCGTTGCCACTATTCTTGTGAATTTCCTGTGAAATGAGCAATTAGGATGGGTCGTGATATTGCATGATGGTGTTTCTTTTTGAACTATGGGTATTAAAAACCATATATATTTTTAAAAGCAGTAGATGCTTACCTATGTAAGCCTATTAGGTAATGTTAAATAAGTAGATAAAAAAAATGAGGGAAAATGTGTTTTATGCTGATATCTTATATTTGAAACCTGAAAGACATGTTGATCCAATGTTTTACAATACAGATTATATTTTAAACCTGAAAGACATGTTGATCCAATGTTTTACAATACAGATAAATTTCAAACGTACAATCCAAATCTTCATGGGACTTGAAGACTGTAAGTGATGCAAACAAATTATACCCTGAAAAGACACAAAAGCCTCGTAACGCTCGGAGTTGAATTAAGAAAATGAAGGCGAATGAAAAGAGATCTTATCAAATTTAGATGAACCCAAATTGGTGGGTGCACTTACTTTCCTTTCCATTATCTACATGAAAGAACACATCATTTGTTAACAAGAATATTTAACTTTTTGGCAAATAATCAGTCAAAAGACAGGGCAATTTTTTTATCCTTTATTTAGTTCATCGTTTCTCCTACCAGGACTATTTCACAATTTTACCTCTTTCTTCAGATAAAAAATAAAAATAATTAAAAAGAATGAAACCACGCAAAGAAACCACACGATTACAAATATACGCACCCAATTATTATCGACAGACATTCCTCTTCCCAGTCATCACTATGGATTTACAAGGACCACTTTTCTTTGTTAGATCAAATATAAACAAGTTTGCAAAAAAGAGATCTTTCGCCCATTCCATTTGCGAAACTATTAACAAGACTTCATCACGAAACCAATTTACCAACGAAAATAACACCAACGGAACAATCACAAGCCCAAGAAGCACAGAAATAAAACTCATCTTTGCTTGCTGAAACTTGTTCAATCAATCTTCTGATTCAGAAGGACTGCAGGCTAGGTCAATTTCTTTGCATGTAGCCTCCAACAAAAGAGATTCAATTCCCAGTTTCTTCAACTCATAAAGCCCCCTTTCAACTGTATCCAAAAGAGTTAAGAAGGTTTCAATTCAAATAAGTGCACAAATATACAATCAAATAGCTTTTGACGTGTGTTTTTGAGTTGGAACCTTCTAGGGCATCTTGTATAGTAGGAGAATGATTGGCTTGCTCAATCCAGAACTGAAGCCTCTCATCTGCAATATCATCTTCTATTCCATGATTACTCGCCCTTCTCCAATAATATGCTAACCATGCCTATTATTATCATCAAAATTAGGTATGTAATGTCCTTTTGCATTATCAAAAAAATAATACGCTGGAATAGAATCTTAAAAAAGGAAAATGTAGATGAAGCACTATTCTTTAATACCTGTTTGAATTGCACGTCTTCTTTCTCTTCCCCGATCAAATCTAAGTATATTACAATGACATTACACATTAGAAATTGTCACACACACACACACACACACACACACACACACACACACACACATAGAGAGAGAGAGAGAGAGAGAAAGAGAGAGAGAGAGAGAGAGAGAGAGAGAGACTAACCAAATTTAAACCTTGGACATTGACCTTCAGCAATAGGCGTTAAACCTGCAAGGACAAGTAGCTCAGCTTATTTCTTTGAAGTTGAACAAAAGAAAAACTACCTAACTAGCTTTTATATATTTTCAGGAAAGATCAGTTCAGATAAATATGAACAAATATGTAAAGAAGAGGCTACATCTTATAGGAGAAACCTGAGAAAGAACTCATTCGTGCATGCCTTTGTTGCCCCATAGCAAGTAAAATTGCCTCTTCTACCTAAATTAGTGTAATAAAGGTAAAGAAAGAAATAATGATATTAATATTATTATTACCTGAAATAGTAATAATAATAATTATTATAAAAGTGGGAAATACGGACCTTTAGTGAAGCTAATTCACGCAAACCTTTCTCAACAGAAACCAAATTTTGGATGCTTAACTCTGTATCTTTATCAATCATATCCAACGATACCTTATTCTTATCATATACATCACCTTTATCTACAAAACCAAAAAGAGCAATTTAAGAACCGAACAAATTACGCCTCAATTACCTCAATTAAACGCAACTTCGCCTCAATTCATCTTAGACTTGCAATTAGATATAAATATATAGTACCCTTTAAAATGAAAGAAAAGGCAAAACACAAGTAGTTACAGAGTAAATACCTGGAAAATTAGTGTCATATCTGGCCTTCTGGCCAGCAGATAAAACAGCATCAAGAGGAGGGCCAGAGATAAAAGAAGACCACTAGTCATATTTTTCCTCTGCTATATCTGCATGTATCCCTGATTAACATAAAGAAGAATTCTACTTAGTAATTTGATGTTATTTTTCATTACTCATGGTGTTTTGAGCTTTTGTAAGGGGGCACAAATAAGACTTTTCATTACTCATAAAGAATAATTATGCTTTTAGTTCATACCGTGTTGCATGCACAGTTTCCAGTAGCGAGCAAGCCAGCATCTCTTGAGCATTACTTCTTCCTGTTTAACATTTCTCACAAAAATAAAAAATATCAACATAAAATAAAGATTTGAAAATTAATATCTGGCGTATCCCAGAAAAACTTAAAATAACAAGGATACAATATTTTAGAGAATAAAGAATTACCATTTTTTCATGGGATAAAATAATTCTTCGAGCGACTGTTCTAAGAGATCCAAGCTCAGATTCAGCAGTTTGCAAGTTTTCAGATACATGCACTATTTCATCTTTAGCAACCTATTAAATGAAGGAAAAAGAAAGAGAATATTCATGATGCATCATACACATTAGATCAGGTATTACACATTAAATCCGATATTGACCAACCTTAACATCTCAATTTATTTTTTTAATTTTATTTTTTTAATTTTTGTTTATTTTTCATTTTGGAGGTATAATTGCAGTAATTTGCAACTCAATCGACCATTTGGCCAGCTGAGATGTAGTTGTACGAGTATGTACCATTTGATGTTGATAATACAGAAAGAAAATTATTATTCTTACCTCTCACTGTTGAATAGCGTTAAAAATCTTTCAAATGCAAGATAGAAAACTATACCTTTCTCTGAGGGAGCAAGCTCTCTTTTCTGTTTAAAAACATAAAAATATGGTAAGAAAAAGAAAAACTAAAGTGGAAGAAAATAAGACTTGCCTACTGAGAGCATGAGTCTCATGTGATGTTCTTCTCTCACCAAGAAACGACACCTGCATTTATTGATTATTCCAAATATTCATATTAATAAAAAAAGAGAAAAAGAAATCTTTCAAATAATGATAAAAAATGAATGAATAAAGAAAAGTATCAAAACACCTTTTTGTCCAGTTCTATAGATTTTGATTCACGAGCCTCACACCTTTCCTCTGCTTTGCGGGTCTATGGAAAAGTATCAAAAACAAGTAAAAGAAATGGCAAAAGAAATATTTTGATGGTTTGTAACTTATAATGCTATATAATGATAATTGAGATGCAAACCTCAACCTGTACAAGATTGTTCTCATTTTCATCTTGCAGCACATCAATCTGATATTTCACATCAGTATAGGATGCATTAGTTTAGTACTAATACGAAAGAAACTAGACCATATGAATTACAAAAAATAGTACAATATCAGAAGTACAGTACAAAATCAAATATATGGAAGGGTCACACATACAATATATTCCCTAAGAGCTTATATCAACATACACATTGGTAGTCACTTTAAAAGTTTACATATTCTTCTCAATAATATGTCATCATGAATGTAAAAAATATCCTTATAAGCTCGAACTAATATGAGGCAGTTTTTTTCTATAAATATAACTAAAATGAGGCTAAATTATCTGCTAAAATGTTTCACAAATTAAAATGAAAATTAGCTCATAAGAAGTTACCTCATCTTGAAGTGAATAAGAAGAGGAAGAGGGTCGAGGCATTTCTCTCATTTTTAAGTTTCCAAGATCAACAGAAACACTACAAAGATAATAATAGCATATTAGCAAATAAATGATAGCATGTTGTGTATAATGATATAATCAACAAATAAAAGGGTACCCCAATTTTACTACTTATCTAATTTACCCAATTGGGCCTTAATTAACATCAATTGCACACTTAGAGCCTTGAAATACGTTTCAATTGTAAAACTAAGGATAACCCAAGTTTGCTTCAATTTACCCATCCTTCTATCACTCTAAGTCAACAATTCAGCTACAATTTAACTTACTTTGGCCTCAATTTAGCCAGAATTCAATCAACCTTATCAAAATAAGTAGAATATGTTGATAATTACCCTTTCTCTCTTCTGTTGAAGGTCAATTGAGCCGGTAAATCAGAAGCAGAACTTATAGCAGTTCTTCTACAAGGTGGTATTAATGTACTTGGCCTGGCTATTGTGGAGGTACGAGTTGTTTGGTCGGCAAGATAACGCCCCATCTAACAAAAATCAAAGAAAAGAACAGTAATTTCTAATTTTAACAAGCGTGTATGTGTAATATTCTATATTTTAATTGAAAAAGTATATTTGGAGTTTTTATTACCGCAGGAGAGGGTGTGCGGGTGCGAGATGCCGGAACCTCGATGGCCTGAAAAGATAGGTTGTGAACTCAAATTTAATCATTGAAAAATAAGAACAGAGCAAAATAGCCCAAAAAGAGAGTAATATATCATGACCGAGGTTTTTATTATGAACTAAGATCACAGTAAACCAGTTTCAGTAGTGTTTCAATTTTATTTTTATTTTTGGTCTTTGATGCTGTAGTTATGTACAATTAACTAAAAAGGCAAAAACACAATCAAAATTAAGGGGTTATTACTTAAATCCTGATGATATCAATCCTCACGAGTAGATTTATATCATATCAGCTAGCAAAGGAAGTCTCATGCTTATTGTTTGAAGAAAATGAGAAACAACGGAATGTTTTGCGCTTTTTTTAGGCAAATGAGATGATATGTTAATTAGACATCCTTTGAAGAAAATGAGAAAAAATTCGAGGATTTCTAGGAGATGGATGAAACTTTGGACCACGTTTTCTCACAAGGCACATAATATTGTTTCCAATAAAATAAACAAACATGCAAATGAGGAATCAATCTCCTAAAGAATAAAAAAACATAGTTCTCACTCACCGGCTGAGAAAAGGACGAGCGGATGGAGCTCCTACGAGGGGTGGAAATGTCAAAAGACTGAACCGAGCTAAAATCATCATCGTCATCTAATTCCTCGTCTCCACTACTGTTCTGATCCGTCGTCGCCATAGCCCGCGCTAGGCGCTGTGCGGCGGCCCGTTGGGCGGCGTTCTGACGCTTCCGGCCGCCGCCGGCCAGTGACGACGCCGAGTCATTGCGCCTGTGGCGAGCTGGGTGCAGGGGCGATGAGTTGGCCGGGACGGAGAAGCGCGGCGGCGAGGCGTTGGATGACATGCTGCTCTGGCGACTGTATGTTTTCTACATTTGTGAGGAGATCAAAGGATGTTGTTTGGATTCTGTTCTGTTCTTTGTTTTTCTTGATTGTGTTTTGTTGAGGCCGAGCGGAATATAAGAGAAAAGAGAGTTAATTAAGGGGATCTCTTTTTAGTTTTGAACAAAGCCCTAAGCAATTAAGGGGGACCTGTTACTTGTTAGTCCGATAGTGCACAACGGAGGTTTCATAGTGAAGCAACACAGTCAGGTTAGAACAAAAAAAATATGTTAGAACAAAAAAAAATATGAAGAAAAGTATACAAAATATATATTTGAAAATAATATAAAACCTCATAAAATATTAAACATAAAAACAATACATAGAGCATAATATATTATACATACTGTGTATAAAATAGAAAATATATAGAATAAGAAAAATATATAAAATATATATTTTGAAAACAATATATGTAAAACACAAAACAATATATATACATATATCAAACCAATATACACAACACAAAACCAATATATAAAACACAAAACTAGTATATATAACTCAACGAGAAGTAGACTGTTGACCCGAGCAATATAAAAATGATTTAACCATCATGATTGAACATTTTTCTTAATCAAGTACTTAACTGGTATACTAGTTCTTTGAGAAAAGTCTAATTTTGTCTTCGACTATTAAAATGGATTATTTTTTATTCCTCAATTTTTTGGGTCTAATTTTAGTTCCCCAAATGTTAAATAAGTGTATTTTTTGTTTCTATCCATTAAATGCTTATATGTCCGTCGAAATTGACACCAAAATAATTACGTGTCATATATTCTTAATACATAATCAATGACGTTTTAACTTTTTAAAATAAACAATCACAAAAAATGTATATTTTCTAATAAAGAAAAGAGGGGAATTAAGAAATTTTTATTTTTTCAAATATTTTCCATCTCATAATTGCCATGTCGAAACATGTGTCAAGAATATATGTCACTTCATTGCTTATGTGTACAGTTTAATGGACATGTGAACATTTAACAAATGGAAGGACAAAAAATATACTTCTGATTAGTTGAGAGATCAAAATTAGACTAATAAAAAGTTGAGCGACAAAAAATAAACTATTTCAATGATTGAGAAGACAAAATTGGACTTTAATCCTGTATTTAAACATTTTAGCCAATTTGCTTTAATCCTCTATTTAAACATTTTAGTTCATTTGCTTTAATCCTTCAGATAATGGACGAATTTAGCACCACAAACTATTGAGGTAATAATTATCTTCCGATTAATAAGATAATTTTCATATTTGTGGAGTATGAATGTATGTGTATGTATGATTTGAATGTTATGGGAATATGTGTGTGTAGTTTGATTAAGGTTTGCGGGTTAATTTGGTTGAATATGGTTTAGATCTTAAATGGGTTCAACAAGGACTCAACATAGTTTTCATTGTTGTTAGACCGAATTCAACTTGAAGGCATCTCAAAATGGAAATTGGTTGGTTGGACTGAGCTGAGCTAGTTCGGACTTTTTTTTTTGAACTAGCACTTTTTTGAAAAATAATTCAGCAAATAGCATCTAATAAAAAATAATTCATCGTCTAGCATTTCCGCCAATCCATCTGGCGGGAGAGTTGATGCTCCGCTAATGTCTCTAACAGAACAATTTTTTTTTTCAGTTTTATTGATCTCGGTCATTTGGCTGTCATAAACAGACTTAATTAGGCAAAAATAGACTGTTTCACCAGAAGCTCTAGCGTAACAGAGTGAAATTATTATTTTCACCCGAAACTCCAAATTTAGTAAGAAAATTAGCCTAAAAAATATGAAATTTGTTGTTCCGCCAAGTCTTCTAACGGAACAAGCAGTATTCCACTTTTGAGGCTGGCGGGACAGCAAAATAGCTTGTCCCGCCAGCATATCTGGCGGAACAGCTAGTTACGGTGAGAACAGACTGTTCCGTTCTAGGCAATTTGGTTCTGAACCAAACAGAAAAAGAAAAAATGTCATGTCCCGCCAGATCTTCTGACGGAATATACTGTTTCGCCAGAGGTCCTGGCGGAACAAGCTCACTGTATGGATCCCTCGTATAAAAACGAGGAATTCCCCCCCCCCCCACCCCTGCCCTCAACCATTCTAACCTAAACGACGCCCCCAAAAAAGAAAAGCAATTTTGAGCAAAAAAAAAGAGAGGAAAGAGAGAAAAATTAAGGAAAAAGGAGGTAATTTAAAGAAAAGGAAGACGAAAATAGGTAATTTATTATAGATTTATTTCAAAATTTTAATAATTGGTTGAATTTATTATAGATTTGTTGAAATATTATTGCAACTAGGAAGAAAAAATAGTAGATGTTTGAAAGAAAATGGCACAAAACTCACCAATTCTTGTATATTACAATGATATCATTGTTTGAAGATCCAACAGAAGTAGTTACGAACCACCTGAATCGGCTTATCTCCCAGAAAGTACAACTCTAAATAGAGATTATAACCAATTGTGTTCGAAATTTTTAGATAATATCGGTTGGTCGTATACTAATGTTCTTTTAATTCGAGATAGGTTTCCTTCCCTTAGAGTCTACGATTGATATTTTAGGTTAGTGAAAATTACGAATGATACACAATTGGTTCAATTTGCTGAGCGCATCATAAAAGTTGGTATAGAATTAGAAATATATGTTGATCGCGTCCGAAGTAAAGAATTTCAGATAGGAACTAGTAGTAGATCAAATGTAGTTGCAAATGCAGACAAGCATGAGAGCTTAGAACCCGTTCAGAATGAATTAAATAATGAAGATGGAGATGAGGACCCGTTAGCGATATTTGATAGGGCACATGTATACAATAATTTATTCCCGAAAATAGATGATGATGAAAATGAATTTGATGAGGAACAAGAAATGGGTACAGATGACGAAGAAGAAATTTATGGAGATGGTGAAGAAGAAAGGGAGAGAATGAACCATCAGACGGGATTTAAATATACGGAAGAGGGTGAGATGGTTAGCGTAGCGACTTTCCGCGATCCGCCGGCGGCGGAGTTAGAAGATAGTTCAATGTGGAAATATGCGAGAAATGATGTCTTACCAGGTACGAGTGTGCATAAAAAAGGAGATGTAATCTTGTATAAGGGGCAGAAATTTAAAACAAAATCAGAGCTACAATCGGCCGTAAGATTATACAGTGTCATGCATCATCGAGAAATTGTCGTCGACCACTCAAGCAAAGAGAGATACATTGTGATCTGCAAGCTTAAACATTACGTCAATGGCTGTAATTCGAGGCTGCATGCTGCGGTAAATAAACAAGGATTATTTGAGATTAAAACATTTAGACAACCACACGTATGTATTAACCGGACACCTAGAAAAGACCACAAACAGTTAACAAGTGCGCTTGTTGGGGGCTAATTCTAGATATCGTTAGAGCGGATTTAGGAATTAAACCCATAACCATAATAGAAGCCGTTAAATTGAAGGTTGAATATATCATATCGTATTGGAAGGCTTGGCACGCAAAGCAATATGCGATTAGATTCTTATTTGGGGGTTGGAAAGAGGCTTATGATTTGCTCCCTGAATTGATTGCGGAAATAATATCAACAAATCCTGGTCCTCTGTATTCTTTTAAATATGGTGATCTAAATAGTGATGATGAGACAAAGTTCGAAGGTCTTTTTTGGGCATTTGGCCCATCAATTCATGGTTTTCAGTTTTGCAAATCCATCATAACAGTAGATGAAATATTTCTAACCGGAAAATACTAAGGATGCTTACTGACGGCGATTGCTACCGGCGCGACTGGTCAGTTATTTCCTCTAGCTTTTGCTTTAGTTTAAATGGAGAAGAATGAGACATGGGGGTAGTTTTTTAGTTGTTTGCGTGAAGTTATCGGAATTCATAATGGTTTGTGTGTGATTTCGGATAGGCATGCTGAAATAATTAATGCAATGAAGGGCAGCAGATGGAAGCCTCGTTCGCCTCTCTCTCTAGTATAAATAGAAGGGCAGAGTCTCCCTATTACACACACAATTCAGAAGCCTTAGAGGCCGTTTATTACACAGAAAAGAGAGAGAATGTTTTGAGAGATTTTCGGAAAGTATTTCCGGACTCGTCTAGCCGAGTCCGGTTATTCCGTGTGTCCGAAGTTCGCGTGGATACGAGTAGAGGTTCTCTATTTTGCGAGAAACCCTAATTTTTGTTATACATGGAATTTAAATATACAAATATGGTATGAGCTTTAGATCTGTGATTGTTCTGTGATGTAATCTTGTGTGTGAATGCTTGTAATTTTATTTAATATCTATGGCAACCAGTGAGTTGTCCAAAGTTGTAATTATGGCAACCTGTGAGTTGTCCAAAATTGTAAATTACTTTTTCTAGCAATAGGATAGTTGTTAGGGTAGATATTATATCAAGACTACAAGACAAGTATCTTGGCGCAATCTTCGGAAGATGGCATTGGATCTTCGCACACACACAACGAAGGGTTCGTTGAAGATTACTCCTGCAATCTAAAAGATAGATCTAGGATTAGGAATCTCATGATCGCTCGTGAGGAATAGGCTCATACCATATTTAACTTAGTTTTTGTGATGTTTGTATTTATAAAACAAAATCCTTCAGAATGTTAAGTAAGGAAGTGCCCCCCATGTCACTGAAGCCCTCAGTACTTAGATAGTCTTCCATGTGGGTCATGCCAAAGCTGAGCATATGGGGGATTGTCTTTGTAAAGGAGGGTATGTGGGAAATGGCGTCCAGCATGGGTCATGCCAAAGCTGAGTGTGCTGGACTCTATTTCGCCTATAATCATACATGGTTAAACTTAACTGAGCAAGCAAGTCGGACTTGGGCTCAGGGCATAAGATGGAATAATACACCGGGCATATGATACTCATTCCATAAAAGGAAAGAGTTGTATATGATACAATTGGAAGTGTTCCTACCTAAATACTGTGTATTGAGGGTTGCGCCAAAGCACACTTAATACTCAATGAAATACGGATCTCGACTCACTATGAAACCTCATCTAATTGAAGTTTCCGAATCAATACTACTGAAGGTGGTTGATTTGAAGAAAAAACAGTGGGAGTACAATATAAGAAACACCAAAACAAAACAACCCGAACTGAACAAATAATAATGGCACTTTACATTTTAACTTGTATAATAATGACAAATAATAATAATTCATCTGGGTTGAATTTGCGATCTATCCTTGAGAAGGATAAGCTCAATGGGTCTAACTTCCTTGACTGGTTTAGAAACCTGAGAATTGTTCTCAAGGCTGACAATAAACTATATGTCATAGAAGAGGCTTACCAAGAGGAACCAGAACAGGGAGCCACAAGGGCTGCCCGAGATGCGTATGCTAAATACGTCAAAGACGACACAGAAATAACTTGTCTCATGCTAGCGACCATGACCTCCGAGCTTCAGAAGCAACTGGAGGACATGGGTGCTTACGATATGATCGTAACTCTCAAGGAAATGTTCCAAGAGCAGGCTAGAGTTGAGCGCTACAAAGCGACCGTCTCTCTGACTGATACGAAGATGGTTGAAGGTTCATCTGTGAGTGCTCATGTACTCAAGATGAAGAGCTATCTTGATCAATTGGAGAGGCTTCGTTCAGCTTTGCCCAGAGAATTGGCTATTGACGTAATTCTCGGGTCGTTGCCTCCTAGTTTTAAGCAATTTATCATGAACTATAATATGCATCAGATGGAGAAATCCATCACCGAGTTGCATGGGATGCTTAAGAACGCACAGGAGGACATGAAGACAAATGTTGTCAAAGACGTCTTAATGGTTCACAAGAAGAAGGGTAAGAAGACCGGGAACAAGAGCAAGGGTAAAGGCAAGGTGTTGCCCAAACCTAAGATCAAGAAAGACAAGGAGGGAGTTTGCTTCCATTGCAACAAGGTTGGCCATTGGAAAAGAAACTGTAAACTCTATCAGGACGAAATCAAGAAGGGTAGTGTGACTGCCGCTTGAGATATTTTTGTTATTGAAACTAATTCACTTACTCCTAAATCTTGGGTATTGGATACCGGATGTGGTACTCACATTTGTAATGATGTGCAGGGACTACAAAGGAGTAGAAGATTAGCTAAGGGCGAAGTCGACCTGCGTGTGGGAAATGGAGCAAGAGTTGCTGCATTAGCCGTAGGAACTTATTTATTGACTTTGCCTAGTGGACTTGTATTAGTACTTAATAATTGTTATTTTGTACTTGCTATGAGCAGAAATATTATTTCTATTTCTAGTCTAGCTTTGGATGGTTATAAATTTGTTATTGAGAATAATAATTGTTCTATCTTAAAGGATAATCTTTTCTATGGGAATGTTCTATTAGAAAGAGGTCTTTACGTCCTAGATCTTAAGAAAGAGAATTATAAGTCCATATATAACATTAATACTAAATGTTTCAAACCGAATGACTCAAATACGACATACCTCTGGCACTGTCGCTTAGGCCATATAAATGTGAAACGCATTTCTAAAATCCACTCTCAATGGCTTTTAGACTCATTTGATTTGGAATAATTTGAGACGTGCGAGTCTTGTTTACTTGGCAAGATGACTAAGAAACCCTTCACAAAAGTTGGTGAAAGGGTTAATGACTTATTAGAACTCATCCATACTGATGTATGTGGACCAATGAGTATGCCGGCTAGAGGTGGGTATCGGTCATTCATAACATTAACGGACGACTTCAGTAGATATGGTCATGTCTACCTGATGAAGCACAAGTCTGAATCCTTTGAAGTGTTCAAAGAATTTAAGAATGAAGTACAAAATCAACTTGACAAGAAGATTAAAGTGAAGGAATTATGCCCTAGGCCAAAGTGTTGGATTAGAGATTAGATTATGAGAAACACGTTTATTCTGTTCATATATGAATGAGTGTATAGGTGACTAATATATTCACATATATTAGATCGACCATGAATGACACTTCGGGTTCACGTCATCAGAATACGTGATTCTAATAGTAGAACTGTGAACCAATGAATGAAATTCTAAACTCTCCCTAGTGATATGTGAGATGTTTATAGAGATAAACATACTTCAGGAAAGAAGCGACATATCTATACTAGTATATTCGAAGACTGGATGATCATGTTCTGCTGATCATGGACATAGATATGTCAAGTCTGGAATATAGGCACGTGTTAGAGAACACGTACTGGACTGACCACACTATGAGAATATGCATGGTGTATGTCATTAGTGATTCTCATATGAATAGTGTGCTTGTTCCTACGACCTAAGGTCACCATGGATTCCTGTATGAGGAACTGCATACTTTAATATGATCTTACGTGATCCGTAATGGGATGATCATTAGGGTCATCAGTAGGTATGCACTGAATCATGACGAGGAATGTGAGTGACCAAGATGGGATTTGTTCCTCTCGTTAAGAGGGAGATATCTCTGGGCCCCCGGATGAACTAGGACTGAAGGAAATGCATGGCCATGCTCAAAATGGATTAACATGTGTTGTTAATATCATTTTGTATTTGTTCAGTCTAATTCTTGATCAGGAAAGAGACTTTGATCAAACTCAAGGATCACATATTACCGTGCCTTGTGATCAAGACGTATATCGTAGCACAAAAGGAATAATCAAATGTCTATTCAGATAGGTTTATGATCGCTGATCATTTCATTTAACATGGGTAGTCATGACACCAGTCTAGAGGTTACTGATGACTTACGATCTTTGGAGTATCGTTGCCAGCGTTAAATGGAACCTACACGGTCACACATAGAACAACGTCTAGTCTGGAAGGACATGCTCTTAAAGGGTTATACATAAGATGTATAAATAGGTGAAGGAAATAATCGATCATTGGATGATTGATTTGAAGGATTGTGCAAAATTAGCATAGTTCCGTTGGCAACAGAACAGTTCCGTTGCCAACGAAAGTTCCGTTGCCAACGGACAGTTCCGTTGGCAACAGAACTCACCCAATATGTCGGCAGCTAAGTTTTCAGATTAGGAAACCCTATTCTGATGACAACGGAATAGGTCCGTCGGGAACGGATAAGCGCTGTAATTAGGGTTTTAGTTATGGTAACTAATCAATCCTTCGCCTCCCTCTCTAGTATAAATAGAGGGGCAGTCCCCCTCTATTAGACACACATTACAGAGCCTCCAGGCTGCCGTATTACAGAGAGAAAGAGAGAGAGCCTCCTGAAAGTATTTCCGGACTCGTCTAGCCGAGTCCGGTTATTCCGATTATTCGAAGTTCGACGTGGATACGAGTAGAGATCTCCTGCCTTGGAGATTAGCGAGCGATCAAGCTTTTCGTCCCTAGGAAGAGCAAGAAGGTTCTCAGAGTCGAGCTTCAGAAGCCAGGAAGGAGAAGAAGCAAGACGGAAGTTTGTTCAGATCTACATCCGCTTCTCTCTCCCGGATCAGGAAGATCCGAGGTATAAATTTTAAAAACATAACGTCGTACCTTTATTTACCTTACGATGATCCAAGGGAGGGTTGAACCCGTAGGTTCTGCTGCGCATGTAACGTACATGGCTACGGGTTTTCAAACAGTGGCATCAGAGCGTTCGTTAAGGAAATAATCGTGGATTATATTTAATATTTCGTAAATTCAAGTATAATAAATTTTAGGGTTTTGAAAATATTATTTCAAAACATCACGGAAATAGTTTCTAGGAATATAATATTGGATATAATGATTTTCTAGAGTTTCGAAAAATAGTTTTTCGAAATCCGTTTTGGAAACGGAACTAAAACTAACGTAAATACAAATCTCCAGCACGTCTCCGTTCCCAACGGAACTATTCCGTTGGTTCCGTTCCCAACGGAATAATGCTGATTTTGCGAGAAACCCTAATTTTGTTATACAAGGAATTTAATATGTAAATATGGTATGAGCCTTAGATCTGTGATTGTTCTGTGATGTAATCTTGTGTGTGAATGCTTGTATTTTATTTAATAATTATGGCAACCAGTGAGTTGTCCAAAGTTGTAATTATGGCAACCAGTGAGTTGTCCAAAGTTGTAAACTACCTTTTCTAGCAATTGTTGTTAGGAAAGATATTATATCAAGACTACAAGGCAAGGATCTTGGCGCAATCTTCGGAAGATGGCATTGGATCTTCGCACACACATAACGAAGGGTTCGTTGAAGATTCACCAGAATAGATCTAAGATTAGGAACCTCATGATCGCTCGTGAGGAATAGGCTCATACTATATTTTATCTTGTTTCTGTGATGTTTATATTTATAAATCTAAAACAAAATCCTTCAGAATGTTAAGTAAAGAAGTGCCCCCCATCTCACTGAAGCTCTCGGTACTTAGATAGTCTTCCATGTGGGTCATGCCAAAGCTGAGCATATGGGGGATTGTCTTCGTAAAGAAGGGTATGCGGGAAATGGCGTCCAGCATGGGTCATGCCAAAGCTGAGTGTGCTGGACTCTATTTCGCCGATAATCATACATGGTTGAACTTAACTGAGCAAGCAAGTCGGACTTGGGCTCAGGGCACAAGATGGAATAATACACCGGGCATATGATGCTCATTCCATAAAAGGAAAGAGTTGTATATGATACAGTTGGAAGTGTTCCTACCTAAATAGTTGTGTATTGAGGGTTGCGCCAAAGCGCACTTAATACTCAATGAAATATGGATCTTGACACACTATGAAACCTCATTTAATTGAAGTTTCTGAATCAATACAACTGAAGGTGGTTGATTTGAAGAAAATAGTGAGAGTACAAGACATGAACCAAAATTAGGATAATTCTAATTTTAATAATAAACTACATATTGCATATTAAACTTGTAGAATGAGTTCGAAATTCACGGACTTGCGATCTATCTTTGAGAAGGATAAGCTCGATGGCACAAACTTCCCTGAATGGTTTAGGACTCTCAGAATTGTTCTCAAGACTGAAGGAAAGTTGTATGTCCTTGAGACACCCATCCCAAATCCACCGCCTTTGACCGTTTCTAGAGTCGTTCAAGATACTTATTAGAAGTGTATTGATGATTCTGATGAAGTAGCCTGGATGATGTTAGCAGGACTGAAACCTAAGCTTCGGAAGCAGATAGGTTTTATGGATGCCTATGATATGATCAAGGCGCTTAAGGAAATGTTCCGAAAGCAGGCTAGTATTCAGCGCTACAAGGTCACCAAGTTATTAATCAAGAGCAAGATGGCTCAGGGCTCCTCTGTGGATACGCATGTGTTCAAGATGAGAAGCCACATTGATTACTTAGAGAGACTTGGTTCGCCTATTCCAAGAGAATTTTGTTGACATGATTCTTGGCTCGCTTCCTCCGAGCTTTGATTTGTTCATTACTGAATATCATAAGTGTCGGATGGAGACGTCGATCACGGAATTGCATAAGATGCTTAAACAGGCAGAGAAGGACATAGAGGCAAGAGTTGTCATTAATGCCCTTAGGATTGAAAGAGAAAGGGAGTTGAATAGACAGGCCGCATGGGAGAGCTGGATCAAGAGTGAAGGCAAAGAGTTGCCTAAACCTGAGGAATCCTAATAAATGATTGCATGTTATATGCGTGATCACTGGAGAGGAGGATGTAAGATATGTCAAGAAGAAGAATCAATGGCTGCCATTTCAGGTATTTCTCTTCCTAAATCTCTACTTGGATATTGGATATCCACTGTAATTCTCACATTCTGAATGTGCAGGATATTACTCAGAAGTAGATGATTAGCTAGAGGAGAAGTCAACCTACAAGTGGAGAATGAAGAAAGAGTTTCTACATTAGCTCTAGGATTTTATTAACTTAGCTATTGTGGACTTGTAATGAAATAAATGTTATTTCTATATTAGCGTTAAAGTGGTTGTAAAATTTATTATTTGGAATAATAAGATTTTCCTAGATTTATCTATTTGAAATGTTCACTTAGAAAATGACCATTATATGCTAAATGATAAGTCCATTTATTCCATACTTCTAGCAATATCATCTAAATCACAAGAATTGCATTTCTAAACTCCACCTTATGTGGAATGGTAGACTCATTAGATCTAGGATCAATTGAGACGTGCGAATTTTATTTATCGAACAAGATGACAAGAATAGACAACCTTTAAAATGTCAAGTAGGTTATTGAGACTCATGCATACAAATGCACGAGAGACAACAAGCAAGACAGCTAGAAATAGGAATATCAGTATTTCATCTTAAAGTGTTTTAAGTAAAAGGTTTACTTAATAAAACACAAAATGTTCAAAGTATTTAAGAATGAAATTTGATATCGTCTAGACAAGATAATAAGAGCACTTCGATCAGATCAAAGTGGCAAGAATTTGAGTCAATAGTTTGACAATTATCCTAGAATTTGTGAAAAAGGCTTTCACAATTAATTCTATATGCAGCATCTGCACATAAAGAAGAAGATGAGACTTATTGGATAAGTTTCAGTCTATGCATCGAAAATCTTTGTAGGTTTACACCCTTGAACATACTAAACACTGAATAACATAAGGTTCAAAAGGACACCATATATGATATGGTTTGGAATGGTCCCAAGTTGTCTGTAAAAGGTTGAAGTACGACTCGTGTCAAAAGGTTTGACGATGTCAACACAACAATCTCATAAATATTTGTGGAATATCAATTTGATATTGTTTTACATCCGTTACGAGTTCAAATTGTTTGGTACTAATAATTCAGACTTCTTTAAAAGAGATCTCATCTCCTAAAGAAGCAGTGGGAGTGTAATACATCTCGAAAGGTTCGAGATCCACATACTAGCGATGAACCATTAATGAGTCTATCAAGTAGTTGATAAGGCTGTACTTGAAACATAAGCTCCTCCTCACAGACCTGGTAGACATTAGGGTGAGAGATATGATCTCTCATAAAAGATGCTCAAAGAGGATGAGTCGACTTTCTACCGAGGAGACTGTGAAGAGACAATGTTCTCAAAATGGTTGGACCATGAGAACTGAGATGCAACGCAAATACAAGCAATCATGTTTGGAACTTGATTGGAGTATCCAATGGCTTGATGACCATTGCATACAGTACATGGATAACCCAAAAATAGCAAAGAAAGTAGATATAGTATGGGCTATGGTAAAAGGACTTTCTCACTTGTTGCTATTACGAATTCTAACTTCCATAGCACAATGCAATTGTGAATGATGGAACAAGGATATAAAACTCACATTCCTTTATAGGAACTTTACTGTGGATGTATCTTTGATACATGGCAAGAGTTCTGTAATCGCAAGAATTCTGAAAGGTAAATTCATGAATGGATTAAAGCAAGCATCTCAGGATGAATCTATTTGACAAAGTAAATTGAAGAATTTGAATTAATCAATATAGATAAGACCACATCCGTTTCAAGAAATTCAGTGGGAGTATGACAGTCTTCAAGTATTACAACAAAGAACCTTCACTATCCAAATAATTGGGAATTGAAGTCTATGTAGACTTATGGTCGTAAGATAAAATACATTGGTAAGATATTGAAAGAATTCAATACGCAAGAAATGTTCTTGCCGTATTCATATGAATGATGAAAAGATAAACGAATGAGATTCGATACTTTCAGCCATACGTTGAAATGTTCAACATGCAAGAAAGCGTTCTTGCTTAGGACATTCACATGAACAATAAAAGGAATATACCTTCAACCATATATTCAATATTCAATATGCAAGAAAGAGTTCTTGTTTATGACACTAATATAAACAATGAAAGGCACATGAATTGGATTCTATACTTTCAACAATATACACTGAAGGAGTTCAATACGCAAGAAAGGATTCTTGCCTACGACGTTCATATAATGGAGACATACGCTTATCATCAGTTTATTAAAAGGTTCAATATACAAGACAGTTCTTGATAACATGATGAATAAGAATTTTAACCCATACAATGTATTGTGCAATATGCTTGGAGCATAAGAGAGCAAATTATAGTCATTTGATGACTAGGATAAATATCTAAGTTCTTATGAAGAACTAAGATATCCCGATCTATTAGAACCTAGGCAGTGGTAAGAGATTACACTTTCCTAACATGGATCATTATCGCAATTCGTTTATTTTGAATACAGTAATTTGGAATGAGTTCCAAATAAGATACTATAACTGAAACAAAATCATATTGTCGCTCTAAAAGCAAACAATAGGTATGCTTGAATCAAAAGTTGATCTTGGAACTAGGAGTAGTCCTGAGTGCTCTTAAAGCCTGACGATCTATGAACAAAGAGTTGCTCAGAATAGAGCAACAAGGATACAAGAATCTATTTCAGAAGTCCTCAACTAATGATAGAGATCAATAGTAAACATTACAAGTTTGCAACGTAAATTTCTATAATCTGATAGGCATATATTCATGCTAGTAGAACATGAAGGTCAACTTGCCTAATGAGCATTGGATGCTTAAGATTGGCCCAGTGCAAGTAGGAAACTAAAGGAATTATGCCCTAGGCCAAAGTGTTGGACTAGAGATTAGATTATGAGAAAAAAGTTTATTCAGTTCATATATGAATGAGTGTATGGGTAACTAATATATTCACATATATTAGATCGACCATGAATGACACTTCGGGTTCACATCATCAGAATAAGTGATTCTGATAGTAGAACTGTGAACCAATGAATGACATTCTAAAATGTCCCTAGTGATATGTGGGATGTTTATAGAGAGATAAACATACTTCAAGTAAGAAGCTACATATCTACACTAGTATATTCGTACACTGGATGATCATGTTCTGCTGATCATGGACATAGGGATGTCAAGTCTAGAATATAGGCACGTGTTAGAGAACACGTACTGGACTGACCACACTATGAGAATATGCATGGTATATGTCATTAGTGATTCTCATATGAATAGTATGCTTGTTCCTACGACCTGAGGTCACCATGGATTTCTGTATGAGGAACTACATACTTTAATATGATCTTACGTCATCCGTAACGGGATGATCATTAGGCTCATCATTAGGTATGCACCGAATCATGACGAGGAATGTGAGTGACCAAGATGGGATTTGTTCCTCTCGTTAAGAGGGAGATATCTCTGGGCCCCCTGATGAACTAGGACAGAAGAAATTGCATGACCATGCTCAAAATGGATTAACATGTGTTGTTAATATCATTTTGTATTTGTTCAGTCTAATTCTCGCAGGAAAGAGACTTTGATCAAACTCAAGGATGACATATTACCGTGCCTTGTGATCAAGACGTATATCGTGGAACAAAAGGAATAATCAAATGTCTATTCAGATAGGTTTATGATCGCTGATCATTTCATTTAACATGGGTAGTCATGACACCAGTCCAGAGGTTACTTATGACTTATGATCTTTGGAAGATCGTTGCCAGCGTTAAATGGAACCTACACGGTCACACATAGAACAATGTCTAGTCGGGAAGGAAATGCTCTTAAATGGTTATACATATGATGTATAAATACATGACGGAAATAATCGATCATTGGATGATTGATTTGAATGATTGTGCAAAATTAGCATAGTTCCGTTGGCAACAGAACTCAGCCAATATGTCGGCAGCTAAGTTTTCAGATTAGGAAACCCTATTCCGTTGGCAACAGAATAGGTCCATTGGGAACGGATAAGCGCTGTAATTAGGATTTTAGTTATGGTAACTAAGCAATCCTTCGCCTCCCTCTCTAGTATAAATAGCGGGGCAGTCCCCCTCTATTAGACACACATTACAGAGCCTCCAGGCTGCCGTAATACAGAGAGAAAGAGAGAGAGCCTCCTGAAAGTATTTCCGGACTCGTCTAGCTGAGTCCGGTTATTCCGATTATTCGAAGTTCAATGTGGATACGAGTAGAGATCTCCTGCCTTGGAGATTAGCGAGCGATCAAGCTCTTCATCCTTAGGAAGAGCTAGAAGGTTCTCAGAGTCGAGCTTCAGAAGGCAGGAAGGAGAAGGAAGAAAGACGGAAGTTCGTTCAGACCTACATCCACTTCTCTCTCCCGGATCAGGAAGATCCGAGGTATAAATTTTAATAACATAATATCGTACCTTTATTTACTTTACGATGATCCTAGGGAGGGTTGAACCCGTAGGTTCCACTGCGCATGTAACGTACATGGCTACGGGTTTCCGAACATAAAGCACTTCGATCTGTTCGAGGAGGCGAATATCTGAGTTAGGAATTTGAGGATCATCTTAGAGAATGTGGAATAGTTTCACAATTGACTCCTCCAGGAATTCCTCAGTGGAATGGAGTGTCCGAAAGGAGGAATCGAACCTTATTGGATATGGTTCGATCGATGATGAGTCAAACGAGTCTTTCGATGTCTTTCTGGGGTTACGCTCTTGAGACTGCCACATTCATACTGAACAAGATTCCATCCAAAATGGTTCAAAAGACGACATATGAGATGTTGACCAGGAAAAGCCCCAAGTTGTCTTTTCATAAAATTTGGGGATGTGAAACTTATGTCAAACGTCAGTTTTCCGATAAACTCGGACCCAAATCTGATAAGTGCCTATTTGTGGGATATCCTAAGGAAACTAAAGGATATTACTTTTACCACCCATCGGAGAACAAAGTGTTTGTTGCTCGCAATGGAGCCTTCTTGTAAAGAGATTTTGTCTCTGTGAGAAGCAGTGGGAGTAAAGTACAACTTGAAGAAATTAGAGACTCACCTACAGTTACAGAACCTGTGACGGAAGACCAAACAAGCTCTCAAAGAATTGGCGAGCTTGAAACACAACAGACTCAACGTAGATCTAGTAGGATTCGTCATGAGCCCGAGAGATACGGATATCTCGTGTCTAATGATGATGATGTGACATTCATAGATGATGAACCCACGTCCTACCAAGATGGTATGAAGAGTCCTGACTCTCAAAAATGGTTAGAGGCCATGAGAGCCGAGATGCAATCCATGCAGGACAATCAAGTTTGGAATTTGATTGACCCATCCGAAGGCTTGAAGACCATCGGATGTAAGTGGGTCTTCAAGAAGAAGACTGACGGGGATGGAAAGGTACAAACCTACAAAGCAAGACTTGTGGCGAAAGGTTTCAAACAAGTTCATGGTATTGACTATGAAGAAACTTTCTCACCTGTAGCTATGCTTAAATCCATCAGAATTCTATTAGCCATAACAGCATATTATGACTATGAAATATGGCAAGTGGATGTCAAAACAGCTTTCCTAAACGGAAATTTGACCGAGGACGTGCATATGATGCAACCCGAGGGTTTTGTCGATCCTAAGAATTCTGGTAAGGTTTGCAAGCTTCAGAAATCCATCTATGGATTGAAGCAAGCGTCTCGAAGCTAGAACCTTCGTTTTGATGAAGTCATCAAAAGTTTTGATTTTACCAAAAGCGAAGGTGAGCCTTGTGTTTACATGAAGTTCAGTGGGAGCACGGTAGTATTCCTGGTGCTTTATGTAGATGACATAATACTCATGGGAAATGACGTCCCAACATTATTGAACGTCAAGAAATTGTTGGGAGATAATTTCTCAATGAAAGACCTAGGAGAAGCATCCTATGTGCTAGGAATCAGGCTCTATAGAGATAGATCTAGAAGGCTTATAGGTCTGAGTCAAAGTACATACATAGACAAGGTCATGAAACGATTCAGAATACAAGAATCTAAGAAAGGATTTTTGCCCTTGTCACATGGCGTTTCTCTCAGTAAGACACATTGTCCTACAAGTGAGCAGGAACGAAGACGCATGAATAAGATCCCATATGCTTCGGCTATAGGATCTATCATGTATGTCATGATATGTACTAGACCAGATGTGTCATACTCATTGAGCGCAACAAGCAGGTTTCAGTCTAATCCAGGTGAAAGTCACTGGATAGCTGTTAAAAGAATCCGTAAGTACTTACGAAGAACTAAGGACCTGTTCATAGTCTATGGAGGTATGGAGGACGAGCTCGTTGTAAAGGGTTACACCGACGCAAGCTTCCAGACAGACTCAGATGACTTTAGATCGCAATCAGGTTATTTATTTTGCCTAAATGGAGGCGCAGTGACATGGAAGAGTTCCAAGCAATGTACTGTAGCAGATTTTTCAACGGAAGCAGAGTATATAGCCGCTGCAGAAGCGGCTAAAGAAGCTGTTTGGATAAAGAACTTTTTGGAGGAACTAAGAGTAGTTCCGAGCATCTCGGAACTAGTGGATCTATATTGTGACAACAATGGAGCGATCGCACAAGCAAAGGAACCGAGATCTCACCAAATGTCCAAGCACATACTGTGACGCTTCCATCTAATCTGAGACATCATACAAAAGGGTGATGTTAAAATGTATAGAGTACCATCGGACGACAATGTCGCCGATCCATTAACTAAACCACTCCCGCAAGCGAAGCATGAGGGTCATGTTAGGTCTATGGGCATAAGATGCTTAGAGATGGCCTAGTGAAAGTGGGAGACTGTAGGATTAGATCCCTAGGCCAAATATATTTGTGCTAGGAAGTTGATTATGTATTAAGACATTATTATTTATTCAATAAAGTTTGTTTCTTATATATCTGTGTGTATGGGTTGTGAATGTAAATCTTATATCAACCAAGAATGACACTTCGGGTTCATGTCATCCGAATACATGATTCTGATAGAAGAACTGTGAACAAACGAATGACATTCTAAAATGTCCCTAGTGATATGTGGGATGTCTATAGAGATAAACATACTTCAGGTAAGAAGCTACATATCTACATTAGTATATTCGTAGCTGGATGATCATGTTCTACTGATCATGGACATAGGGATGTCAAGTCTGGAATATAGGCACGTGTTAGAGAACACGTACTGGACTGACCACACTATGAGAACATGCATGGTATATGTCATTAGTGATTCTCATATGAATAGTATGCTTGTTCCTACGACCTGAAGTCACCATGGATTCCTGTATGAGGAACTACATACTTTAATATGATCTTACGTCATCCGTAATGGGATGATCATTAGGGTCATCATTAGGTATGCACTGAATCATGACGAGGAATGTGAGTGACCAAGATGGGATTTGTTCCTCTCGTTAAGAGGGAGATATCTCTGGGCCCCCTGATGAACTATGACTGAAGGAAATGGATGGCCATGCTCAAAATGGATTAACATGTGTGGTTAATATCATTTTGTATTTGTTCAGTCTAATTCTCGATCAAGAAAGAGACTTTGATCAAACTCAAGGATGACATACTTCCATGCCTTGTGATCAAGACATATATCGTAGAACAATAGGAGAAGCAAACGTCTATTCAGATAGGTTTATGATCGCTGATCATTTCATTTAGCCTAGGTAGTCATGACATCAGTCTAGAGGTTACTCATGACTTACGATCTTTGGAAGATCGTTGCCAGCGTTAAATGGAACCTACACGGTCACACAATGAACTCCATTCGTACGGGATGAATATGCCTCAAAATAGTTATACATATGATGTATAAATTTGTGAACGAAATAATTAATTATTGGATAATTGATTGAACAAAACAGTACCATTCTGTTGGCAACGGAATAGTTCCGTTCCCAACGGAATAGATATGGAAGCTGTGATAACCTTAGCTGCCAAGTATTCCGTTATGGAAATACCTATTCCGTTAGCAATGGAATAGTTCCGTTGGCAACGGAATAGGCGCAGATTAGGGTTTTTAGTTATGGTAACTGAGCAATCGTTCGTCTCTCTATCTGATATAAATAGAAGGGCAGAGTCTCTCTATTACACACACAATTCAGAAGCCTTAGAGGCCGTTTATTACACAGAAAAGAGAGAAAAAGTTTTGAGAGATTTTCGGAAAGTATTTCTGGACTCGTCTAGCCGAGTCCGGTTATTCCGTGCGTATGAAGTTCGCGTGGATACGAGTAGAGGTTCTCTATCTTGAGAACTTGCGAGCGATAGATCTTCATACCTAGGAGAAGCAAGGAGGTTCGCGGATGAGCTTCAGGAAGGAGAAGGTTGCAAGTGAGAAAAGTTTAGACCTACATCCGTTCTTTGTCTCGCGGATCCGGAAGATCCGAGGTATAAATTTTAATAGTTAATCTCGTACTTTTATTCGCTTAATGTAGATCCTAGGTCGGGTTAAATCCATAGGTTTCGCTGTGCATGTAACGTACATGGCTATGGATTTCCCAACAGTAATACCAAGAGAGAGAGAGTCTTGTGAGGGTAATTTCGGAAAGTATTTCCGGACTCGTCTAGCCGAGTCCGGTAATTCCGTCTGTCTGAAGTTCGCGTGGATACGAGTAAAGATCTCCTATTTTAGAGATAAGCAAGCGATAAGTTCTTCATCCGTAGGAGAAGCAAGGAGCTTCAGGAAGGAGAAGGTTGCATGTCAGAAAAGTTCAGACCTACATCCGTTCTTCATCTCGCGGATCAGGAAGATCTGAGGTATAAATTTTAATAGCTAATCTCATACTTTTATTTCCTTAACGATGGTCCTAGGGCGGCTTGAATCCATGTTCCGCTGCGCATGTAACGTACATTGCTACGGGTTCCCAACACAATGTTCTCAAAATGGTTGGACCATGAGAACTGTGATGCAACGCATATACAAGCAATCATGTTTGGAACTTGAATGGAGTATCCAATGGCTTGATGACCATTGTATACAGTACATGGATAACCTAAAAATAGCAAAGAAAGTAGCTATAGTATGGGCTATAGTAAAAGGACTTTCTCACTTGTTGCTATTACGAATTCTAACTTCCATAGCACAATGCGATTGTGAATGATGGAATAAGGATATAAAACTCACATTCTTTTTATAGGAACTTTATTGTGGATGTATCTTTGATACATAGCAAGAGTTTTGTAATTGCAAGAATTCTGAAAGGTAAATTCATGAATTCATGAATGGATTAAAGCAAGCATCTCAGGACGAATCTATTTGACAAAGTAAATTGAAGAATTTGACTTATTCAAAATAGATGCGACTACCTTGATTTCAAGAAATTCAGTGGGAGTATAACAATCTTTCTGCATTATAACAACTTACAGTTAGGAGTTGAAGTCTAACAGACTTCTGGTTGTAAGATAAAGCACATTGGTAAAATATTGAAAGAATTTGATGTGCAAGAAATGTTCTTGCTCATGGTGTTCATATGAATGATGAAAAGATAAACGAATGAGATTCTATACTTTCAGCCATACGTTAAAATGTTCAACATGCAAGAAAGCGTTCTTGCTTATGACATTCACATGAACAATAAAAGGATATAAGAATTAGATCTTATACCTTCAACCATATATTGAATATTCAATATGCAAGAAAGAGTTCTTGTTTGTGGCACTAATATGAACAATGAAAGGCTCATGAATTGGATTCTATCCTTTCAACAATATATATTGAAGGAGTTCAATATGCAAGAAAGGATTCTTGCCTATAACGTTCATATAATGAAGACATATCATCCTTTTATTGAAAGGTTCAATGTACAAGAAACAGTTCTTAGTAACGGGATGAATAAGATACTTCAAGCCATACAATGTACTGTGCAATATGTTTGGAGCATAAGAGAGCAAATGATAGTCATTTGATGGCGAGAATAAATTTCTAACTTCTTATGAAGAACTAAGATATCCCGATCTATTAGAACCTAGGTAGTGGTAAGTGATTACACTTTCCTAACATGGATCATTATCGCAATTCATTTATTTTGAATACAGTAATTTGGAAAGAGTTCCAAGTAAGGTACTGTAACTGAAATAAGACCATATTGTCACTTTAGAAGCGGACAATAGGTATGTTTGGATCAAGCACTTGATCTTGGAACTTGGAGTTGTCCCGATTGCTCTTAAGGCCTGACGATCTATGTTATGAACAAAGAGTCGCTCAGAATAGAGCAACATGGATACATGAGCCTGTTTTAGAAGTTCTCGACTAATGATAGAGATCAATAGTAGTCGTTACAAGTTTGCAATGTAAATTTCTATAATCTGATAGGCATATATTTCCCGCTAGTAAAACATGAAGGTCATGTTGCCTAATGAGCATTGGATGCTTAAGAATGGCCTAGTGCAAGTGGGAGACTGAAGGAATTATATGCCCTAGGCCAAAGTGTTGGACTAGAGATTAGATTATGAGAAACACGTTTATTCAATTCATATATGAATGAGTGTATGGGTGACTAATATATTCACATATATTAGATCGACCATGAATGACACTTCGGGTTCACGTCATCAGAATACGTGATTCTGATAGTAGAACTGTGAACCAACGAATGACATTCTAAACTGTCCCTAGTGATATGTGGGATGTTTATAGAGATAAACATACTTCACGTAAGAAGCTATATATCTACACTAGTATATTCGTAAACTGGATGATCATGTTCTGCTGATCATGGACATGAGGATGTCAAGTCTGGAATATAGGCACGTATTAGAGAACACGTACTGGACTGACCACACTATCAGAATATGCATGGTATATGTCATTAGTGATTCTCATATGAATAGTGTGCTTGTTCCTACGACCTGAGGTCACCATGGATTTCTGTATGTGGAACTGCATACTTTAATATGATCCTACGTCATTCGTAACGGGATGATCATTAGGGTCATCGTTTGGTATGCACTGAATAATGACGAGGAATATGAGTGACCAAGATGGAATTTGTTCCTCTCGTCAAGAGGGAAATATCTAGGACTGAAAGAAATGCATGGCCATGCTCAGAATAGATTAACATGTGTTGTTAATATCATTTTGTATTTGTTCCATCTAATTCTCGATCAGGAAAGAGACTTTGATCAAACTCAAGGATGACATACTTCCATGCCTTGTGATCAAGACATATATCGTAGAACAAAAGGAATAAACAAACGTCTATTCAGATAGGTTTATGATCGTTGATCATTTCATTTAACATGGGCAGTTATGACATCAGACTAGAGGTTACTCATGACTTACGATCTTTAGAAGATCGTTGCCAGCGTTAAATGGAACCTACACGGCCACACAATGAACTCCATTCGGACGGGAAGAAAATACCTCAGAAACAATTATACATGTGATGTATAAATTGGTGAAAGAATAATGCATTAAATGGGTGTAACAGACACACTGGTATAACTGTGTGGTTTACGCATCACTTACTGAGGGTGAACAAGTCAAGACCTGTAACGTAATAGGAATAAACAATAATTTAGGTAATACTTATAACCCTAATTTGAGAAACCACCCAAACTTCTCTTGAAGAAACAACCTACCCACACAATCCGAGAATAATAATATCTCTAATAATGTCAACCACAACAACACCAATAATCAAAATGATAATAGGCCCTCATTCTATCAAATGGTGTTCCAATTCATGAAAGACCAAACAAAAAATTAATAGTGAATTAATCAAAAAAATCGAGAAAAATAGATTATTCGTTAAGTAGTTTGACAACTAAGATGGACTCCATGATGGTGCAAAGCAAGATGCTCGAGTGCCAGATTACACAATATGCTAGTGAAGCCTACAAGCAAGAAGGAAAATTTCTGAGCCAATCTCAGAACCCGATGGACTTGGTGAAATCAATCTAGACGAGGAGCGATTTGTAGATGGAAGACCCAAAAGTGCCGGAGGAGAATGAAGACTTGCTCTATAGGAAGGAAAAGACATGAGACAAACCAAGGAAAGAAAACCAACTGCAGCCGCAGACCGACCGACAGTCGAAGCCTCAACCGCTCAGCCGAAAATCTTTTCCGAATACATACTGAAGGACAAATACGTACCTCCTCCGCCTTACCAACTGATGTTACCTTACACTCAGCGGCCCGGCAAACTGAAGAACGAGAAGCAGTTCCGCAAGTTTGCCGAGATACTCACGAAGCTTCAATTCACTATAAATTTTGCCAACATCATGACCCAGATGCCTTCATACAACAAATTCCTCAAGGAGATTCTGTCGAACAAAAGAAGACTCGAGTAGTTTAGCCAAGTAGCACTTTGGGAGGATCGTAGTGCCCTAATCCAAAACACTCTTCCATGAAAGTTCAAAGACCCTGGATGCTTCATGATCATGTGCCACATAGGTAACAAGAAAGACAAGGCCATGTGAGACCTAGGTGCAAGTGTGAACTTAATGCAGAACTCCATGTATGCGACACTCATCCTCGGCGACTTGAAGGAGACGAGGATGACGATCCAGTTAGTCGATCGAACCGTACGATACCCACTCGGAGTGATTGAAGATATGCTAATTATGGTCTGGAAATTCTATACCCCGGTCGACTTCGTGGTGGTCGAGATGGAAGAAGACAAGCAAATACATGTGATAGTTCTTAGCCATAGCTAGAGGAGCTGTGATCGATGTAAGAAGCGGTAACCTATCCCTTAACCTGGGAGAAGAAAAGATCGATGTCAACCTTCCAAGAGAGGCACCAAGACCGTTTCGAAGAAATTTGTTGCAGAATCGAAGAAGGCGGGAAGAAATCAGCAACCAAGACAGCTGACGCTACCGATGAACTTTAAGAGCAATGGATTGACAGTCCGATAACTTTGCAACATTTATCACACTATCTTGGTACGACGAACTAACTGATTACTTCAAAATTTGACCGACCAATAGCTTAAACCGATGGAGGAGCCTCGACAGTTCAATATGCAGTAGTAGCCAAAGCTAAACTGCTATGGTATACAAACATAGCAAACTACATATCCGATAAAGTGTTACCGCCAGACTTTACGTATACGCATAAAAAGTTCTTCTTCGAGCTCAAGATGTACTACTGGGACGAGCCATTGCTCTACAAGTTAGGTGTGGATGTCCTTTACCCAAGATGCATACCAGAAGAAGAGTTAAAGGGGATAATCGAGCACTGCCACTCTTCACTCGCAGGCACCTGTAAAACGGCGGCGGAAATACTACAATCGGGATTATTCTTGCGGACACTCTTCAAGGACGCACATACCGGAAACATATGCAAGAGACATGAGATTCCACTAACCAATATACTAGAGGTGGAGATCTTGGATGTTTGGGGAATCGACTTCATGGAGATGTTCTCGAAATCTGATGGGAACACTTATATAATAGTGGAGGTAGATTACGTGTCAAAATGGGTTGAGGCGATTGTAAATCGTGTAAAACCGTCATTTATATTTCACATAATTTAACAAAATAATTTATATTTTCCTATTATTCAATTTACGAGTATGAGCGGTAAATGAGTTTAGGGGTCGAACACAAGGAGGTGTGGCCTCAAGCATTAACTAATCTCAATGATTTATCTCTTGTGTAAAATCTTTTAGTTCTTGCATATTGAACACTTCAATATATGGCTGAAGGCATAGAATCTCATTCGCATGTCTTTCATCATTCATATGACTACGGCAAGAATATTTCTTGCGTATTGAATTCTTTCAATATATTACCAATGTACTTTATCTTACGACCATAAGTCTACATAGACTTCAACTCCCAATTATTTGGATGGTGAAGGTTCTTTGTTGTAATACTAGAAGACTGTCATACTCCCACTGAATTTCTTGAAACGGATGTGGTCTTATCTATATTGATTAAGTCAAATTCTTCAATTTACTTTGTCAAATAGATTCATCCTGAGATGCTTGCTTTAATCCATTCATGGATGTGGTCTTATCTATATTGATTAAGTCAAATTCTACAATTTACTTTGTCAAATAGATTCATCCTGAGATGCTTGCTTTAATCCATTCATGAATTCGAAGTCTGTAACCTTTCAGAATTCTTGTGATCATAAATCTCTTGCCATGTATCGAAGATACATCCACAGTAAAGTTTCTGTAAAGGAATGTGAGTTTTATATCTCTGTTCCATCATTCACAATCGCATTGTGCTATGGAAGTTAGAATTCGTAATAGCAACAAGCGAGAAAGTCTTTTACTACAGCCCTGTAAACCGCGTAAAACCGTCGTTAAATTTCACACAATTTAGCAAAAATATTTATAATTTCCCTAGCTTTACTCTTAAGTGTATATGTGGTCTTTTGAGTTTTAGGGGTCGAACACAAGGAGAATGGCCTTGAGATATTACAATTCTTTTCAAAAGTAGGTCTTGTTTTGTTCAAATGTTGTAGATTGTTTAAGAAGGGTAATGATGTATTAGATGGATTTTAATCAAGTTCGTACACAATTCTTTTGAAAATTCTTTAATAATAGTTCCAAATGTCCAAAAGTTACAAATGATATGTCAATGAAAACTAGAGAATGAGATCTTCACGATGCAAGGCAAATCAATTATCACTTTTGTTCATATTTTTATGTAATTTTCGTTTTAATCTACACTTTTCATAATCAATCAACAGAATTGTTCATAAAATCACAGAAAATCGGAAATTACTTCAAAAATTACCAAAATTTAACAAAAATTAGGAAAGCAAGTTCAGATTATGTGGTAACAATCTCAGATCAAAAAGACTGATATTCCAAAAATTATGGTCAAAACTCAGAACATATGACAGAATTGGACAGAGAATGGTATGTGTTGCCAAAAGAGGGTGGAATTCAAATTTTATCCAAACAACAATTCAATTAAAATTCAGATCAAGAAACTACACTTCAAAATGATTCACTGAGACCTAGATTTTTTATTTATAGGATTTTTTTACTAATTTCTAAAAATTGTAGAAAAACAGTCAGATTCAAAATCAAGAACAGAAAAATTAAAAAAAATCAAAACGTTGCACAGATTTTATCTTACAAATTTAACATAAAAGAATTGGGCACATATTATATGAAAGTTGTTCTAAAATATCTAAAGAAACACAAAATATTATTTTTATAATTTTCTTTCATCAGATCTGAAGTCAAACAATTTTTTACTGAAACTGACAGAAACAAAATGCAGAAAATGTATTTTTGAATTTAGAGGATAAAAGTAGGGATTTTTAAGGCAATTTGATCAAGAATTGTATCATTAATCACAAAATATTCAATTTATCAGATTTGGAACAAGTTTGAATTATTTCCAACCAGAAAAACTCAGCAAATAGATCAAAATTTCAGATCAAACACCAGTCAACCAACTTAGTGTTTGATCTCAATTTTTGAACTAAAAACTTCACTAAATCAAGCAAAAACCTCAACCAAGATTCAAGATGATAAAATGGACTAGCATGCATGAAAATTTAGTTCTAAATGACCTAATTAATTCAACCAAATCGATTAAATCACGAAAAACTAGATTTAACAGCGCATTATAATCAGTAACCAAATCAGTCAATTTAATTCAAATTAAAGCAAGATTTCAAACAATTCAATCACAAAAGCCTATCCCTACAAGATTCTACTCACACATGATGAGATCAACCGAAATTAGGCATGTGTTCATCATCTTTTTTTTACAAATTGGATTTTGTGATCTAAAATTGAATACACGAGATTAAATGAAAATTGGATCAAACCGAGACGTAGAAGATCAACCAGAAGCTTCCTTGAGTCGATTTGAACCTCCAATTGATGCTTGATCCAGCCGGAACCGATCAATTGCCTTTTTCACCAAATTCAGCCCGAATTGGTGAATTTTCACTCAAACTCGAAAATTGAAGCTCGAAAAGCTCTGAGATTCAGTAATGGAGTTACTGAAGCTTAAAGAAGATGATTGGAGAATGGTGTGTTGAAAGAATTTGGAGAATGGAAGAATGAATTATCATGAATGGGTTGATCGGTCTAATTTATAGAGAGACTGGTCTGGAGAGTGGGGGACAAACCGAGCGATTTCATTGGTTCAGGCAGATCAAGTGGGGTGTACTGAAGATCTGTGCGAAATTTCGTTGAATTTGGTTGAGAATTAAACGGGTTTGAATCATCGAAATCTCTTCTGTTACTCGCGCGAAAATGAACTGAGTTCAGTTCAGATACGATTTGAATCGCATTACTGAGACTGACAGTGGGTCCCTTCAGAATAAGTTGTGGTGAAACGGGTCATAATCGCGTGAAACGAGTCGCTATTCCGTTATTAATCTCTGCATTTTCAAACTGTTTTTTTTGATTTTCTGTGGCGAAAC
Source organism: Juncus effusus (assembly GCA_027726005.1). NCBI lineage: Eukaryota > Viridiplantae > Streptophyta > Magnoliopsida > Poales > Juncaceae > Juncus > Juncus effusus. Next base: position 6,835,028 of record CM050910.1, on the reverse strand, counting down.
GGTGAGACGAGTCATGACTGATGAAACGAGTCATCTTCTTCTTCAGCCTTTGGCGCTGAGTTTTGAATTAAATTTCCGGATTTCATGCGGCGAAACGAGCTGCAGCTCGCTTGAAACGAGTCGCTTTTGTGTGAGCTGGGTACTGACTCGTTTTAAGCTCGTTCCGCTGATCTGGTGTGGCGAACCGGTTTGAATTGCGTGAGACGAGTCATAACTGATGAAACGAGTCGTCTTCTTCTTCAGAATTGGCGCTGAATGCCTTTTCTCGATCTTCTGTGGCCTGCGATCGTGTGCTCGTCCTAAAACAATCCTCTGACAGCCTTGTAAGTTTCGAATTTGGACTTTGGATCGATTTTTCTCTTGGATTTCAGACCCGTTTACCCGTTTCTCACAACCAGAGAATTCCTCCATTAACCAACTCGGTTTCAGTTTCGCGAAAATAACCAAAATCTGCTGAACTCGTGAATCAAACTATGATTTTGAGTTGTTTTTCCATCGAATTGAGGCTTCTTAATTCATTGTGAGCCTTCACTAAAGCTTTACGACACGAAAAGAATCATCTTTGCTTGAGAAAAACAGAAATGGTTGATCGAATTCATTCGCTGTTCGAAACTCGACCGTTGGTTCATCCAGTTTGAAAAGTTCATTGAGGATTTCGTCGAACAGATTACGGAAACACGGATTTCTCGCTCGATTTCGCATCATTCGATGAGTTCTTCATACGGTTAGAAAGGGTAGACGATGGAGAAGAGAATGAGATCGGTTTTGGCTCGAATGGATGATGGTGGAAGGCGCGGCAGATCAACCATGGTTTCGGTCCGTTTTTGGCACTTGTTTTGGCCGAATTCCGGCGATCGCCGGAACTTTCAAGACCGGAGAATGGCACCGGCATGCTCATCTCGTCATGCTGAATCCATGGCTGGCTTGTTTGTTCGATTTCGAGCAGAATTGTGAATTATGAGGTTTGAAGAAGATGGGTTTGACCTGGTCAATTCGTTGACTTTGACCAATTTGACCTGATTTTCAATTGGTGATTCTGAGAGTTCTAGAAGGTTTCTGATCGCGAGGATTGTACCGTTGGGTTCGTTTCGTCGAGCTCTTCGTTTTGGTATACCGTTTGACCCATTTTGGAGAAGTTGACTTTTGGTCAACTTGGCGATTTTTTGCGTTTGGCTCGGTTTGACTTGGTTGTAGAAGGTTTTTGAATTGTCGTAAAAGTTTGGGGAGTTTTTTGTAGAGTGTTTGAGGTTTTTAGTTGGCCATCTTTGGCCCATTATTTGCGTTTTGGTCCAATTCTTCATTTTATGGCCTTTTTGCCTGTAAAATCACACAAAAATGTATTAAGAGGTTTCAAATTATGTTTTATGAATTATGAGCATTTTTCATATATTTAATGTGAATTATGATTGAATTTGAGATGATAAAAACCCTAAAAATGTGTATAAAAATACACATTACAAGCCCATACTATAGCAACTTTCTTTTGCTATTTATAGGTTAACTTTGCAATGGTCATCAAGCCATTGGATACTCCAACCAATTTCAAACTTGACTGGGTTGCATCTCAGTTCTCATGGTCCTACCATTGATTCTTCACAATCTCCTCAGTAGAAAGTCGACTCATCCTCTATGAGCATCTTTTATGAGAGATCATATCTCTCACCCTAATGTCTACCAGGTCTGTGAGGAGGACCTTATGCTTCAAGTACAGCCTTATCAACTACTTGATAGACTCATTAATGGTTCATCGCTAGTATGTGGATCTCGAACCTTTCGAGATGTATCACACTCCCACTGCTTCTTTAGGAGATGAGATCTCTTTTAAAGAAGTCTGAATTATGAGTAGCAAACAATTTGAACTCGTAATGGATGTAAAACAATATCAAATTGATATTCCACAAATATTTATGAGATTGTTATGTTGACATCGTCAAACCTTTTGACACGAGTCGTACTTCTACCTTCAAAGATAATTTGGAACTATTCCAAACTCATATCACATATGGTGTCCATTTGAACCTTATGATATTCAGTGTTTAGTATATTCAAGAGTATAAACCTATAAGAATCTCGGAGGCATATACTGAATCTTATCCAATAAGTTTCACTTTCTTCTTTATGTGCACATCGTGAGATGTTGCATATAGAATTAATTGTGAAACCTTTTTCATAATTTCTAAGATAGTTGTCAAACTATTGACTGAAATACTTGCCACTTCGATTTGATCGAAAAGCTCTTATTATCTTGTCAAGATGATATCGAATTTCATTCTTAAATGCTTTGAACATTTCAAATATTTTGTGTTTCATTAAGTAAACCTTTTACTTAAAACACTTTAATATGAAATTCTGATATTCCTTATTTCTAGCCGGCTTGCTTTTTGTCTCTCGTGCATCTATATGCATGAGACTCAACAAACTATCCCATCTACTTTGTGATGGTTGCCCATTCTTGTCATCATATTCGATGAATAAAATTCACACGTCTCAATTGATCCTAGATCCAGTGAGTCAAACTTTCCACATAAGGTGGAGGTTTAGAAATGCGATTCTTATTCTGTGACTTAGATGACATTGCTAGAAGTATGGAATCAATGGACTTATTATTTAGCATATAAATGTTATTTTCTAAGTGAACATTTCAAATAGACAAATCCAGGAAAATTTTATTATTCCAAATAATAAATTTTACAACCATTTTAACGCTAATGTCGAAATAAAATTTATTTCACTATAAGTCTACAATGGCTAAGTCAATAAAGTTTTAGAGCTATTGTAGCAACTCTTGCTTCCTTCCCCACTTGTAGGTTGACTTCTCCTCTAGCTAATCTTCTACTTCTGAGTAATATCCTGCACATTCAAAATGTGAGAATTACAGTGGATATCCAATATCCAAGTAGAGATTTAGGAAGAGAAATACTTGAAATGGCAGCCATTGATTCTTCTTCTTGACATATCTTACATCCTCCTCTCCAGTGATCACGCATAGAACATGCAATCACTTATTCGGATTCCTCAGGTTTAGGCAACTCTTTGCCTTCACTCTTGATCCAGCTCTCCCATGCGGCCTGTCTATTCAACTCCCTTTCTCTTTCAATCCTGAGGGCATTAATGACAACTCTTGCCTCTATGTCCTTCTCTGCTTGTTTAAGCATCTTATGCAATTCTGTATTCGACGTCTCCATCCGACGCTTATGATATTCACTAATGAACAAATCAAAGCTCTAAGGAAGCGATCCAAGAATCATGTCAACTGCGAATTCTCTTGGAATAGGCGAACCAAGTCTCTCTAAGTAATCAATGTGGCTTCTCATCTTGAACACATGAGTATCCACAGAGGAGACCTGAGCCATCTTGCTCTTGATTAATAACTTGGTGACCTTGTAGCGCTGAATACTAGCCTGCTTTCGGAACATTTCCTTAAGCTCCTTGATCATATCATAGGCATCCATAAAACCTATCTGCTTCCGAAGCTTAGATTTCATTCCTGCTAACATCGTCCAGGCTACTTCATCAAAATCATCAATACACTTCTGATAAGTATCTTGAACGACTCTAGAAGCGGTCGAAGGCGATGGATTTGGGATGGGTGTCTTAAGGACATATAACTTTCCTTCACTCTTGAGAATAATTCTCAGGGTCCTGAACCATTCAGGGAAGTTTGTGCCATCGAGCTTATCTTCCTTAAGGATAGATCGCAAGTCCGTAAATTTCGAACTCATTCTACAAGTTTCATATGCAATGTAAAGTTTATATTTAAAATTAGAATTATTCTAATTTTGTTTCATATATTATACTCCCACTATTTTTCTTCAAACCAAACACCTTCATATATTATACTCCCACTATGTGTGACCGTGTAGGTTCCATTTAACGCTGGCAACGATCTTCCAAAGATCGTAAGTCATGAGTAACCTCTAGACTGGTGTCATGACTACCCATGTTAAATGAAATGATCAGCGATCATAAACCTATCTGAATAGACATTTGTTTATTCCTTTTGTTCTACGATATATGTCTTGACCACAAGGCACGGTAATTTTTGTAAATTAGCTTTAATTTGAGTTTATTTGTACAAAATTGAATAGTTTGAAATAGAAAGGAGAAGAAAGGAAGAAGAATTCTTCTTATAATTGGAGCTTTGTGTTGGAATTTTGTTCACTAATGGAATATCAAGTAAGTAATTTGTTAATTAATTTTTATTTATTTTTTTGTTACTTAAATCTTTTTCATCCTATTTTAGTATAAAATTATGAAATTAGTTGGAGTGTTATGACAATTTATAAGGATTACATAATGTATTTCGAATTTACAGGGGTATACTCATCATAAAATTAATATTAAAACTAACTTTTCTATTTTTATTTTTTATTTTTAGGAGGGCTAAATTAAGTTGAATTGGGGACTACTGAAAATAGAAAGGAGAAGTTAGAAGAAGAAAATTATTCAAATATTCTTTTTCATTGCAAGGTGTGACTTATTATTTTCTACTTTATTTTTTTGGTAAAATTGTTAATCATATATTGTATGTTGTAATTGTAGTCATGCCGAATAAAAGAATTTTTTTGTCGGGATATGAATAAAGAAAAAAGATGGAACGAGACGAAAAAGTAATTCAATCTCAACGAGGTGCTATAAATAAATACGTTACGACAAGTAAACCGACGGAAAATTTGGATGACGAATTAGAAGTTGATGAAGTAGAGAAAAATTCGGACGACGAATTAGATGATGAAGTAAAGAATGGTTGTTGATGAATAATGATTGTGAAAATTTTGTGAATGAAGAGGTTGAAAATTTGGCGAATGAAGAAGTTGAAAATTTGGTGAATGAAAGGGTTGAAAATGCGGTGCTCGAGGAAGACAATCAAGAGGATGAAATGAACGTGTAAGGTGAATCATTGAATATCGATGATCCCGCCAATTAGGGAGATATTAGTCAAAGTTTAAGGGATTTATTAGTAGAAAGGGGTCCCTTGAAAAGCGATAGGAATTGTATTGTGAATTTTCCTAAGGATAAAGATGGTAGACATTTTTCTTCCATTTACTATATTCGCGAATTACCAAATAAAGAAAAAATTGAGGGAAAATGGCTAATATATTCGAAGTTGTTAGACAAATTTTTTTTGTTTTTGTTGTAAATTGTTTAAGCAAGAAGGAAATATTACTCAATTGGCTAACGGAGGAATGAAAGATTGGAAAAATATAAAAAGGAGGCTTGCCGATCATGAAGGTGGTAATGAACATATTAGTTGTATGTTCAAATGGATTGAGCTTGAGAATAGATTGAAAAAAATCAAACAATAGATAAGAAAACACAAGAGCTAGTTAGAAAGGATAAAGAACATCGGAGAAGGGTTTTAATGATGTTACTTTCTATTGTGAAATTTCTTGCAAAAAATAATTTACCTTTTCGTGGAAGCAATGAGAAGTTATATAAATCGAGTAATGGAGTTTTTTTGGGCTTAGTTGAAACAATTGCCGAATTTGATCCAACAATGCAAGAGCACTTGAGACGGGTAAAAAATGGTGAAATTCAATACCATTATTTGAGTCACAAAATTCAAAATGAATTAATTCAATTGTTGGCGGGGGAAGTAAAAAAGGCAATGTTGGAGAAAATTAAAGAAGCGAAATATTTTTCGGTGATACTTGATTGTACTCCAGATGTAAGTCATCAAGAACAAATGTAGCTTGTTTTGCGATGTGTGGATATTTCGTCGAATCCAATTTCGGTTAAAGAATATTTTTTGGGATTTATAAATGTGGATAATATAACGGGAGAGGCACTTTTTAATGAACTTAAAGAAGCATTGGTTCGTCTTAAACTTAATATTGATGATGTAAGGGGACAATGGTACGATAATGGTTCTAATATGAAAGAAAAATATAAAGGCGTTCAAAATCGAGTGCTTAAAATTAATCTGAGAGCATTATTTAAACCATGTGGTTGTCATAATTACATTTAGAGGAGGTTCAAGCTAAAATGAAGTTAGGTGTTTAATGGAGAGTGTGTTGGGAAGCAATGGAGAGCCATAAAGGAGTTACAATTACTATTGAGTCCCTTTTATTTAAAGTATTTACTCTCTTTTGTAATATTTTGGAGTTTTGTAATATTTTGGGAGTTGAGGGGTATGTGTGCAAAAGTGTAGGGTATATTAAGGCTTTTGTGCAGCTAGGGTTAATTATGATATATAATTTCTGAAAACTATCGATTCAACAATTGATTTGGGGACGAAACCCTTATCTACCGATTCAATATTGTAATAATCGAATTTTATCCAATTTTGTCAATATCTTTTCAATTCCATTCGAATTTTCTTGCTTGTGTGATTTTTGACCAGAACACTTGGTATCAGAGCAACGCTCAACCTTGTTGAGCGATAGATCCAGTTATGCCTAACACAAGATCGCAATCCATGGACGATTTAAGAAATCTGCAAGTGCAGCTCACGAAAAACCTAACTACGACGAACGAACGTCAACAAAGCATGGACGAGAGACTTACCTCGCTTGAAATCAAAGGAGAAGAACGCTACGCCAGCATCCAGTCCATGTTCGCTCAGATCTTGGCGGCTCAGACCCAGTCGAAGGGTGGACAGCAAGATTCCGCGCCGAAGAGCAACCGGCGAGTGACAGAATTGAAGTCGAAAGAGGCGGCGAAGGGCTCTGTCGCCGGTGATGAGGAAGTTTTAGTCAAAAATCTGACGGACAGTGAAGAAGAGGAAAGGGAGGCTCGGAGAGAGAAGAGTCGTGCGCCAGTTTTATCACTGGGGAACGGATCGAGGACTGAAAATCATGCGTTTATTATTTCGGTCTCAGGTCCTAGCTACAAACCCATTATTTGAAATTAATAGTCACCAAATTAACCCAATTAAACTCTCTAATGTGCAATGTGGCACTACTAGGCCGTTACAAATGGGATTATCTGATTCTAATTTTGGGAATAATTATAATACTCTAGGAGATAATTTTTTGAATAATCCAATTAGACGAAGAGAAGCCAATGATCAAATTCACCGTACGTTCAAAATCCCAACCATGCTGTACCGCCTAACAACCGAGTGATACCAATTAATTATGAAAACAATTTTTCGGAATTGAGAGAAGCAAATATGTATGAGCAAAATGGGGAAAATAAATTTTTTGTGCCAAAAATTAGATACCCTAATTTCGACGATACCGATCCGGAGGAATGGGTGATGAAGGCTAACTATTACGTGGATTTATTTAAGGTTTCGGAAGATCAAAAGACAAAGTTGGCCGTTATTCATTTCGAGGGAAAAGCGTTAGATTGGTGTAAGGGATAAAAAATGATGCATGATAATCCTACGTGGGAGGGGTTGATTGAGTTGGTTTACGGGCGGTTTAGGAGAGGTCATATTAAATCGCCTATGAAAGATTTTAGAAGGGTTTACCGAGTGTTAATGAGTATATCTAGAAATTTGAGAATGGAAAGGATCGGATCCTTCAAGTTAACCCTACCCTAAACGAGAGCTTCATTATTCAATCATTTTACGGGGAGCTTAGAGATGATTGCAATTTTGTGAAGGTGCACAAGTCCCCCAATTTGGAGGAAATTTACGAATACGCCGTTATGTATGAAGGTGCGTGTGAGGCAAGAGCGAAGAAAGACAAAGGCGGGTTGGAAAATTCTCAAGGAAGTTGGAGTAAATGGAGCAAAGGAGGTAGTGATGAGAAAGGAAGAAGGGTCGATTCGAGTGGTAAAGGTAATTTCAAGAAATGAAAAAATAGTAAGGACATAATGGAAAGGTTGAAAGAAGAGAAGAAGTATTACAAGTGTTATCAACCATACACTTCTCACCTCTTTCAGAACTCTCTTATTGAGGCACATCATCACTTTTAGCTTTGACCATTCGATCAAAACTTTTGCCAAATCTTAACTTTTTATTTTCTCAAATTTATTGATATTTTATGGCAACATGTCTGGTTATTAAGGTTATTAAAATATAATAATATAAATTTGTTGAATCTGTGTTTTGTGTTCCATCCTTTATTTAGTGAGAACCGTTGAATTTGTTTCTGGCATTAGATCATAATCTGATAGTTTCAATGAATAATGGTCCAAAGTTATGTTCAAATATTATTATAAATAAAATATGAAGAGTTCATTCATTAAAAATATAAATAATGTTTATTTTCTTCTTTAAAAAAATAATACTTCTTATAAAACATTTTATTTTGAATTCTCTATTGTCTTGATTCTAATTTAATTTTTTTCTTGCTAAAATATATGAATATTGACTATAGAATAGAACATGTAAAAAATGATACACTCATTAACTCCTACTAATATTTCAGTTTTCACCTCTCTTTGAGCATTCCAAAGAGGTTTATCATCAATTTTTCTCTCGACCGTCGAATCACACAAATTCTCAAATCTTAGCTTTTCATTTAAATTATTACCAATATCACATGATTAGTTAAATTAATGTTTCTTGTTGTATCTCCAATTATGTGAGAAATATCTTATAACAAAGATTGGAGTATTGAGAACACTTAATATTATGGGTTTCAAAATAACACATGTGGTTAATTTATACATAATTATGTCATTTTAACAAATAAAAAGATACAAAATAATAGTGGTGATAATTTTTTGAAGAAAATGAGTCATGTTACACTTTCATATGTATAGTATACATACTTTTCTCATATATATAATATCATTTCATATTTCCTTTTTAACATCATGTTTAAATATAATTATTACTTTTTATCTCTTTTTAAGTAAATCATCTATAATTAAATCTTATGTAGTTTTTGTTATAACCCGTTTTTATAAATAATTATCTTGGGGTATTTTTATAAATTTGAATATTTTTAATAATTTGTAGTCATATTTTCGAAATTTAATATTTTATGAAAATGATATTTTATATGTTTTGATAAACTAAAACTTCATAATATCTTAATTCATGGGGATTAATGTTTTTAAAGTCTAAATATTGTGCAACTTACATTTTTCATTTAGAAAAAATAAATAATAGATAATTCATGCATTGATTTTTTGTAAGTGAAATGTATATGCATGAATAGTAATGAGATTATATTCATTTTATGGCACATTAATTGATTCATTTAATGGATTTTTTTTTTGCGGTTAGAAACATTGCATGCATGAACCAAACTATGATTTATATCATTATCTTAACAAAATAAAAATAAAATTGTCTAGGAACCTGATATGCATGCATCAAATTAACATTTATTTAATATAGAACATTGAGATGTGAGTTTTCTTTGGCCTATAAATATATAGTTTGTCATTTTCATTATTTCATACACTTAGCAGCTATCTTATTTCAACAACACTATATATATATATATATATATATATATATATATATATATATATATAATTTATGTCGGGTCGGCGTGATGTATCAAGTTTTGAGGTTTTATTTTATTACGTAATGGTTCTTTCAACGAGAGAGCTTTTGGGTTTCGAAGTTTTGTAGTTGCTCTCATTTTGAGGTAAGATTTTGCTCGCATATATTTTTCCTTTGGCTATATCTTGTTCTTCCGTATAAATAATATACATATTATAGTTATATAAGTAATAAAAATATAGAGCTTTTTCCCTAAAGTAGAGCTTATGTAGCCCGAATGAGTATTTTTAGTAACTTGAATATTTTGGAAAAAAAAAATGATTTAAGATGTTTTGAGAATAAGATGGGGGACATAGTGAGATTCGTGGAAAAGTGATAGTAAAATGAATATAGCTGTACTTGGCAGGTAGAAGTCAATACCGCTATTATAATAGGTGAGAGGTCGTACTTAGTAGGTAGAAACCGAGGTCGCTGATCATCCAATAACGAGTTTGGAAAGACTTGTATATGTGGCCTACTCGAAGCCTCGGAGCATGATCTAGTGTGTGTTGTGTGTGCGAAAAAGTGAAATAAGCTATTATCCCAAAGAAAAAAGTATTTTTATATGAATAGATATTTATGTCATTATCATTATTTTATTTTCTAATAAACTTATATTTTTGGTGTATGGGACGTGGCATTTTTTTTATACCTTACTGAGTCAGTATTCATCCTTATATTTTATTTTGCCCAGGTTTAGAGATCCAAGATTGGGGATTTGAGCGACGTCGTAGACGAATTGAATTTTAATTAGAAATTTAGTGTATAAATATTTTTTTAATTTATATTCTGTTTGATATTTTGTAATGATATTTTTAATGTTGCTCTTCAAATTCTATAATGATTTTGAAGTTTCAACTAAATTTTTTGAAATAACTTATCTTGTATTTTTATTTTTTTCTGATCTCCTTCATCTAAGACTGATTAATAGTTGATTTCTATGTCTAATAGAAAATGTCAAAATATAATGGCGTAAGAAATCAATGAAAATAAAAAAGAAATGGTCGTTTAATAGAATATAAATAATATATTAAAAAGCAGCAAAACAATATCTACAAATTACAAAGAGTATATAATGCACAAAAAGAAAATATGTCTAACAGAGTGAAAATAAAATATAGAAAGAAAATATTGTATTGAAAAGCGGAAAGATACTATATGCACATTTTGTCATGTTTTGGGGGTAGTCGAGCCCGTCGTGATTTCACATTACTCAATAACAAATGGATAGAATATCTTATGCATTAATTCAAAATGATTTTAAATATAGCTAACTTACTTAACATAATTAATATATATTATTTATGCAGTATGAATACATTTCAAATTATCCTAGTTTTTTTTTACAATTCTGACCATATTTCTTGTAATTAGCTAGGCAGAGGTTATCAAATTTGGGATCACTTATGTTTGTTAAAATCTCGATTCAACTCCTAAAATCTTATGATTCTATGACTTTGAGTTGAGAAAACGATTTCACTCCCACTCAGAATCTTATTTTTGTAGAATTACGGTACAATCTCGATTTAACATGTAGAATCTCATCTTCATTACGATTTACGATTCTACACCAGGCTTGCAGTTTATGATATGAGCTAGGCATGAAATATAAATACAGTGCAAACTAAAAAATTTAGGCTCAATATAACTTATTTAGGATGTCATGTGGCACATATAACTATTAAATAAAGAGAAACTGTATATTTCAGACTCTTTGATTAAATGCTAATAAATACAGGGGGTCATTATTTCTTAGTCTTATGAGCAATAAAGTATGTTTATGGATTTAGATTACAAATCAAATTATGTACAATATCTTAATCATCAACATATAACACATACAATATTTATTATTAATTTTGAATTTTAATATATTTGATCCAACCGTTTATAATATAACATATATATATATATATATATATATATATATATATATATATATATATATATATATATATATATATATATATATATATATATATATATATATATATATATATATATATATATATATATATATACAGAGAGAGAGAGAGAGAGAGAGAGAGAGAGATAAGGAATGGACCGAATGTCGACTTTGGTATGAATTAATGAGCATAAAAAGACTTTAAATTTATAGTGCAGTAAATAATTTTATTTTCTCACAAATATTTTTACTAATATTTAGTTCCCATAGAAATATTATGATTCTAAATTCGATTTTACAATCGGACTCAATTCTACCTCTAAACATCCTGATTCTGACAACCTTGGGATCACTTATGTAAATTAAGAAATGTTGTACTATTTTATTTTATCATACTATAGTATATATGTTTTTAATAGAAAATCCATAGTGGGCTCTCGCCTATTATTCAAAGAAAAGCTTAAATAATAATAATGGGGCCTGACGCTGCATGACAGGTTTGTCGTCGTGCAGCACGCCCTTCTTTTTTTTTTTCTCTTTTTTCTTAATAAAACATTATACATAGGCAATAGATAGTGTATAAAATTACAAAATAGTATATATGATTCATTCCTTGTAAACAATATATACGTAAACAGTGAAAACAATACATTGAAAAGGAAAAAAAATATTATATACAAATTCTAAACAGTAAAAAATGTACAAAAACAGTATATACGTAAAACACAGTGAAAACATTATATAGAAAAAATATTATATTGAAAAGCGAAAAAATATATACAATAATCCATCGCGTTTGGGGCGGGCTCAAGCCGTCGCGCTTTCAAATTTTCTAATAATAATTATGTTTGTTAAGAAATAATAATAATAATAATAATAATAATAATAATAATATAATAAATGAAAACATTCTATCACTTAAATAAATTATTAATTTTATAATGAAGTATAATTATTCATTTTCTCAAATTTATTGATTTTCTATGGCAACATTTATGTGGTTATTAAAACATAATTATATAATTGGTTGAATTGGTGTTTTGTGTTCAATCTCCAATTTAGTGAGAATCATTGAATTTATTTCTAGCCATCAGATCTTAATTAGATGGTTTTTATGTATCATAGTTTAAAGTTATGTTCAATTATTAATACAAGTAATTAATGAAGAGTTCGCTCATTCAAATATAAATATTCTTAACGAATATTTTATTTCTCTTGTCAAGAACATCAAATATAAATTTGTTTGAATTTTCTCTTTCTTTTGAGTTCCATATTGTTATTAATCCAAATTTTTTTTATATAATATGTGAATATAGACTAAAAAAATAATATGCTTATTAACTCATACCTTATTTTTCATCCCTATTTGAGAATTATTTAGAGACCTTTCATTATTTTTATCTCGTTCAAATCTTAACTTTTCATTTAAATTCATACCACAATATCACGTGATTAGTTAGATTAATGTTTTGTGTTATATCCAATTACGTGAGAACTATCATATCAAATAAAATTTCGGAATATTGAGAAATATATTATATTACTTAATGTATTACTAATTTTAAAAATATATATGTAATCAATTTATACATAATCTGTATCATTTTAACAACTAAAAAAAATTAAAAATTAATAAGAAAAATAGTGGTGACAATTTTTTTAAGAAAATGAGTCATGCTACATTTTTTTATGTATAGTATACATACTTTTGCAATATATATAATATCATGTTTCTTTTTTACAAATCATGTTAAATATAATTATTATTTTTATATTTTTTAAAATTAATCATCTATAATTAAATCTTATGTGGTTTCAACTAAAATCTATGAAATAAATTTGTTGGGAAACCCGTAGCCATGTACGCTACATGCGCAGCGGAACCTACAGGTTAAATCCTCCCTAGGATCATCTTAAAGGAAATAAAGGTCTTCTGCTATTAAAATTTATACCTCGGATCTTCTTGATCCGGGAGAGAGAAGCGGATGTAGGTCTGAACGAACTTCCATCTTGCTTCCTTCTCCCTCCTGGCTTCTGAAGCTCGACTCTGCAAACCTTCTTGCTCTTCCTAGGGATGAAGAACTAGATCGCTCGGTAATCTCCAAAGTAGGAGATCTCTACTCGTATCCACGCGAACTTCAGACGTACGGAGCCGAGTCCGGAAATACTTTCCGAAATTACCCTCACAAGACTCTCTCTCTCTTGGTATTACGGCTGCCTCTAAGGCTTCTAATTGTGTAACTAATAGTGGGGGCATGCCCCTCTATTTATACTAGAGACAGGGGTGAAAGAATGACAAGTTTCGATAAGGAAACCCTTCCAGCCGCCAGAGTTCCGGTCGGCCGGAACAATTTCAGCATATGTAAAATTTAGTTCCGGTCGACCGGAACTTGTGTTCCGGTTGGTCGGAACAATTCCAGGATATGTAAAATTTCAGCATCTAATATTTTATTCTTTCACCAATTTATACATCACATGTATAACTGTTTCTAAGGTACTTTCTTCCTGTGCGAATGGAGTTCCTTGTGTGACCGTGTAGGTTCCATTTAACGCTGGTAACGATTTTCTAAAGATCGTAAGTCTTGAGTAACCTCTAGACTGATGTCATGACTACCCATGTTAAATGAAATGATCAGCGATCATAAACCTATCTGAATAGACGTTCGCTTATTCCTTTTGTTTCTACGATATATGTCTTGATCACAAGGCATGGAAGTATGTCATCCTTGAGTTTGATCAAAGTCTCTTTCCTGATCGAGAATTAGACTGAGTAAATACAAAATGATGTTAATCCATTTTGAGCATGGCCATGCATTTCCTTCAGTCCTAGTTCATCAGGGGGCCCAGAGATATCTCCCTCATGACGAGAGGAACAAATCCCATCTTGGTCACTCACATTCCTCGTCATGATTCAGTGCATACCTAATGATGACCCTAATGATCATCCCATTACGGATGACGTAAGATCATATTAAAGTATGCAGTTCCTCATACAGGAATCCATGGTGACCTCAGGTCGTAGGAACAAGCACACTATTAATATGAGAATCACTAATGACATATACCATGCATATTCTCATAGTGTGGTCAGTCCAGTACATGTTCTCTAACACGCACCCATATTCCAGACTTGACATCCCTATGTCCATGATCAGCAGAACATGATCATCCAGTCTGCGAATATACTAGTGTGGATATGTAGCTTCTTACTTGAAGTATGTTTATCTCTATAAACATCCTACATATCACTAGGGACGGTTTAGAATGTCATTCGTTGGTTCACAGTTCTACTATCAGAATCACGTATTCTGATGACGTGAACCCGAAGTGTCATTCATGGTCAATCTAATATATGTAAATATATTAGTCACCCATACACTCATTCATATATGAAATGAATAAAAATGTTTCTCATAATCTAATCTCTAGTCCAACACTTTGGCCTAGGGCATAATTCCTTCAGTCTCCCACTTGCACTAGGCCAATCTTAAGTATCCAATGCTCATAAGGCAACATGACCTTCATGTTCTACTAGCAGGATATATATGCCTATCAGATTATAGAAATTTACATTGCAAACTTGTAATGTCTACTATTGATCTCTATCATTAGTTGAGAACTTCTGAAAAAGATACTTATATCCATGTTGCTCTATTCTGAGCAACTCTTTGTTCATAACATAGATTGTCAGGCTATAAAAGCACTCGGGACTACTCCTAGTTCCAAGATCAACTTTTGATTCAAGCATACCTATTATTCGCTTCTAAAGCGATAATATGATTTCGATTCAGTTACAGTATCTTGTTTGGAACTCTTTCCAAAATTATTGTGTTCAAAATAAACGAATTGTGATAATGATCATGAAAGTGTAATCTCTTACCACTACCTAGATTCTGATAGATCGGGATGTCTTAGTTCTTCATAAGAACTTAGATATTTATCCTAGTCATCAAATGACTATAATTTGCTCTCTTATGCTACAAGCATATTGCACAATACATTGTATGGCTTAAAATTCTTATTCATCCTGTTATCAAGAACTGTTTCTTGTATATTGAACCTTTCAATAAACGGACGATAAGTGCATGTCTTCATTACATGAACGTCGCAGGCCAGAATCCTCTCTTGCATATTGAACTCTTTCAATATATATTGTTGAAAGCATAGAATCCAATTCATGTGCCTTTCATTGTTCATATTAGTGCCATAAACAAGAACTCTTTCTTGCATATTGAATATTCAATATATATATATGGTCGATGGTATAGAATTCAATTCTTATATCCTTGTATAGCTTAAGTGAATGCCATAAGCAAGAACTCTTTCTTACATATTGAACACTTCAATATATGGCTGAAGGCATAGAGTCTCATTCGTATGTCTTTCATCATTCATATGACTACGGCAAGAACATTTCTTGCGTATTGAATTCTTTCAATATCTTACCAATGTACTTTATCTTACGACCATAAGTCTACATAGACTTCAACTCCCAATTATTTGGATGGTGAAGGTTCTTTGTTGTAATACTAGAAGACTGTATACTCCCACTGAATTTCTTGAAACGGATGTGGTCTTATCTATTAAGTCAAATTCTTCAATTTACTTTGTCAAATAGATTTATCCTGAGATGTTTGGTTTAATCCATTCATGAATTCGAAGTCTGTAACCTTTCAGAATTCTTGTGATCATAAAACTCTTGCCATGTATCGAAGATACATCCACAGTAAAGTTCCTATAAAGGAATGTGAGTTTTATATCCTTGTTCCATCATTCACAATCGCATTCTGCTATGGAAGTAAGATTTCGTAATAGCAACAAGTGAGAAAGTCCTTTTACTATAGCCCATATTATAGCTACTTTCTTTGCTATTTTTAGGTTATCCATGTATTGTATGCAATGGTCATCAAGCCATTGGATACTCCAATCAAGTTCCAAACATGATTGCTTGTATATGCGTTGCATCTCAGTTCTCATGGTCCAACCATTTTGAGAACATTGTCTCTTCATAGTCTCCTCGGTAGAAAATCGACTCATCCTCTATGAGCATCTTTTATGAGAGATCATATATCTTAGCCTAATGTCTACCAGGTCTGTGAGGAGGTCCTTATGTTTCAAGTATGACCTTATCATCTACTTGATAGCCTCATTAATGGTTCATCACTAGTATGTGGACCTCGAACCTTTCGAGATGTATTACACTCCCACTGCTTTTTTAGTAGACGAGATCTCTTTTAAAGAAGTCCGAATTATGAGTAGCAAACAATTTAAACTCATAATGGATGTAAGACAATATCGAGTTGATATTCCAGAAAGATTGTTGTGTTGATACTGTCAATCCTTTTGACACGAGTCGTACTTCAATCTTTAAAGACAATTTGGGACTATCCCAAACCCATATCACATATGGTGTCCATTTGAACCTTATGATATTCAGTGTTTAGTATATTCAAGAGTATAGACCTATAAGAATCTCGGAGGCATAGACTGAATCTTATCCAATAAGTTTCATTTTCTTCTTTATGTGCACATCGTGAGATGCTGCATCTAGAATTAATTGTGAAACCCTTTTCACAATATCTAAGATAAATGTCAAACTATTGACTCAAATACTTGTCACATCGATCTGATCGAGTGTTCTTATTATCTTGTCAAGGCGATATCGAATTTCATTCTTAAATGCTTTGAACATTTCAAATATTTTGTGTTTCATTAAATAAACCTTTTACTTAAAATACTTTAATATGAAATTCTGATATTCCTTATTTAGCCGGCTTGCTTTTTGTCTCTCGTGCATCTATATGCATGAGACTCAACAAACTAACCCATCAACTTTGTGATGGTTGCCCATTCTCGTCATCCTGTTCGATAAATAAAATTCACACGTCTCAATTGATCCTAGATCCAATGAGTCAAATTTTCCACATAGGTTGGAGTTTTAGAAATGCGATTCTTATTCTGTGACTTAGATGACATTGTTAGAAGTATGGAATAAATGGACTTATTATTTAGCATATAAATGTTATTTTCTAAGTGAACATTTCAAATAGACAAATCTAGGGAAATTTTATTATTCCAAATAATAAATTTTACAACCATTTTAACGCTAATGTCAAAATAACATTTATTTCATTACAAGTCCACAATGGCTAAGTCAATAAAATCATAGAGCTAATGTCGCAACTCTTGCTTCATTCCCCACTTGTAGATTGACTTCTCCTCTATCTAATCTTCTACTTGTGAGTAATATCCTGCACATTCAAAATGTGAGAATTATAATGGATATCCAATATCCAAGTAGAGATTTAGGAAGAGGAATACCTGAAATGGCAGCCATTGATTCTTCTTCTTGACATATCTAACATCTTGCTCTCCAGTGATCACGCATAGAGCATGCAATCACTTCTTCCGATTCCTCGGGTTTAGGCAACTCTTTGCCTTTACTCTTGATCCAGCTCTCCCTGCGGCTTGTCTATTCAACTCCCTTTCCCTTTCAATCCTGAGGACATCAATGACAACTTTTGCCTCTATGTCCTTCTCTGCCTCTTTAAGTATCTTATGCAATTCCGTGATCGTCGTCTCCATCCGACACTTATGCTATTCAGTAATGAACAAATCAAAGCTCGGATGAAGCTATCCAAGAATCATGTCAACCGCGAATTCCCTTGGAATAGGCGAACCAAGTCTCTCTAAGTAATCAACGTGACTTCTCATCTTGAACACATGAGTATCCACAGAGGAGCCATGAGCCATCTTGCTCTTGATTAATAACTTGGTGACCTTGTAGCACTGAATATCAGCCTGCTTTCGGAACATTTCCTTAAGCGCCTTGATCATATCATAGGCATCCATGAAACCTATCTGCTTCTGAAGCTTAGGTTTCATTCCTGCTAACATCATCCAAGCTACTTTATCAGAATCATCAATACACTTCTGATAATAATCGACGATTATTTCCTTAACGAACACTCTGATGCCACTGTTGGGAGATCCATAGCCATGTACGTTACATGCACAGCGGAACCTATGGATTTAACCCGCCCTAGGATCATCGTTAAGGAATAAAAGTACGAGATTAGCTATTAAAATTTATACCTCGGATCTTCCTGATCCGCGAGACGAAGAACGGATGTAGGTCTGAACTTTTCTAACATACAACCTTCTCCTTCCTGATGCTCGACTCGAACGAACTCCTTGCTTCTCCTAGGGTAAAGAAACTGATCGCTCGCTAGTCTTCAAAGCAAAAGACCTCTACTTGTATCCACGTCGAACTTCAGACGCACGGAATAACCGGACTCGGCTAGACGAGTCCATAAATACTTTCCGAAAATAACTCTCTCTCTCTCTCTCTCTCTATTCTTCTTTGAAAGGGCTGGTTCAGGCTATAGCTTCATTTTGCAGATACCCCCCATAAAACAAAAAAAAGGAAGTGAAAGACAAAGATATATGACCGATCGGTTCATCTAATCTGCAAGGATCTCAGAGAATCCATGCAAGAGATGGTGAGAGTTTATGGGCTTAATTGAGAAGTTAATAGAGATGTATTTGAGATTGAATGTGAAAAAAACTCATGCACTTACTGTTGGCACGTTTGTGGATATGTAAAAATTGATTCTTATTGATTTCTTTTGTGGGACCAGTAAGTCATTTTTCAATAGAATAGATGTATGTATCCTGTCCTAAGTTTTAGATTTTTCGGTGGTGAATTGAAAATGTACAAAAATAAGGAACATAAAGCATTTGTCTCAAAAGACAAATGATAGCATACCACCTCAAAGATATTCAACAAAATATCATTTTTCTATCTTTATTTTGCTAATTTATCTGAATTGTTGTAAGTTACTTGTAGGGCCGGCTCCATCATTATGGTTGTCCTAGCCCGCTTAATAACTAACTCTAACATAATGCCGTAAAATGTTGCCCCGCAATGAATATGCAGGAAAAAAAAACAAAAAATAATTTCTAATCTAGTTTCTAACAAAAACAACATCATTAATTTTATTCTCAACATACTTCTACATCATTCTCAAAATAAAAAAACATACTTTGCACCAATCTCAAACAAAAAAGAACATACTTAAAAAACAAAATACATTTATTCTCAAAAACGAAATCAGTTCAAATAAAAATACTTCTACTTGCATTTTTCGAAGCAAATTCTTCAATCAATTCGTCATACTCTAAATTATCTAAAAACTCCTTTTCAATTGAGATCATAGCCAAACCACTTAATCTTTCTTGTGACATAGCGGTTTGAATGTACGTTTTAATTAACTTCTACTTAGAAAAGCTCCTCTCCAAGAAAGCAACGGTGACGGTTATAGTCAATATAATTCGATAGGCAACCCATACCAAATAAGATCTTATAAAATTAAGAATATCAGCCGATTTCGTAATTTCTTCATGCAATATTACTTTTAGATATTGAGTTCTTGAAATAATTCGTCTCCATAAATATCACCGCGCTCTTCATGCTCCAAAAAGATTTGAAACTTAATGCAATTCTCTTTCAATTCCTTTTCACAAACACTTTTGAATTTTGCATTACATAAAAACCCAACATTTTCTTCATATTCTTGAAATTGCTCAAATCGATCGTTGAGTAAGGTAAGAGCTTTATCCATAATAACGATAAAAAAAATTATCTTTAAATTTATCCATCGGAGATGGACTTTCTTCCAACACTCTTTAGTGCCTCATCTTCCGCATCCTCATCAAATTGCTTCTTTCTTCCAACAATTCATTTTTTTTTCAAATGCCGGCACAATACCGACTTTAAGTGCAAGTTGTTTTTAGCTTCCTTCATGAGTCTTCAAAACCCGTTTCTCTAAATTTTTAAAGAACGAAATTAATTCATTTATTCTTGTACTTGCATCTTCATTATCAATCTCTTCTTGTTGAAGGATTTTACTAACTTGATTAACTTTGTATAAGATTTTATACCAAACATATAAGTTAATCCAAAATTCAAAATTCTCTAAAGCATTCCAACACACAACCCTTTAGCACACAACATCATCATCTTTAGAAGTATTTGCAATTTCAAATAAAGCCTCTCTAAAATCCGATGCTTGATTTTTTATCGCTCTAACACTCTCAAAATGGTTCTCCCAACGAGTTGCCGGCAACGATTTTGATGTCAATCCCTTCACATAATTATGAAGAATATCCCATCGGTGAGTTGAAACCGGAAAGTATAAATTTTTTGCACATATGCAAAAAAAATACTGTGCATTTGGGCAAAAATTTTCCGTATCACATAGAGTAAGGTTTAAACTATGACAGCCACATGAAATATATAACTCTCTAGGATTTACATCAAGTAATCTTCTTTGCACACCTTGATTTTTACCTTTCATATTTGCACCATTGTCATAACCTTGCCCTCTAATATCATCAATGTTGAGTTTAACATTGACCAACACTTCTTTAAGTCGTTTGAAAAGTCCAAGACCCGATGTGCCATCCACAGTTATAAACCCGAGAAAAAAAAATCCTCCACCTTGACATTAATCTTTTCCTGAATATTAACACACATTATTAAAATAGACATTATCAATTCGTTTTGAATTTTATGACTAAGATAATATTTTGGATTTCCTTGTCAACAATACGCTGAAGATGTTCTTGCATAATCCAATCAAATTCCGCAATAAATTCAATAAATTGACAAAAACGTCCATTATTTTTCTCATAAATCTTCTCATTTATTTCTCGAAATGGCAAATTATTCCGTGCTAGAGTTTTCACGATACCAATTATCCGAGTTAGTACCATCTTCCAACGAATCCTCTCTTTGTCAATTAGATCCTCCATTCTTTTATCAATTGTCTCTCCTTTTTCTAATCCGGTTTGCAAAACCACCCATTTCGAAACATTATCAATGTGATCTCTATTTGTTTCGTGTTCTCTAAGTTTTGTTGGAAGATTATGCTAATCACTAACTCCATCGTCGGCCCCGTTGCCATTTGTTTATCTTCGAATAATTTACAACAAAAGCAAAATAACTTATCCAGATCATTTGAATACACAAGCCATTTTCTTTCATGTTTCTCGCCATTATGAAGATGACGAATATAATTGTTGTTCTCAGTTTGATAATATTTAAAACTATTCCGAACTACTAATATATTTTTGAGAATGATTTTCAAGTTCAGAAGAATTCAAGTTCAAGAAATTGGGCATAAAGATGTGATCGTCACGATCATTCTTCCCCCATCTCGAAAGGACAAGAAGATGTCACGCACTCTCTCAAGATATCACACTACTAGAAAACAGTTTTTCAGTGGCGGTGTATATTTTTCACCGACGGTACCGCCACTGAAAAAATAAATTAAACCGTCAGTGATATGACAAACCGCCACTGATAATGATTTTCTTTGGCGGTACCGCCAGTGAAAAATATAAATCGCCACTGAAAATATTTCGCGGGATAATAAAAAAAATTTCATTTTGGTGGAGGGAAACTAAAATATTTTCACCGACGGTTGTTTTCTAAACCGCCGGTGATAGTCATAGAAATATTATCACCGGCGGTGTTTTCTATTGGGCCGTTGGTGATATCTTTTTCTTTTTTGGTCCACAACTATCCACAAGCAAATCTCTCTAAACTCCCTCTCCCTAAATCCTCTCTCCGTCCAAAGAAAGAAAAAAAATAAACGAAAATAAGAAAGGAAAGAACTTACGCTCCTCCCGTTGCCAGATCCGGTGCCTCCCGCCGCCGCCCTCCTAGTGACGCTCCCCTCTCTCCTCTTGGTGAATGCCTCTCTCACCGCCCCCCCCCCCCCCCCACCCCACCCCACCCCACCCCACCCCCAACACTCTCTCAATCCGAAATATTGCTCAATCCGAACTTGTTTCGTTTGATTTCGGTTCGGTTTGGTCATTGCTCACTTGAAGCTTTATCTTAATTGGTGATAAATATATTTTTTTTATTGATTATCGCTATATTATTTTTCAAGTGTAGTAATTTATTAGTTTATTTTTGGGAGCAATTAATATGATAATTTTTGCTAAGTTGTTAGGGTTTAAAGAAAACACTAAATACGTTGTATGGTTTTTTGTTTTATTGGTTGAAATTATGGCAAATTAACGATGTTGTTGTTAGGATAGGGGTTTAAATATTATTTTTCCTAATTATTGAATTTTTCTCTTTGTTAGGATTCCCCCATATTCGACGTCTCGCTCTTCGGATTTGCCTTCTCTCTACTCTTTGAAGGTAAGGGTGATTGAGTTTTTTTTTCTTTTATTAATTATTTTTCTTTAGGGTTTTTGTTTATTAATTGGAGAAAAATCAATTTTGCTCTAATAATATTTATTTTGTGGGTTAGATTTAAAGAACTAGTAAGGCGTCAAATTAAAGGTTCTTCTATTATAGTTAGAGTTAGGGTTTAATTAGGGTTTAGTAAGCATTAGAATTAGTAGTTAGGATTGGGTTTAGGTTTTAACTACTAACTCTTTCTAACATCAACATATTTTTTTGATAATTTAAATGCTGTCTTATATGTAGGTTTGGAATAGTTAATAGGTTACTTTCACTATAATTTTCGATGACTCCGGCATGGGAGAAACTGTCGGGACAAAATAAGTTAAATCGGAATGCATGTCTTGAGCGTGCACATCATGTAGGCGGGTCACGTTCATTTTCCATGACCAAGATGGAGATGCCTATAATATATATATATATATATATATATATATATAATTTAAGTTATTTAATGCAAATACATGTTATTTTTGATAGGAAATAAAACAAGACGGGCCGATTAGCAACATGGATTTAATACAGAAAATTAAGATGCGGCCAACAGTGGAGTGGATTGACTGACTCTAAGTCCGCAAGGATTGTGGTATGTTTTTATTTATTTATATAATTATTAGTATTTCCAAATTTATAATATAAAAATTATTTTTTCATTATATTTATAGGAGGACCATACAAATAAGATGATCGAAAAATACGGTGAGGACGAATAGGATGAAGGTTTAAAATTCCTTTTGAATGTTAGGTTTGGGTATGTATTGTGCTTCAACGAAACTGCGTTGATTTTGGATATGAATTGAATGTTTATTTCGGATATGGATTGAATGTTTATTTTGGATATGTATTTTGTTTTGACAAACCTATCTTATTTGCATTTTGGATTTAGAGTGGATTTGAATTTGAAATTGCATGAATAAAACTATTAGTAATTATGGTTTTTTTATATGGTAAAATGAATTTTTTTTTGTAGCGCTCAACTCTAGCCTGCTCTTGGAACATTTCCTTGAGAGTTACGATCATATCGTCAGCACCCATGTCCTCCAGTTGCTTCTGAAGCTTGGAGGTCATGGTCGCTAGCATGAGACAAGCTATGAGATAAACTCTGTGTCGTCTTTGACGTATTTAGCATACGCGTCTCGGGCAGCCCTTGCGGCTCCCTGTTCTGGTTCCTCTAGGTAAGGCTCTTCTATGACATACAATTTATTGTCAGCCTTGAGAACAATTCTCAGGTTTCTAAACCATTCAAGGAAGTTAGACCCATTGAGCTTATCCTTCTCAAGGATATATCGCAAATTCAACCCAGTTGAATTGTTATTGTCTGCCATTATTCTACAAGTTAAATTTTTTTCTTACTGAAACACTACTAATATATACTGTTCTATCAAAATCTTGAAAGGGCCATGACCCCCTCCGGTCTCTATAAATCTTTTCCAATGGAGTTGAGTCTGAGTTGAACTAATTTGATAATCGTCTTATTTCAAGCTCAAGTGGAGACCCTTTTCTCCATTTTGAACAAAAGCAAAAAAGAAACGGAACTAAGCTGGAGTAACCGTACCTTTTTTGACTATAGTAGTTGGATAAATTACTACTAAAAAAAAGTAGTAGTTGGCTAGTTGCCTCTTTTTCTGAATCCAAGTATTTTTTTTTTTTTGTAAAAGCATGTAGGCATTGCAACTAAAGCCCAAATGTAGAAATATATATAAACTCGGTAAAAAAAACAAAAGCCCAACACAATCTAAAGAAAACTACTCAGCTCAACAACTAAAACTCCGACCAATCTAAACAACCCAACCAAAACGAAAAAGAACCAAACTGTAAACTTTAACCTACAAAAACTAAAGAAGTGAGACAACTCTTATTTCAAAAATACCCCAATCTCAAGCTCGTTAACGGAGAATCAAATCAGCCTCACTTCGCTTGAATTTATGGAATACTACCAGGAGGTCTGACGCCCATATAATCTCTTCTTAAAATGTGAGCCCAATTAGCAAAACTATCCGCTTCCTAGTTGAACTCTCTAGGTGTAAACCGAAATGTCGGGTCCTTCAGCCGGTGCTTGTACACAACACAGTCCCTAGCCCTTGGAATCGCCAGATAGGAAGATGGATTAATCACATTTGGGGAGGTATTTGACTCAATTAGCTCTGCAGCCTCTTGATTATTCAGTGATGAAAATACATGGTCTCAGAGGAAATTCCTCCGCAACCAACTCTATTGCCATTGCCATTGCTTCTAATTCCCCTTGTAAAATATCAATAATATCATTTAGACATTTTGCCTCAGCTGCTAAATAATTTCCATTCACCCCTTTTAGAATTAATGCAATAGCAGAAAACCCCCATTGGTCATTCGAGAAATCCACCCAACAAAATAGTTCAGCATCACTATGAGAAGGCAAACCAATATATGTATGAGAACCGGAAGGAGAAATTGGGTTAAAAACCTGTTCTGCATAATCAAAATGTCTTCCTTGCTTAAATGTACTATAGGCTTGTATCATTATTCCATTAATAGATAATAACTTTCTTCGAAAAACTCAAGAATTCCGAGCTTTCCAAGTTTTCCACATAATGGCTAATAGGATTTGAATAGATGAGAGATCCATGGGAGGAATAATTAAGGAGAGAAGAAGATTGGGGTTTTGAATATTGTACCGCATGTAGCTAGCAATAGGCGATGGATTTCAAATTTCTCTCACCCTGTTGCAATTAAATAGAAAATGAAATGATGTTTCTTGTTCGGTGCCACATGAGTAGCATAGTGGATTAATGGGTGGAATTCTTCTGTTTAAGGCCTGACAAGTTGGCAATCCATCCACTAAATATCTCCAAATGAAAAGCTTGACTTTCGGAAGAACCCGTTTAATTTTCCATAACCGATCCCAATTGTGAGTTATGTTATTATCTAGATTCACTTTTTGACCCAGGAGGTATTTATACCCCTCTTTTACCAAATAAACTCCATCTTTTGAATGAGTCAAAATGAGTAGGTCAGCAATCTCATCATTTTGAATAGGGTTATAATTAATATTCATGATAACTTGAGCATCATGTGAAGCAAATGTATTATTTACCCTTTCTGCATTCCATTCATTTGCCTCTAAATCGAATAGGCCAATTTACTTTAATCCCCTTTGCCATTAGTCCCTGGTATGTATTGAAACCAATTGTTAAACCATGGCTCACCCAAAGAATTAATCTCCCTCCCATTACCAATCATCCATTTAATAAAATCTTGAAAGACCGGCCTTAATTCTAACATTGCCTTCCAAAAATTTGATTTATCATTTGCCCTTCTTGAGTGTCACAATGTAGTTCTTGGGAAGTACTTAGTTCTTACTTGTTGCATCCAAATTGTGTTTTCACCTGAGATCAAACGCCATAATTGTTTGGCCAATAGAGATTTGTTAAGAAGCTCAAGGTCCCTAATCCCTAATTCCCCCCCCCCCCCCAATTTCTTCGGTTTGATAATATTATCCCATCTTCCCCAAGCCATATATGTATTACCCAACTGATTCCCCACCGGACCACCCCCCCCCCCAACAAAAAAAAAAAGAACTTCCTCACAATTGTAGATAAAATCCCTATTGTTGTCTTAGGAATTAATTCCGTTCCCATTTGATAATTGGGCAGTGCCTCCAAAACCGATCTAATTAGAACCACCCTTCTGGCTTGAGACCACAATTTACCCTTCCACCTTTCAAGCCGTTGATAGAACATCACCGTGAGATAAGTGTAATCACCTACTAACTTTCTTCCAAACACAATGTGAGTGCCCAAATATCTTTCATCTCGGTTGGAGTGATTAGCTTGAAATATAACATTATCATGAATAAAACGCCCTTCAATAAAAGCCTCTTGGTTTGATGAGATTAAACTTGAAATAACCGGTTGTATTCGAGATATAATTAGTTTGGTAATCAGTTTATACAAGTAAATTACACACACTAATTGGGTGATAATTCAAAACTATCTCCGGAGAATTATTCTTTGGAATTAGACAAATATTAGTCGCTCCGAAATTCTTTAGCTGTTGAAACTCATCAAAGAATTTAAATACAGCCAATATTAAATCCTCTCCAACGGTAGCCCAATTCTACAATAAAACATTAGCCTATTAATCCATCCGGGCCGGCACTCTTGTCTTATTCTGCCTTCTCTTATTCACGCACACCATGTGGAAAAATTTCGTATTCAAATTACCTGCCAATACCCATGATATATCTGCCCTTTGAGATCAATATAAATGATTATAAAACATACAATCATTATACTGATCTTCAACCACCTTTATTTCTTGAGCTACCTGAACCGGTTGTACTGTAATTTGCCTCTCTAGTTGTTGGATTCGAGCCTCTAACTCTTTCAGTTTTTTCTCAGGTTTGAAATCATTAACCTGAGCCCATCGATTGATATTAGATTTAACACCCAGAATCTTTTCATGCCATTCAATATTAGAATTATTATTCCATTTTTGAGAATACAGAGAAGTGAATGATGGTTGTGTGAACCACCAACTTTCAACTCAAAATTTCCTTCGAGGTATTGGAATTTGAGGGTTTGTTTTTAGAAGGATTGCATTGTGGTCGTTATTAAATTTTGGTAAGTGGAATACATGTGCTTTTGAGAATTTCTCCATCTTATTTTGATTAACCATGACTCGGTCCAAATGTTTCAAAATTAAATTGCCAGTATACCGATAGTTTGATCATGTATATGCCGGCCCCTTGTAGCCCAAATCTATTAAACCGGCATCTTGGATCATCTCATTGAATTTTATCGAATTAGGGTTAATAACCGTAATGTTGCCCCCCCATTTGGCCAACTCCCCTTATGGAATTATAATCCCTAAAAGTACAAAATCTCATCCTCTCATTTGAGGTATAGAGAGTTATATTATCCCAAATAAATTGATTCGTTGTATGGTGAGGGTCAGCATAATCCGCAAAAAGCATCCATTTCTCATGAGCCAAACTAACTTGAATTTCCGCCACAATAAAAAAACTCATTAGAATCCATTATTCTTACCAGCACATTATTAGATCAAAGTAACTATAATCCCTTGATTGATCGTTTGCTTGAACAATATGAGAATTAATAAGAGAAAGAGAGGAGATGAGATGAGTAGAATGAGCGGTGGTACACCACGTATCGGATATAATGGTGATTTCTAAACGGGTGCAGTGGAGATATCGAGCAAGAGAATGTATGGTTGTCGGACCTCCACAACCCCGGATATTCCAAGAGAAGAGATTCATTGGCCCATCAGCAGGTCCGAGCGGTCCGCCACCTTAATTTTTTTTGTTAAATAGTTCTTCCATTTGAGCGTGAGAACCGGTTGAATCATTAATTTCCTATTCATCTTATTGCACCCTTCACCACAATCAAGAGACAAGTTATTTGATCGGCCTACCAACCCAAGTCAAACAAGAATAATAAGTAGATTAATAAAGAAATAAATAATACATAAACAAAACAAACCCTAGCCAACGCGCCAATCCGAGTCTCACCATTTCCCTTCTCTTTCCTCATCCATAATTAAGTTCCCAATTCGATCCGTATCTCGATTTGGCAATTGCTGCTAGTCTAGCCCTTCCTCATACTGATTTGATCTTGTTTTCAAATTGGATCTTGTCGTAATTTGTGTTTTGGTGATGGCTTCGGTAAAAGAATGGGAGGGATTTGACAATGACCCCCTTTGTTATGCTGCGCAGGTATTATTGACACACGAACAAGTTATAATTTATTGTTGCTTAAAAAAAGAAATGATCATTTACTATTGAGGAATTTGATAGTTTCTATTTGTTTTTATCAAGTTCCCAACTCAAGAACAACACAATCCAACAGAAATTCGATAGAAACAAAGGAAAATCGATAGAAATTGATAGAAATTCGATTAGGGTTTAAGCAATCCGAATATTATAAAATTTTGAAATAAACTTGGGTAGATAAGTAAAATATTATATGCCTTCTAGAAACCACAGTCCAGGGGCTTATATATGCCACCTCAATCTTACATATAAGTCCTTGCTAATTTAAGTTATTACAAAAAGTAAACTCAAAATGAAAATAGACTTAAATTAAAAAGTAGCTCTTTCCTATCCTCTCCATTTCTTCCTAAAACACGCTCTCCATTAAATCTTTAAATTTCATGAGAACTTGAACTTCCTTTGAATTTGGATTTGATCTTTCGCGCCTTGTTCGACTCATCGAGTCTTGACATTTCTCCCCCATCAAATTCTCCTTGTCCTCAAGGAGAAATTTTGGAAACTGCGTTTTTATGCGATCGTAATCCTCCCAGGTGCTCTCTTCTTTACATAGATTTGACCAACGAATCAACAATTGCGTAGCAGGTTTATTCTTCTTTTTAACGATCATGCGGTCTAATACCTCAACCGGCTCCACTAATACCTTGCCTTCGGGGTCCACGATGGGGAGTCGATTCCAAACCGGCACATTCACTCCTAAACCCCTTTTTAATTGTGATACGTGAATGACGGGATGTATTTGTGAACCCTCGGATAATTTGAGCTTATATGCTACTTCTCCAACCTTCTCTATTACCTCAAAACGACTGTAATATTTTGGTTTGAGATTCAAGTTACCTTTCCCTCCTATCGAAATTTGCCAATAAGTTTGCAAATGCAAATATACCCAATCTCCAACACTAAACTTCCTTTCCGATCTCTTCAAATCAGCATATTTTTTCATTCTCGCTTGAGCATTTTTAAAATTTTTCTTTAATTGCTTAAGAGCTCCAATTCTCTACTTCATTAGTTGATTCACGCCTTCTACTCAATTTTTTGTCATCGTTCCTAATGAAATTTGAGGTGGTGGGTACCCGTACAATGTCTCAAAAGGACTTATTTTAATGGCCGAATGGTATGAAATATTGTACCACCACTCGGCTAGCGATAAAATCTTTGCCCAATTTCTTGGATTATTAGAAGCCACACAAACCTAAAGTAGCACTCAAGACATTGTTTTACACGCTCGGTTTGACCATCCGTTTGAGAGTGATAAGCGGTACTAAAATTTAGTTTAACCTCCAACTTTGCAAAAAGATCCTTCCAAAGTAAACTCATAAAAACCGGATCCCTATCCGTTATAATATCCTTTGGCAATCCATGCAACTTATAAATTTGATCCAAAAATATAGTTGCGCTATCTTGGGCCTTAAACGCCTTCTACTCGATTTTTTGTCATCGTTCCTAATGAAATTTGAGGTGGTGGGTACCCGTACAATGTCTCAAAAGGACTTATTTTTATGGCCGAATGGTATGAAATGTTGTACCACCACTCGGCTAGCGATAAAATCTTTGCCCAATTTTTTGGATTATTAGAAGCCACACAAACCTAAAGTAGCACTCAAGACATTGTTTTACACGCTCGGTTTGACCATCAGTTTGAGAGTGATAAGCGGTACTAAAATTTAGTTTAACCTCCAACTTTGCAAAAAGATCCTTCCAAAATAAACCATAAAAACCGGATCCCTATCCGTTATAATATCCTTTGGTAATCCATGCAACTTATAAATTTGATCCAAAAATATAGTTGCGCTATCTTGGGCCTTAAACGGGTGAGTTAGAACTATAAAATGATTGTATTTCGTTAGCCGATCCACCACGACCATTATCATCTCTTTCCCTTATGATTTTGGCGAACTGGTTATAAAATCCATACTAATCCCTTCCCATGCTTCTTTAGGAATTGGATTAGATTGTAACAAAGCCGGGTTGGATACATGCTCGTTTTTATTCAAATGACATACATAACATCCCTTCAGGTGTTCGTGCACATCTTCCTTCAATTTCGGCCAATAACACATACTCCTAAGCCACTTGTAGGTCCCTAAAATACCGTAATGACTCCCCAAATATGAATCGTGCGTCTCTTTCATCAAATTTTCCTGCCAATTATTATTGCAACTAACAAAAATCCGCCCCTTATACCTAAGCACTTCTTGGTGTAAAGAGTAATTTGGGTGAAAGTTAGGATCTTTTTTGTAATTCTTCTAAAATTTCTTGCACTTTTTCATCGCCTTAATAACTCTCTTTTAATTCTTCAATCCACTTCGGAATAATTTCCGTTATCGCAAAAAACTCAAATTCATAACCGATTTCCTCCATTAAGCCGATTAAGGTTTTTGATTGCACCTTCGATTCCCCCTTATCATTTTCTTCCCCAATCAACCTACACACACCCAAAATCTTAGGTTCGTTTAAGCTTTCTAACTTGTTGCGTAAACCTTTTTACTCGGCCATAATCACATCACACAACCCTTCCATAAATTTTAATTCCAACCATTCTCGAGTAACTTGTGTTTTTTCATCTCTCACAACACGTCCGCCACCTTATTTCAACCCCCTTTTTATATTCAATAATAAATCAAGACCCAACAACTTACACAAACTCTTATGTTGCATTGTATGATTTAACCTTTGGTCGAGCAAATACTTCAAGCTTACTTGGTCGGTTTTTATAATGAAGGGCACACCTTGTAAATAATGCCTCCATTTTTTAAGGGTCTCCAACAAAGCCAAAAACTCTTTCTCATACGTTGAAAACCTTTGACTTTTTATCCCGACACCCTTACTTTGGAAAGCAATATGTTTCTTATCTTGCATTAATACCGCACCAATTCCCTTGTCACTTGCATCCGCCTTGATAATAAAAGGTTTCTCAAAGTTAGGCATCGCTAAAATCGGTGAGCTCGTCATAGCGACTTTGAGTTGCTCACCGCCTTTTGAGCCAATTCAGACCAACCGAATGCATTTTTCTTTAAAAGGTCTCGGTTAGAGGCTTCGCAATTCCATCGTAATTCTTAACAAATTTTCGGTAGTAACCGGCAACCCGAGAAATCCTCTCAACTCCTTAACACTTTTGGGTACCGGCCAATTAACCATAGCCTCAATTTTACTCGGATCCGTCGCCAAGGCCGGCCGTGTAGTGTATTTAAGTTGACTTGTGTCAAAGGCCACATACTTTAGAGGTCCTCATAATTTTTTTTATTTTTCTAGGTATAATAATAACTCAAAGTAATTTTATACAATCTAAACACAGCCTCTCGCAAGCACAATGGATGAATGGACTACCCCCACGAAGTCCATACCATTGAAAGGTTCAAATGGATTGGAAATTTATAAAATGACCCTCAAAATATTGGTATTTATGTAATTGTATTTTTTTAAGAACTCAAGAAGACATTTATCTAGAGGCAAAAAGGCTAAGTATTATTTATGAAAAAAATATGCAGAAGAACACAACTTATTTTGATACTTGCAATTTAGCACGCTTATTACTAATTATTTTTATGTGTTACGAGCAAATTTGAATCAATGTTTGTTTTCTTTTGTTTTATACTATAATATTTTTGCAATTATTTTTGTTATCTTAATTAGATCCCAAATAATAAACATATAATTATTTTAATGTTTACATTTATAATTTATATTTTATTCATAGTGAGAACCGTCAAAGGT
The DNA here is from genome assembly GCA_027726005.1 of Juncus effusus. NCBI lineage: Eukaryota > Viridiplantae > Streptophyta > Magnoliopsida > Poales > Juncaceae > Juncus > Juncus effusus. The sequence continues at coordinate 6,802,987 of CM050910.1, read as the reverse complement.
CTCCGAAAACACAAAACCGGCCCTGTCCGTCGCTACTCCTTCATGAAAAATAATGTGGCCCAAATACTCCAATTTTCTCAAACCAAATTCACACTTATTTCTTTTTGCTACTAATTGATTCTCCCTCAAAATTTCTAACACCGCCTTAAGATGCTATTTATGACTCTCCAAATCGGGGCTATAAACCAAAATATTATCAAAAAATACAAGCACAAATTTTCTCAAATGGGGCTTAAAGATTTCATCATTAACATTTGGAACGTGGCCAGCACGTTAGTAAGACCGAACGGCATCATCCTATACTCGTAATGTCCCATGTGTGTACGAAGAGCGATTTTTGGGATATCGGTTCATGCATCCTTATTTGGAGATAATCGACATCAAATCAATCTTAGAAAAATAACACGCGTCTTTCAATTCATCTAATAAATCATCTATTACGGGAATGAGATATTTGTTCTTTATGGTGATGGTATTAAGTTTTCTAAAATCCACAAATAACCTCTAAGATCCGTCCTTTTTCGTACCAACAAAGCGGGTGAGGCATATGGATTAGTGGAAGGTTGAATCACGCCACTACTCAATAATTTTTCCATTATCTTCTCTAACTCCATCTTTTGAAAATAAGTTATCTATACGGTCTCAAATTAATAATGGTTTTTTTAATTGGGTTTAAGAGAAATCTTATGGTCACCAAATCTTTTTGGGGGAAGGCCTTTTAGTTCAAACACGTCTTTAAAATCGGCTAATACCGACTCCAGCTCTTTCTCAATTTTTAAATCACCATCATTTTGGTAAGTTTTCCCAAATTGGTAAGTTTTCCAAAAATGGTAAGTTTCTCCAAAAGATTTAAAATTAACCTATGGCGGGGGCAAGCATGTTTCTACACCTTTGCCATTCCAACGACTTGAGCACATATGTTGTGAGCCACCAAGAACTCGCTTCCTTTGTTCACCTCCTCAACAAGATTCATGTGCCCCTCCAACATTCTCACCTCACTCGATTCCTCCCGCACTTGTAACGTGACTTTCTTGCCGTCCTTTTCAAACTTCAAGTACCTCTTTCCCCAATCAACATAGGTCCCATCAAGACTTAGTAACCAATCATATCCCAAAATAAGGTCATATATCCTTCGATTTAACTCTTGGATCAAGAAACGTGTTTGTACTCCCGCTATCTAAAAGGGCCCAAATCAGTTTTCCGCCCAACATACTCTTAAATTTCATCGTCTTGGTTATCGGTTTGGAAGAACTAGCATGCAAAGACACGTACGCCTCGATCATCTCCTCCTCTTGATTTTCGATCTCTTCCTCAACATTCTCCTCATCCGAATCGTGCATCATATACATTCTTCCTTTACACTTATGTCGCCAAGTATATGGTTCATGATACTTGTAATACTTCTTCTTCTCCCTTAACCGCTCCATCACATCATTATTCTTCTCCTATTTTTTGAAATTACCTTTAGCACTTGATTCAACCATTTTTCCCTTTTCATCACTACCTCCTTTACTCCATTTATTCCCACTTCCTTGAGAATTTTCCAACCCATCTTTCTTCGCCTTCGCTTCACACGCACCTTCATACATAAGGGGGCATTCATAAATTTCTTCCAAGTTGTGGGACTTGTGCACCTTCACAGAATTGCATAAATCTTCTCTAAGGCCACCATAAAACGATTGGATAAAGAAACTCTCATTTAGGGTTGGGTTATCTTAAAGTACTCTATCCTTGCCATTCTCAAATTTCTCGATATATTCACCAACACTCTCTCTTCGATATATTCTTCTAAAGTCCTCCATGGACGATTTAATAGGACCTCTCCTAAACCGTCCGTAAATTAACTCAATCAACCCTTCCCACGTTGGATTGTCATGAGTTATTTTATATCCCCGATACCAATCCAACACCTTCCCCTCAAAGTGAATTACGGCTAATTTCGTCTTTTGGTCCTCGGGAACCTTAAATAAAATAATATAATAATTGGCTTTCATGAGCCATTCTTCCGTGTCTGTACCATCAAATGTTGGGTATTTCATTTTCGGAATAAAAAAATCTATTTTTCTCATTTTGCTCGTACATATTTGTTTCTCTTAATTCAGGAAACGCGTTTCCATAATTATTATCCGTGCCATTGTAATTAGGTATCATTTGAGAATTATTAGGGATGGCTCGGTTATTAATCGGAACAATTTGGTTTGCATTTTGAATTATGTAGGGAAAAATTTGGAAATTATCCTCTAAATTAGGATTAGGTAACCCAAATTGCAAAAGTCTAATAGTCCCAAATTGTAAATTAGAAAATTAATCGGGTTAATTTGGGTATTTATAGTCCTAATTAAAGGGTTTGGGTTTGGAACCGTAACACGAACTGAGACTTATTTCTAGACCCATCTCCTTCGTGAATCACAACACCTTCGCTACCTCTCTTCTCAGCTCCTTCGAGAAACACACCTCCAGCACCCCTCTTCTCAATTCGTGGAAAAGCCTTTCGTTCTTCCTCACTCTCCGACCAGTCCTCAACAAAGCCTTCATCGTCTCTGATCAACGTCTGATCCGCCGGCCACTTCTATCTCCGATCTGCGATTCTACGGCTGCTCTCCGGCGCCGCTGACTCCATTTCTCCCTCTTTCGACTGAGTCTGAGCCGCCAGAATCTGAGCAAACAAAGACTGGATGCTGGCATGACGTTCTTCTCCTTTGATTTCAAGCGAGGTAATTCTTTCTTCCAGAACTTGTTGGGGTTCGTTTGTAGTTGTGAGGTTTTCTGTGAGCTGCGTTTGAAGATTTTCGACCAAGCTCCTCAAGTCCTCCATGGATTGCGATCTGGTGTTAGGCATGGTTTGGATCGTTCTCAAACTGAGATAGGGATCGAGACTGCGTGGATTCTTCCAATCGCAGATCAATCAACGCCTATCTTGAGTTGTTGAAAAGAAATGTGAGCTATCCAATGAATTTTATAAGATTTCATCTGCTGCATTATCTACCCTCTTCAATTGGGCCCTGATCTCTGACTCTCAGACTAAGAAATAAAAGCTACAAAAACATAGTACTGTGCTAACATTTGATTCTCTTAGCATTTGGTTCAGGCACCTCTTCAAGCTATATCAGCACTCCAGAAGAGAACTGTCAGGATTTTGTTGTACCTTACCCTAAAAGGGAACCAATAGATAACAATATTAATAATAATCCACCATTAAAAGAAAAGAAGCAATGTGCAACCCTATCAAAATGCATGCTGAATGGCGAAGTGAGCAAAATTTCGCCTCTTAAGAGGCGGAAGAACAAAGAACTCAGGAAGCCCAATTCAAGCAGTTTTGCTCCCAGTTCTACTTGGGTCTGTAGGAATTTGGCTTGCAAGAACAATGTCAGCTCAGAGGAATCCTTCTGTAGGAGGTAATTTCAAAACCCAATATCGAAAATCTGGCTTGTAGTTTTGTACATAATCCCAAATTAGGTCTAAAAAGGTGCACGTCAATTGTGCAATTAAGACTCATTTCAATCCAATTTTGCGTCATAAGATGCAATTATTTTACCCTCAATTTAGCCCATTTGTACAATCAAACCATTATATCAGGTGCTCGTGCTGTCTGTGTCACCGATTCGACGACAACAAGGACCCGAGCCTGTGGTTGGTGTGTTCTTCTGAAGGGGAAGGAGACGAGAGGGATTTTTGCGGGGCGTCTTGTCACGTGGAATGCGCGATAGAACAAGGCCGGGTTGGTTGTCTTTCCATCGGCCAGGCCTTGACTATTGATGGTAGTTACTGCTGTGCTTCTTGCGGAAAGATCTCTGCCATTCTTAGGTCTGTACCTTTTTGTCATTTCCTTTTGTTTTGCAATAGCAATTACTCGAAATATGCTTTGCCTAATAAAAGAGAAGGGAATTACTCGAAATATGAGCTAATGTATGATTGTTATTGTTTTTGACAGATTTTGGAGGAGGCAGCTGGAGAAAGCAAAGGAATCGAGGCGAGTGGACAATCTCTGCCACCGCATATTCATTGCGTTTAAATTATTTGACAGAACAAATCAGTTTGAGGAACTGCATCAAATATCGTGCGAAGCGAAGGCAAAGCTGGAGACGGAAGTGGGCCCGCTCGACGGTGTCTCTGCCAAAATGGCACGTGGAATTGTTAGTAGGTTGCCTGTTTCTGGCCAAGTTCAGAGACTTTGCTCATTGGGAGTAGAGAAGGCCGATGAATTGCTTGCTTCTTCTCATCAGGGTTTCAAATTTAGAGGTCAGACTACTATAAGAGCAAGTTAGTTTGTGAGCAAGTTTGTTAATATAAAGGTTTATTTGTTGTCAATTAATTTGTTTAGTTTTACAGATTCGCTTCCCGCTGCATGTAGATTCAGATTTGAACAAGTCGGTTGCTCCTCTCTAGTTGTCATTTTACGAGAAACTCCTCTGCCAGAACCTCTATCCATTAAAGGCTACAAGCTATGGTACTGGAAAAACAGGGTCGGAAACTCGCAACATGGACCTCACATTTTACAAAAACGCGAGAGAAGGGTTCTTATAGACAATCTTGACCCTTGTGCAGAGTACTGCTTTCGTGTTGTTTCTTTCACTGAAGAAGGTGATTTAGGTCATTCTGAATCAAAATGCTTCACTCAAAGCGTAGAGTTTGTGGTACAACGAGCTGGAGCTAGATTGCGTAGAAATAGAGATTCGACGAGCCGAACTTTCAGGTAGGTTAATTTATTGTGGTAATTGCATAATTTAGGTGTTGTTACACAATTAAGGATGAATTATTCTTAATTGGGCTTATGTGGGTCTCAAATGTATAAAACTCAGATCATCCTTGTAAATCAGTGTTCTGAAAATTGCGCTTAGGCGCTAATCGCCCCTCCACCGAGGATTTTTGGTCAAATCAGCCCAAAAAATCGGATTTGTCGTCTAGAACCGTCTAATTTCCGATTTTTCCTAGTAATTAGCGATTTTTTCGATTAATTTTGAATTTTTGGCCACCTGGCCGCCGATTTTTTTCGACTGGCTGTCTTTTACGTCTGGATCACGATTTTTCCCAATAATTCCAATTTCCCTACCTAATTCTAATTTTTGTCCCAAATTTTCTAAATTTCATATCTTTGTTGCATAGTCCCTGCCCTAGCAGTATGAAATTTTCTAAATTCCATACCGATGGCGCCCTAGTCGCTGCCCTAGCGCCTGGAAACCGCCTAGCGGAACACTGTGTAAAACTAATATGCCCGGAAAAGAATAAGAAAATATTAAGAAGAAGAAAGCCTGCATTAGAGACTAGTGTACTGTTTCTAGGCCCAAGCAGTGTTGTATCCAATTCTACATGAAAAAACATTAGCGCAGGTTTAATTTGTAGTTTCCCTTTATTGACATGATGCATCCTTTTTTTTCATATAGGTCTTCTGGTTTCAAGATCAGAAACGTCGGAAGGGTTTTGAGGCGTGCCTGGGCCGAAGATGGATCCTTCGAAGGGCTTTTCACGACAAACGAGGAAGAACAAGAAACGGGAAAGGACTCTTCCGACGAGGAAGAACAAAACCACCCTCAAACAGGCACCACACCGCCACGTCAGCATTCTGTCTCTCGGCATCTCGATTTGAACTTCTTCGCGGTTCCCGATCTCAACGTGGAGGCGGACGACAGCGGCGCCGACTCACATACTTTCCAAGAAAAGGAAAATGAAAAGGAAAATGAAAATGGAGGTGGCATGGGCGCGGGCGAATTGGATGAGGATTACGAGTACTGTGTGAAGGTGGTGAGGTGGCTGGAGTGCTCAGGTTACATAGATAAGGTTTTCAGGATGAGGTTTCTGACGTGGTTTAGTCTTGGTTCGGGCGAAGAGGAAAGGAGGGTGGTTTTGACCTTCATACGCACGCTCATAGATGACCCGATTAGTCTTGGGGGTCAGCTTGAGGATTCGTTCATGGATGTCGTTTCGTGCAAGAGGCCCGTTCATGAATTTCGCACCAAGCTGTGGTACTAAGGCTTTGTTGCTCAGTTGATACCTGAAAATTGCTTACAAGGAAATGGCTAACAGTAGGTTAATTTAGGGTTTTTCTGCCAGGGGTTTGGTTACTTAAGGCTTATTGGTGCATTATGCACCGTTTCATTTTGGTGGAAAATGTTTAATGGTTATCTGCACTGATAGTGTCGGTCTCTGGCACAATAAGCTATCCCGACAATTTTATAACTTAATGTCGTCAATGTTCTTTGGATGTTAACTATTAATAATATATGATTCTTGATTAAAAGATCACTAGAAGTTCCGAGCTACACTATGATTTTATAAAATTTGTTGTTAATCAAATATAAAATACTTTATTATGATATATTTAGTTCTAATTATGTAAATATCAAAGATGAAATACTTCATTATAATATATTTAGTCTGAATTATGTATATATTTTTCTTGCGTAAGTGCGACTTATAGAGTCATTTTCGCATGAATATTTTTGGAACTCACTTATATTTTTAGATTTCTTCTTTAGTTTGTACACAGTAATGGAATTTTTATTCTCCATACAAGGCAGGAGTACGTAGAAGTAACTCTCCAACACGCCCAGCCCGACCTGACTTGTTTTTTTGTGGGTTTTAAAGCTGCTGGCTCAGACCTAGGTTTAGATTTCTAATAATCCGGTATTATGAATAATCTGGTATTGCGGATCAGGTCACGAGTTTGAATTTAAAAACCTAAGTTAATTCGACTCAATCCGTACACTTCAATTTTTGATTGTCCAATGTAGCGAACTTTTTTGGATCAAAATACTCCTCATGAAAATTATTTTTTCAACTTTATTTTCTTGCGAAAAAAAAGAAAAGAAAATAGAATCTATCTATTATGTTGTATCAAATGGCAATCTTCTCATGAAGCCAGTCATTTCATTTCTGGACCGTCCGATCATCATCCAAGGGTTCATTTTTTGGCACGGTTCATAGTGTATAATGGTAGACCATGTCTGTATGTCTAAATGGGTGATTTTTGATTGGTTTAGGGATAATGACCTACAAAATATGGATATAGACCATATAACGGGCTTCTCCTATAATATTTTTTTATCAAAGAGATTTATTTATTCAATAAATATTGTAAACTACATAAAATACTTTTGCTTGTCAGACTTTTTTTATACCGAGAATTTATTAAAGATTAAATAAACCACAATTTTTTTTTACATTCCAGATTAATTGTCCTCTTACTGAAGTATCTATATATTGAAAATATAGAAAAATATGCCAAGAAATTATGTAGGATATTAATGTTAAATAAAGAAGCTATACAAATTTGATGTAATAAATTATTTTTTATTTTTAATTAATAATAAATTTTAAAAATACCACCATGTAGCGGGCCTCTCCTAGAATTTTTTTTTTATCAAAGAAATTTATTTATTCAATAAATATTATAAATTACATAAAATACTTAATGCTTGTCAGACTTTTTTTTATACCGAGAATTTATTAAAGATTAAATAAATCACAATTTTTTTTACATAAATATATATCTTAATAGATTTTCAATTAAAAAAAATTATTTTTAAAAGATTCTTTCTTCTCTTTCTCAAGAATTTTTTAATAATCATTATTTGAATATTTTTTTTTCTAATTAGAACCTTTATATATAAATTTGATTGAGTTTTTTTATTAATATTGAGCTCCATATCAGTTTAGCTCTTTATTTAATTTTTGTTTCAATTGAATGTATGAAGAATTATGTTGAATATGTACACAAAAAGAAATATTAGGTAAGAGAATGTCAGTTTACATAATTAAATTGTTGAAACATACTGTAAACAAATAATCAATTTTTTTAAATGTATCATAAATGAAATATAATATTTTGTAATTAATTTTTTTTTAATCAACATATGTCTTCATGCAAGAAAAAGTAGTATATTGCAATTAATACTTTTTAATGCTGAGACTATTTGTCACACTTTAATTTTGATACAAATAAAAATTTAATTACAGATTTTTAACTTATTATTCTTGCACTTTAATAAATACTTGAAAGTCAACGAATAATTTTATTTTTAATTAATATTAGATTTTAAAACTTGCTGCGTAGTGCGAGATTGTTCCTAGTCATAATATAATTGGGGCCAGTGGCGGAGCTTACCTTAAAATTCCGGGAGGCCAAAAAAAGTTCTTCTTACTGATTAACACTGTACACAATTTTTTTTTGTGGGGTGGATACATAGAAATAAATGTATTTCAAATTTTTTCTTCACTAAAACATGACTTATATATACTACTCTACAAAAATCTTACAGGGGCCATGATCCCCTCCTGTCTCTATAAAGCTCTGTCACTGATTGGGGTGATTCCAATTATTTTTTCATCCTAACATTAGAAATGCAATTGCAGCACCCTCAATCTATTACATTCAAACACTAGAAAATTGAGCTACAATTATGGATGTAGTTCCTAATGGCAAATGGATTCATCCAATCGAAGCACATTAGTTCATATATCATGAAGTTTACACTTAAAAAAAATGAATTCGCACAGAAATTTTTTATGGAAATTTCTACTAATAACATCTCATGGCCATATTTGTGGCACTGAAATAATAATTTTGGCCCATTTTAATACCCGCAACATCGCGTGGGTAACATCCTAGTGCAAAATTATTAATTAAAAGAACTATATTATAGACATACTCGTTAGATAATAATATAATTTTTTAATTAATATTAAAGAGAAAAATGTTATTTAATATTAAATTGTACAGAAAATAATATATCATAAAGAGATATAATAAACCATCTTACAGATAATATTTTGAAATGTGTCGTAAAATATTTTTTATATTATATGACAGATTAAAGAAAGATAAAATGACATAAAATAATGCACGGTTCTTCATATGTATGTGGTTATTAATATATAATCATTTAATTGGTGTTTTGTGTTATTTATTGATATTATGTGGCAATTTATGTAATATTATCACAAGGTCAAAATTGATTTGTTGGATTGATCTGGTTTCTCAAATTCAATCATGTTCTGTGGTAATTTATGCAATATTATTAACAGACCAATATGTAATAGGTTGATGATTGTTTCATGTTATATCTTCTGAGAACCCACTGTAAGAAAATATAGATTTTTTAAATATTACACTTAATGTTATATGTCTCAACAATAATAAGACGATTCATTACCACAAATTTAATGAGATTTGTCAGCTAAGTGAGCATATGTGTTACATCCCAGAACGAAATTAGTGGAAAGGGGACTAGTTAATTAGTCCCACCTTAAGTAGGAGATGTGAATTGGAGTTACTTAAATATGTTAGTGCATTAACTACTAGCACTAATCAAGCTTAAGTCTTTTTCAGAATAATATGGTGTGAGCCTGACTGAAGGTTGGCGGGACCTGTTATTTAATTGCAGGCTAAAGGGAGGGTGAATAGGCCAAATTTCGTGCAGAAGTGTGGATTTAACTTTTAGGATTTTGCAACTTTTAGATTGATTGACTTTTAGATAGATGGTTTGTATTAATAAAGAAAAAAGATAATTAAAACAAGATAAATAAAGAAAAGTAAATAAAGATACCGAACACTAGATCTGTTGACGAAATTCGGCAAGTTGATTGCATTAGCCTTAACCACCCATTCTCGCTAGTAGTCCTTTCTGCGTTCATGAACGCCTACTCTCCAGGTATTCATTTCGGCTCCTTGATTCAGTAATCTAAATAGCGTTTTACAAGACTCGAATCATCGATCGCTTTACAATACTCATAGCAATTTGGTGAAACTAGACTTGATTTCTTTCAATCACAAACAATCCCTCACTAACTCTCCTAATCTCAGACAAGATTTAGAGTAATTTTGTTGAACACTTAAGAGATAATTCTTGCTTTAAAATACTGAAAAACTGATGAGAAATTCGGATTGGGGATGCTCTTTTAAAGAGGAAAGAAGTAGCCCCACAAAAAAGTAAATACATGCCAAAAAAATGTCATCAGTTCAAACATATGAAGTAGGGCTGTAAATGAGGTGGGGCGGGGACGGGATAGCCTTCCCCACACCCACCCCGTTTATTCCTAGGGATTCCCTATACCCGTCCCCATTTTCTTCACGGGATTTTTTCTCCTCCATCCCCTACTCTGTGGGGATCAAAATCTCCATGGAGATCCCCGTCCTAGTCAAATAAAAAAGTTGAAACAAAATTTTATTAAGAAAATTCCACATTAAAAATATTATTCCAAGATATCATTCAACATTCAAGATACAATATAACAAAATCTGAATTATCATTCAAAATGAAAACATCCGAACAACAAAAAAATACATAAGCATCCAAACAAACCAAATTACTTGTGGAGGAATTGACAAAAGTTTTTGTGAAGGCGTTTCAGCTCAGCAGGTTTTAAGGTGAAGGAGAGAATCAAGACTTTCTTCATTTATGCAATGAAAATATTATTTTTTTGCTTGTGCCATAAAAAATGGATGTTATTTATTTTGTGCCATAAAAATGTTCTTTATTTATTTGTGACATTCATTATTTGTGCAAATGAAATATATTAGAATAATGTTTACAAATATTCAAATAACTTGATATACGTGTAATTCGGGTCTCCATGGGTCGGGGATATCAATCTCCATATCCGCCCCATATCAGACCCCGGGTCCAAATTTCCCCCCATCCCCATCCCCGTAGGTTCTCTAAATGGGGAATCCCCGATCCATACGGGTCGGGTCTCTGTGGGTGAGGGGTTTTCCCCAACACATTTATAGCCCTAGGATGAAGGTTCAGTTCGAACGGATGAGGCTACTGGAAAACTGTTGTAATTAATCATCCCATCCGTTCGAACGGATGAAAGATCAGTTCAGATGGATGAGTCAATAATTTTGAAAACTTGACTTCTCTCTTTAGGGTTTAATTTATTTACTCAAACACACACAAAAGCAACACAAAAATACATGGAGAACTCTAACTCTTGAGCGCCACGAATGAGTCTTCAAAGCTAGAAACGCGATAAAGAAAAGCGCGTCGTTTTCGACAACTTCTGATCCGATCCAGATGAAAATTTTGCACGTCGATTCGAACTTGATAAAAATTTTGTCGTCGACTCGAACTTGAGAATTTCCTGATCTTACACACGAAACTTAAACAAGATTAATAATTACGGAAATATTTTTAAACATCATCAAACCGAGAATAACAATCTTCCCCTTTTGATGATTTTCAAAATTATTATGTAAAATGTAACGTTTTATATCTTCTCCCCATTTTTTAAAAACAATCAAAATGGTTCATCAAATGAGAGAGAACAAAGTCCCCCCTAAATAGATGCTCCTTCGGAGTCTAATAACCTGTTTAGAAAAAATCTTTAACAATATATGATTTTTGTAACTAAAATCTTCGTAATACAATTAAGGGTTTAATTAAATATTTCAAATAGGTGTTTTTATAACAAATTTTCATAAAGACAACGTTTTACATTTTTGTGAAATCCTTTTTATATAATTGAAACATACATATAATCTTTTGAATAAAGTTCAAAAGAAATAGTTTCTAAAAAAAAATCGAGGAGAAGACATAAAGCTCCAAAATTATATAATGATTGAAAGTAAGAAATTTAAGTTTCGAACAAGACTTACGTTACCTCGACCAAGTATCGGATAATATGAGAAGATGCTCGTGACTTGGCAAAAATATACTCGACTTCAATCCGATTAACAAAATCGATCAATTCCTTCATATGACCTTGATTGGCAAAATGGCACACGCAGATTTTACGTGTATGTTGATTGTTTTCCATTAACTTGTCCAATTTTCATGTATCTAAAAGCAAAACTTTCTAGACACACAGGTTAGATCCGTCAAGATAACACTTGACCACAATTCCCGCTAAGAATATGGCTAATTAAAATTGGGAGAAAATTGAAGCGTCTAGGTAGACTTCGATTCCTCATCATGTAATGAGGAGTTATCTTCAACATTTATATCTTTCTGTAACCGCATGTACTTCGATGAAGTATTAGTTTTGCGCAAAGGACATTCCAAGAAAATGTGACCAATTTTGCAATAATAATTACAAAATATACAAGTAGGACTCGAGGTCTTCTTAGTACTCTTCACGAAATGAGAATTGTAATGGTATGAAAAATCGGCTTTTCTCAAGTTCGGATCGGTCGAGTTGGCACTAAAAATATTTGATTTGGAAAAATTGTTTGATTTTGAATTTTTTTTGTTTTTGATGTGGTTAGTGAAATGTTTGGGAGCTCGATTTTGGGATCCATTAGATTGAATTTTCCTCGGGGACCTGTGTATCGACTATTTCATAAAAATAACCATTTGGACCTCTTTTATAAAGTCATTCAGTTGTGAAACTTAATTTATTTTCATGACTTTGCCGAGAAGTATGAAAAATATATGATTGGTGCTAGTAGTTAATATACTAACTTATTTAAGTAACTCCAATTCACATCTACTACTCAAGTTGGGATTAATCAACTAACCCCCTTCCCACCAATTTCGTTATGGGATGTAACAATATGCATAGATTTTGCATTACTTTTTCAACGTATATATAATATTATTTATGACCACCTCATTGTTTAAGTGAAGTTACATGTTTATTTCCGTTGGTATGCTAAGAGTGATTTGCATGATATTGTTTTTTAAGATCTAACATATAATTTTTGGGTGATAGACTTTTGCTAAATATGTGCTACACAATATTATGTTTCCCATATTTTGAATTTGGGACATCTCCCAAAGTTATAAAATATTTTATCGCTTGAGCTAACAAGTTTTGGCATTCGTTACAATTCGAACGATACATCGAATATTAAAATGGCCCTTTATAAAGATGATACTCACAAAAATGAGAGATTTGCATGATATTAACTCTTTGGAAGGAAATAAGTTAGAAGAACAAGATATCGGTGGAAGCTAAACAAAATTAAATGAGATGTGTTAATCAAATGTTTTATTGAAAAAAACACATTTCATCTCTTCTAACCGGTATTTTTTTCCCACGCTATATTTAATAATCAAAATTAACTCGATCTCATTTTTTTCCATCTATCTTTGGTCATCCTTAAGATGCCACATTATTTCAATTATGAGCTGTTGATAGATCTAAATCAATGCCTAAACTATTGATTTTGCATGGTAGCGGTTAGAAAAAATGAAATTGGAAGAGGAAGAACACAAATTTTCTCTCTTAATTATTCTCTCTTTTTTCTTTCTTATTATTTTCTCATTATTTCTTCTTTATTACAAATGACACACAAGGCACCCTTATATAGAGGCATGTCATCATAGAGTCTTATCTTCTAGACACATCCTTTCACACACATACACACCCTTTGACACACCCAGACAACCTTTCACACACACACACACACAACTTCTCACATAACTACACATATCTTTTTGTAGGATTAGTGCCCTAGGCAAAATATATTTGTGCTAGGAAATGGATTATGTATTAAGACATTACTATTTATTCAATAAAGATTGTTTCTTATATATCTGTGTGTATGGGTTGTGAATGTAAATATCTTATATCAACCATGAATGACACTTCGGGTTCACGTATTCAGAATACGTGATTCTGATAGTAGAACTGTGAACCAACGAATGACATTCTAAACTGTCCCTAGTGATATGTAGGATGTTTATAGAGATAAAAATATTTCAGGTAAGAAGCTACATATCCACACTAGTATATTCGCAGGCTGGATGATCATGTTCTGCTGATCATGGACATAGAGATGTCAAGTCTGGGATATAGATATGCGTTAGAGAACACGTACTGGACTGACCACACTATGAGAATATGTATGGTATATGTCATTAGTGATTCTCATATGAATAGTGTGCCTGTTCCTACGACCTGAGGTTACCATGGATTCCTATATGTGGAACTGCGTACTTTAATATGATCCTACGTCATCCATAATGGGATGATTATTAGGGTCATCATTAGGTATGCACTGAATCATGACGAGGAATGTGAGTGACCAAGATGGGATTTGTTCCTCTCGCCATGAGGAAGATATCTCTGGGCCCCCTGATCAACTAGGACTGAAGGAAATGCATGACCATGCTCAAAATAGATTAACATGTGTTGTTAATATCATTTTATATTTACTCAATCTAATTCTCGATCAGGAAAGAGACTTTGATCAAACTCAAGGATGACATACTTCCATGCCTTGTGATCAAGACATATATCGTAGAACAAAAGGAATAAGCAAACGTCTATTCAGATAGGTTTATGATCTCTGATCATTTCATTTAACATGGGTAGTCATGACATCATTCTAGAGGTTACTCATGACTTACGATCTTTAGAAGATCGTTAGCAGCGTTAAATGGAACCTACACGGTCACACAATGAACTCCATTCGTACGGGATGAATATGCCTCAAAACAGTTATACATATGATGTATAAATTGGTGAACGAAATAATCAATCATTGGATAATTTATTGAACAAAACAGTGTCATTCCGTTGGCAACGGAATAGTTCCGTTCCTAATGGAATAGATATGGAAACTGTAATGACCTTAGCTGCCAAGTATTCCGTTATGGAAATACCTATTCCGTTGGCAACGGAATAGGCCCATATTAGGATTTTTAGTTATGGTAACTGAGCAATCGTTCGCCTCTACATGTATTTTATTTATTTAGCCCTTTCAAAAATTTGTACAGTGTTTGGCGCCCCCAATAAATAGAGACAAGTTCCAGCACTACTCAATGTTGGGGAATCCATAGGCATTTACGTAACATATGCAGTGGAATCTATGGATTCAACCCGCCCTAGGATCATCTTTAAGGGAATAAAAGTACTAGATGACGCGGTCCCGTTTGTTGTTCGGAAGCAATTTTCGAAAGAAATGCATATCGTTCGTCCGAACGATAAAATTTATACCTCGGATCTTCCTGATCTGCGAGACGGAGAACAAATGTAGGTCGGAATGTTTCTGACTTGCAACCTTCTCCTTCCTGAATCTCGACTCCGCGAACCTCCTTACTTCTTCTATGGATGAAGAATTGATCGCTTGCTTATCTCCAAAGTGGGAGATCTCTACTCGTATCCACGCGAACTTCAGACACACGAAATTACCGAACTCGGCTAGAAAAGTTCGGAAACCGAAAATAGCCCCACAAAACACTCTCTCTATTTCTGTATCACGACAGCCTCTAATGCTTGAGAATTATGTATTTAACAGAGAGGGACTGCCCCTCTAGTATATCGTAAGCCATGAGTAACCTCTAGACTGCTATCATGACTACCCATGTTAAATGAAATGATTAGCGATCATAAACATATCTGAATAGACGTTTGTTTATTCCTTTTGTTCTATGATATATTTATTGATCACAAGGCATGGAAGTATGTTATCCTTGAGTTTGATCAAAGTCTCTTTCCTGATCGAGAATTAGACTGAGTAAATAAAAAATGATATTAACAACACATGTTAATCCATTTTGAGCATGGCCATGCATTTCTTCAGTCCTAGTTCATCATGGGGCCTAGAGATATCTCCCTCTTGATGAGAGGAACAAATCCCATCTTGGTCACTCACATTCCACGTCATGATTCAGTGCAGATCATCCCATTAGGGATGACGTAGGATCATATTAAAGTATGCAGTTCCACATACAAGAATCTATGGTGATCTCAGGTCGTAGAAACAAGCACATTTTCGGGCTGAGATTGTTTTCTGGTTGGATCGGTCGGGTTCGGGCTCCTTCGGGTTGTCAGGTCGTATCGGGTGCGGGTACATTTGGATTTCGGATTATTTGGGTTTTGGTTGTATTAAATCATCTGTTAATTACATAAATCAACTTAATCAACTTTATTTTTATATTTTGTTGAATGTATGACAATTAAACGTTGTAATAGTAATGCCGATAATATTAGACACTAATATTGTGTGTTGATATAATGGAGACTCATTTTTCACTATTGATCAAAATCAGCGACAGCTCAGGTCGGATCTGTTTGGGTCAGGGTCTGTCGAGTTTAGGTTTCTCGAGTCTTGGGTTATAACGGGTTTGGGCCGGGTCAGGTTTGGGAAATATCAAGCAAGTTACTTCGGGTTCGGCTTGTTCGAGTTCGGATCGGGCGAATTCGGGTCGTTATAATTTTCTAAATTTGTTGGATCGGGTCGAGTTGGCTTTCAGGTGGGCCAACGGGTTTTTCGGGTTCGGATACGTGACATACGAGTGTACATATCCTCGACAAATTCACCTTCATTCATCTGAAAACAAACAAATTATTGTTCAAGTCTCATTAATTTGGTTCTTTTCATTTGATAGCTTCTCTCAAACCGGTTTAGGAGAGCTTTCTACATTTGATTAGAATTAATACAACCATCCGTTATGACAGCTCAAGTGTTTTTCATGTTTGTGAGAATAAGGTTCTGTGGCATAATATCAAGTGTCATATTTGTTTTTGTGTCTTCAGTGTAGTTTGTGGTACTATCTTTCACAAATTCTACGGTAATACAATTTTCTATTATTCAATATAAATCAGGTCCATATTCAATATTTATAGACCTCAATTTGCTTCGTTGGTCACCCTCATGACCGTATGTTGTAGCAAGCTAGGGTGCAGATCCGTAGGGAGGCTAAGTTGGACTACCGGACTAGGTTGCGATATGTAATCCAAACCGAATCTATTATTTGGTTGGTTGGTTGAGAGAAAGTAAATAAAAGTAAAGAAAATAAAGTAAAGAAAGTCAAAGGGGCTGCGCTTGCGTAGTCAGTGCTCGCGTGGGGGTGATTTGGAAGTTGTCCCGATCAAGTATCTAAAGATGTAACGTGCTACACACTTCAAGATAAGAGTTAATAGTTCACAAACAACATCACAACAAATAACGAATAATGAATAAGGGGAAATAACCTAATGGAAAACTAGATTGATTAAAATACCAACATCGCACCCTATGGGGCGGAGTTAGTTACAATATATAGAAAATAACTAAAACCAAGATACATAGAGGATCAGAATGAAACTCTCTCTCTTTCTAAAGTTAAGTCCATAGTCGCGGGCTATCACCACACGTGACTAACAAACTCTCTCTCTCTCTCTCTCTGAGTATTTCTCTCTGAATTTGATCCTTCGATTGATCCCCCTTTTGTTGTCCCATCTAAGGGTCTTTTATAGGAGAGAGACCTCTAGGGTTCCCAACGTCTACAGATGGAAGGTAGCATCTCTTGAATATCCTTGCAGATCTTCTCGCCATTAACATTGATTGATCCGTGATTGTTCCTTCTCGATCGGGTCCTTCCTAAGCGCCTGTTTGGTGTTGCCAGATCTCCTCTTGAGTGCCAATCAATCAGTCCGTGATTCCAACATTTGTCTTTTTTTTTTCCCTGTTTGGATACCTTTGAGCCGCTCCTCTCGAGTCATGATTCCTTGTAATCCGTGCTGCTAGGTCGAGTAATATTGCGCCAACTGGTGGGACCGTGGTGCGATGACCACTCCAATCACTCCCTAGACTCCATGCGCCTCTTTTGCATCCTTTATGGTCTAATTCCTGCAATCACTTGTGATTCTGGCAGTAACTTGATTGTTGGGTTAAAACATAAATAAAATACTAAAATAACTAACTAAAATGCAGAAAATAAGATACAAGATAGCGGATAAACATCTATATGAATTTGAATACACGTTATTTCAAATTTGAATTTGAAACAGTCGGTATTCCCGCTATGATGTCAATTGTTGTTCAATTGAGCCCTAAAAAGGAGGAGGAGGAGGGAGGGGGGGGGGGGGGGGGGAGGGTGAATAGGACAAAAATGTGCGAAAGTGTGTTTTTATACTTTTTAGAATTTTATAGTTTTTAGTGTTTTTAAACTTTATGCGGATGGTTGAATTAATTGAAAGTAAAGAAAAGTAAATTGAAAAGAAAAGAACAAAAGTACCGAACACATGAAAAGTAAATTAATCACTCATTCTTGCTAGCAGCCCTTGCTGTATTCATGAGCACCTACTCTCTAGGTATGCCTTTCGGCTCCTTGATTCACTAATCCGAATAGCATTTTAGAAGACTCGAATCTTCAATCGCTTTACAATACTCATAGCGATTTGGTGAAACTAGACTTGATTTCTTTCAATCACAACCAATAACAAACAATCGCTCACTAACTCTCCTAATCTCAAACAAGATTTAGAGTAATTTTGATGAACACTTGAGAGAGAATTCTTGCTTTATAATATTGAAAAACTTATAGAAATTTCTTATTGGGGCTCCTCTTTTAAAGAAGAAAAGAGCAGCTCCACAAAAAAGGAAACCAGGGCTGTTCCATTCGAATGGAACATAGTTCCGTTCAAATGGAAGTCAAAGATGGAAGTGCAATAAATTGCGAATCAAAGTCAAATGGCTAAAAAATTTGACCTTCTATTCGAACGGACCATGGTTCCGTTCGAACGGAATAAAGGAAATTTTCAGCTAGAAAAAGGTCAGGACAAAATTTTTCTGAACGGAAGCCGTCCGTTTATAATGTGCAAGGTTCATTAGAACGGAATGATATTCCGTTCGAACAGACTATACAAAAACTGCAGGATTTTCTCTCTTTAGTGAAAATTTAATTACTCAAAAATCAAAACTTATACTAGAGAAACACTTGAAGAACGCTCCAAAACTTGATAGTGTGTGGCGTCTTCTAGTCCTTCCGACATTAGAGAAATACGTCCATTCCGAACAACGCTTCATTTCTTTATTGCTTAAACTTGAATTCACTGAACTGACACAATATTCTCAAAAATAAATACGTCCATTCGAACAACGCTTCATTTCTTTATTGCTTGAACTTGAATTCACTGAACTGACACAATATTCTCAAAAATATATTAGTACCTCGGAATTATTTTAAATATCATCAAGCTGACAACAACATAGATGACTCCAAGTTTCGTTAGACTAAGTATATTCTCGAATAGATGTGTGCTTAGATTCTTCATTTGAATTGCATATATGGCATTTATTTGGAAGCACCCAACGACACTTTGAGAGATTGTTGACCGTACTAATTTTATTTTTTAGAGCAAGCCAAATGAAAATTCTTATTCTTAATGTTGCCTTTAATTTCCATATTTCCGTAGATCTAATGTGATGTAAGCTCCCTTGGAGATAAAATTATAGGCACTTTTAGTGGCGAACTATCCTTTTTTATCTCATCTCCAAGAAACTCAGTCTCTTCCGTGGGTGAGTGACTCGGCGTTAACTTGAGACAGGGATAGTCCCAAATTATCTTTAAAGATTGAAGTACGACTCGTGTCAAAAGGTTTGATAGTGTCAACACAACTCGATATTGTTTTACATCCATTATGAGTTCAAATTGGTTGCTACTCATAATTCAGATTTATTTAAAAGAGATCTCATCTCCTAAAGAAGCAGTGGGAGTGTAATACATCTCGAAAGGTTCGAGGTCCACATACTAGTGATGAACCATTAATGAGGCTATCAAGTAGTTCATAAGGCTATAATTGAAACATAAGGTCCTCCTCACAGACCTGGTAGACATTAGGCTGAGAGATATGATCTCTCATAAAAGATGCTCATATAGGATGAGTCGACTTTCTACCGAGGAGACTGTGAAGAGACAATGTTCTCAAAATGGTTGGACCATGAGAACTGAGATGCAACGCATATACAAGCGATCATGTTTGGAACTTGATTAGAGTATCCAATGGCTTGATGACCATTGCATATAGTACATTGATAACCTAAAAATAGCAAAGAAAGTAGCTATAGTATGGGCTATAGTAAAAGGACTTTCTCACTTGTTGCTATTACGAATTCTAACTTCCATAGCACAATGCGATTGTGAATGATGGAACAAGGATATAAAACTCACATTCCTTTATAGGAACTTTACTGTGGATGTATCTTTGATACATGGCAAGAGTTTTGTAATCGCAAGAATTCTGAAAGGTAAATTCATGAATTAATGAATGGATTAAAGCAAGCATCTCTTAGGATGAATCTATTTGACAAAGTAAATTGAAGAATTTGACTTAATCAAAACAGATGCGAACACCTTGATTTCAAGAAATTCAGTGGGAGTATAACAATCTTCCTACATTACAACAACTTACAGTTAGGAGTTGAAGTCTATACAGACTTCTGGTTGTAAGATAAAGCACATTGTTAAAATATTGAAAGAATTTGATGTGCAAGAAATGTTCTTGCTCATGGTGTTCATATGAATGATGAAAAGATAAACGAATGAGATTCTATACTTTCAGCCATACGTTGAAATGTTCAACATGCAAGAAAGCGTTCTTGCTTATGACATTCACATGAACAATAAAAAGATATAAGAATTAGATTTTATACCTTCAACCATATATTGAATATTCAATATGCAAGAAAGAGTTCTTGTTTGTGGCACTAATATGAACAATGAAAAGCACATGAATTGGATTCTATGCTTTCAACAATATATATTGAAGGAGTTCAATATGCAAGAAAGAATTCTTGCCTCGGACGTTCATATAATGAAAACATGCGCTTATCATCTGTTTATTGAAAGGTTCAATATACAAGAAACAGTTCTTGATAACATGATGAATAAGAATTTAAGCCATACAATGTATTGTCCAATATGCTTGGAGCATAAGAGAGTAAATTATAGTCATTTGATGACTAGGATAAATATCTAAGTTCTTATGAAGAACTAAGACATCCCGATCTATCAGAAGCTAGGTAGTGGTAAGAGATTACACTTTCCTAACATGGATCATTATCGCAATTCATTTTGAATACAGTACTTTGAAAGAGTTCCAAATAAGGCACTGTAACTGAAACAAGACCATATTGTCGCTTTAGAAGCGGACAATAGGTATGCCTTGATCTTGGAACTTGGAATAGTCCCGATTGCTCTTAAGGCCTGACGATGTATGTTATGAACAAAGAGTCGCTCAGAATAGAGCAACAAGGATACATGTGCCTGTTTTAGAAGTTCTCGACTAATTATAGAGATCAATAGTAGTCATTACAAGTTTGCAAAATAAATTTCTATAATCTGATGGCCATATATTTCCCGCTAGTAGAACATGAAGGTCATGTTGCCTAATAAGCATTGGATGCTTAAGATTGGCCTAGTGCAAGTGGGAGATTGAAGGAATTATGCCCTAGGCCAAATTTTTAGACTAGAGATTAGATTATGAGAAACACGTTTATTCAGTTCATATATGAATGAGTGTCTGGGTGACTAATATGTTCAATATATTAGATCGACCATGAATGACACTTCGGGTTCATGTCATCAGAATACGTGATTCTGATAATAGAACTGTGAACCAACGAATGACATTCTAAACTGCCCCTAGTGATATGTGGGATGTCTAGAGAGATAAGCATACTTCAGATAAGAAGCTACATATCTACACTAGTATATTCGTAGACTGGATGAACATGTTCTGATGATCATGGACATAGGGATGTCAAGCCTGGAATATAGGCACGTGTTAGAGAACACGTACTGAACTTACCACACTATGAGAATATGCATGGTATTTGTCATTAGTGATTCTCATATGAATAATGTGCTTGTTCCTACGACCTAAGGTCACCATGGATTCCTGTATGAGGAACTGCATACTTTAATATGATCTTACGTCATCCGTAACGGGATGATCATTAGGGTCATCATTAGGTATGCACTGAATCATGACGAGGAATGTGAGTGACCAAGATGGGATTTGTTCCTCTCGTTCAGAGGGAGATATCTCTGGGCCCCCTGATGAACTAGGACTGAAGGAAATGCATGGCCATGCTCAAAATGGATTAACATGTGTTGTTAATATCATTTTGTATTTACTCAGTCTAATTCTCGATCAGGAAAGAGACTTTGATCAAACTCAAGGGTGACATACTTCCATGCCTTGTGATCAAGACATATATCGTAGAACAAAAGGAATAAGCAAACGTCTATTCAGAGACGTTTATGATCGTTGATCATTTCATTTAACATGGGTAGTCATGGCATCATTCTAGAGGTCACTCATGACTTACGATCTTTAGAAGATCGTTGCCTGCGTTAAATGGAACCTACACGGTCACACAATGAATATTCCATTATGGAAATACATATTCTGTTGGCAACGGAAAGGTTCCGTTCCCAACGGAATAGATGTGGTAACTGTAATAACCTTAGTTGCCAAGTATTTCGTTATGGAAATACATATTCCGTTGGCAATGGAATAGTTCCGTTGGCAACGGAATAGACGCGAATTAGGGTTTTAGTTATGGTAACTGAGCAATCGTTCGCCTCTCTCTCTAGTATGAATAGAAGGGCATAGTCCCTCTATTAGATAGACAATTGAGAAGCCTCCAGGCTGCCGTTTTACACAGAAAAGAGAGAAAAAAGTTTGAGAGAATTCGGAAAGTATTTCCGGACTCGTCTAGCCGAGTCCGGTTATTCCTTACGACTGAAGTTCGCGTGGATACGAGTAGAGATCTCCTACCTTGGAGATTAGCGAGCAATCCAGTTCTTCGTCCCTAGGCGCTCCAAAATCTCCTCCTCAATCGAGCCCACACTCACCAAAACAAAAACCCTAACCTCCTTTTTCTGCCCGATCCTATGCGCTCTATCTTCGGCCTACTGATCCATCTGCGGATTCCAATCGCTATCAAATATAATCACCGTATCCGCCGTCTGCAAATTCAACCCTAATCCGCCCGCTCTTGTACTCAACAAAAACATAAAAATCGGCGAATTGGGCGCATTAAACTGTTTAAGCAAAACTCCTCTCTCTTCTGTTTTAGTCGACCCGTCGAGTCTTAAATACTTGAAACCATGGAGTTGGACATATATTTCTAATATGTCGATCAAACGGGTCATTTGAGAGAAGAGTAAGACTCTGTGGCCTGCTCTTTGGAGTTTTGGGAGGAGCCGGTCTAGTAACTCGAACTTGCCTCAGGCTCTGACGATCTCTTCTTTTTGCCACATGTTGTATTCTATGGTGGAGGTATGGGTGCTTGCAGCATTTTCTGAGTTGCATCGATAGGTTTTGAAGCGATTTTGATTTTATACCTGTGTGAAGTAAAATTGAATGGTTAGAACAGTAGAACAACACCTCAGTTTTGGTAATCGAGTGTTCACTGCTAGAAATTAACTTTTTAGTGAGGGTAAACTATGTTTTAGTCACGGGCGTCACTATTAATACTGTATCAGTCACGGTCCGAACAGGCAGTGACTGATATTTAATTTTTTGTCACGGTATTTAGTTTACCCCGACTGAAAATATATGTTTGGTGACGGGATTTATTCAAGCCTGACTGAAAATATATTGTCAGTCACGGAATAATTTTTTATTTTTTTTAATTCCGAACAGTCTTTCCCCTCGCTTCTCTTTCTTTCTTTCTAAACCCGACCCCTTCTCTTTATTCCATTCTTTCCTCTCTGACCTAGATAGAACGAACGAGAGAGATGAGAGAGAGAAAGAGAACGAGAGGGAGAGGGAGAGACGCAGGACGCTCCAGACCTCCGACGGCGCCGCTCGACCCTCGACGCCCTGCTGGACCCACGACGCTGCCACTCGCCCTCCACTATAGGCACGACCAGCCGCTCGACCCTCGACGCCCTGCTGGACCCACGACGCTGCCACTCGCCCTCCACTATAGGCACGACCAGCTACCACGACGCCCTTCACTCTAGGCCGTCAAAAAAAGTTAAGAAAAAGAGACTCCAATCTTCTTCCCTTCACTGTAGGCCGTCAAAAAAAGTTAAGAAAAAGAGACTCCAATCTTCTTCTAGCCTCCACCCCCTTTTACAAAACCCCGACGCCCAAACCCTTACCCTAATCGCCAACTCAGCGGCTGCTTGATCATCATTCAGGGCGCCGATCGAGATTAGTTCCTGAAAAATCTGGTTCTATTAGTGTCTTTTTTGTGTGAATTTTGGCTGGATTGAGGGTTTGTGGTGTTATGGTTCCTGATTTGAGCTTCGATTTGGGTTTCATGGTAGATCTAGGATGGGTTTTTTTTTCTTATTTGAGCTGCGGGAGTTTGATTTTTCCTTTCTGTATTAAAAGTAATTGGTTTTGTTAGGATTGTTAATAAGTTTTTAGTTTCTGGAAGGTTAAGGGTGGTATTTCATTCTATGAAGCTACTAATTTTCGTAAGTATATGTATAACTAATTTCTTAATTTTTTTAAGGGTTAATAATGGTTAAAATCTGGCCAAAAAAATACATGAAAATATTTTTATTTTTCATAAATTCTACATATATGCTAGTTTCTGTGTTATATTATTAACGCCTTCATTTCTTCTTTTAACATTTCAGGGCAAGATTTGTCGCCGGTCGACCTAATAAACGTGCAGCAGTTCTCTAAGTGCGTGATGGACCTGTCCGAATACCGCAAGAAGCTGCACGAGTACCAGGTGACCAAGATGAACGACATCACGCCGAAACTCGCGAGCCTGATCGGCGAGGTCGTGGGCGCGCAGCTCATCTCGCATGCGGGAAGTCTATCCAATCTCGCCAAGTGTCCCGCCTCGACTGTTCAGATTCTTGGGGCTGAGAAGGCTCTATTCAGGTTTGTGGATCCGTTTGACTTAATATATGTTCCTCAATTTTTTGGTTGTCTAGTTTATTTTTTCTTTTTCTAAATCTGTCTTATTCACTTCATGTATTTTCCTCATTTTTTTGTATTTTAGTTTAATTTTTCTTTTTTTAGTGTTTATGGCATTAGTACCACTATTTTTTGTCTCACATGTTCCATTATTTTTTTCTTTTTTTCTTCTTGTTTTGATGTGTGTAGCATTTGCATGCATAATAAGATTTAATTTAGTTTATTCAGAAAATTTAAGATTTAATTTGCATGCATAATTAGGTTTATGAGGTTTAATTTGGTTCCGTTTCATTGTGCTGAAAAGGCTCTTTTCAGGTCTAAATCCATCTTGATTCACTTCAGTGCGTATTTTGTTTATGTATTTTTCCTTTTTTGTTTTTCGCTTTTTCTTCATTCTTTTAGTGCTTGTATAATTAGCATCTGTATAGTGATTTATACAGAAATGGCACCATTAATTATTTTTTTTGTTAGTTCTAGTTTTTGCATGAATAATAAGGTTTTATTTGGTTTATTCAGAAAATATATGGTTAATTCGTAGTTTAATTCAGGTTAATCTGTTTTCTGTATATTATTTTTTTTGGTGTAATTTTTTGGTTACATTGATTTTATGAATTGATTGATTTGTAGGGCGTTGGAAACAAAAGAAAATACACCGAAATACGGATTGATATTCCAGGAGAAAGAATTGAGGAGAAGCAACAAGAGGAGCAAGAAACGCAGTCAAGAAATTGAGGAGAAGCAACAAGAGTTTGTTCGTGTACGCAAGCTACTGGAGGAGTCTAATAAACTGACCTAGCAGCTACTAAACATGTTTCGTCGTCAAAATGCACCATTGGTACATTCTCAGTCGGTAAGATATTTCTAAAGGAATATAACGAACCCTAATTTTATTTTTTCACTTCTTTTGATACTTCAGTTCCGGCTCAGCCTGTCGTCCACTACCGATTCCACCTCGCCGTCCTAATCGCCGCGAACAGTTGCTTGCATGTCTACGTGCTAACCGCTTCGCCGATGTCGATTCAAACAACTCGGATGATTATGTTATGGATTAGTGCTTATTTAGGTTTGGTTTGATGGTGTTTTCTTTTAATATAATAGTTTGTGGATTATGTTGATGCGTAGCAAGTAGAATTTTATTTTGTATGCTTTCTAGTGTGATCATGATATTATTTTGAATTATAGTGGTAATTGTAATAGATTTTGGCTAATTATTGGACTTTTTGTGGTATATGAATCATATTTCATGAATTATTTTTTTTTTTTGCTTTTTAATTTGGTGGATACGAGAAATGAGAAAATTGAAAAAAAATGGGTACGTTCAGGCTCGTCAGTGACTCACATTCAGTGACAGTAACTGTCACTGAAAGTAGTCTAGTTTTGTAGTCCCAACATACTTTTAGTGAGGGTGCACTGTCTCTGAAAGGGCCGAACACACCGTGACTGAAGAGTCACAGTCCAAACCAACCGTGACTGAAAGGTCTTCAGTCACGGTCCGAACAAACCGTGACTGAAAAAGTTTTAGTCACGGTCCGAACATTATGCATTGCAATATAGCCCCTAAATTATTGGAAATTGCAAAAAAAAAAAAACTATTGTTGGTTAACAAGTAACACCGTTAGCTTACTACTCTAATTATTTGATAAAAAAAGAAGATATTCTTAAAGTTTATTTGAAAATGTTTTTAAAATAATTGAAGTATGAAAGCTTAGTTTGTAACTAATGGTAGGGGTGCAATTTCGATAATAATGTAGGTTTCTTTTTGCAATTTTCAATAATGCAGGGACTTTTTAGCATATTTGTCGTAATGGATGGGCTTCATTGCTATAAATGCTTGTAAATCTGATCATCATTCTTAGAATAAAGCTACCAAAGGACCATCAATCGGGTCTCAAACCCAGTTTTGGCGGATACCATTACTATAATCTGGTCTTCCTAGAAAAATACTTTATTATCTAAAACTACCAACCAAAAAAGGAACCACAAATATTTCTAACAAAAATAGATCAAAGAAACTCATCATGCATACCCAGAAACTATAGCGCGTGAAAGAGCACAGTCGTGATTTTTCAACCGATGGCCCTCATCGACAATCAAGTAGAACCACTGAACCTTCTTCAGAAACTTTTTGTCCTTCATTATCAAATCATAGTGAGTCAGCAAAACACTGAACTTCCCCTCCATGAAATACTCCTCTCTTATCGCTTTTCTTTCTTCTGGCCGTCCGTCGTACAAAACAGTCGTGATACTGCCAAAAAAGGGGGAAAAAATTATATATTTTATGGTGCTTTCTCATTGTCAAAAGGCTGACTTCTTCATAAGGTACCTTAATTTAAATTAGGTTTCATTTGTGATCTAATTATCATAACGTAAACCTGATACTTAATTTGGGTAGGAAATCGACAGTGTTAATAAACGTTTGCATGTAAAGAAGACAAAAGGAAAGGGGAACAAAACAAAGTCCAAAAGAACTTTAGGATAATTAGCTCAAATGCAACATTGTAATGATTATAGGAAACAAAATTAGAGGTGTATAGGATTTTGTTAAGATTAATTAATACTGCGTGATTCAGTGGTTAGCATAATAGATCATCTTTCATAAAATAGAAGAAAAGAAAGTTTGCCAGAAATAGAATGCAACACTACAGTAAACCTAAGCTTAACATACCTTATAATTTCTAACTTGTCAAGGGTATACATGATATTTTGAGATTTTATAGGCGAACAAATGAAATTGCATAACTATATATAAGATAAATGAAAGTTTTATTAAAAAAATATTAAATGAAATTACCTTAGTGATATTGGGATGGTCGAGTTTATGCCAAATCTTGACCTCTTGGTAAAATGAAGACCGACGATCCGCAGTTAAAGCGTCTGTCACAATTCCTTCTGGACCCCAATCTAGCAATTTCACTACACCCAAAATTAAAAAGAAAAATATAATAAAATAATTTTCACTAAAATTTGAAGAATAAGACTATTTTTTGGATAAATTTGTCAAATGGGAATTACTAAGTATTAAATGAGAAATTTTATAAAACATAGAAACAAAAGTTTAAATCAGTATTACAAAGACTAAGTTGGAATCCTAGGTCTAACTTTCAGAAACTGCCATACGTGATAGTTTCCGTGTTTTACATAGGTACATATGACATTTTCACTTTTGCTCGGAACATATAAAAATAATAATAATAATAAACAAACATAAACAAATGATATTTTTTTACCCGCAACATCATTGGTATCATAATTCTCGCGAAAAACCATGCCATAAGTCCCTTTGGCGATGACATAACGAATATCCAACTTTTGCACCTCGATCTCCCAATCCTCCTTCTTTTGCTCCTTTTTCATCGACCTTGGAAAGCTTCTTCTCCAATTGTTTGTCGAGGTTTTTCATGTCGAGCATGTCGGCCCGAGTGAAAACGCCCTTTCCACTCATGCTCCTCTTCATTTTCGACAACCCATTTTGGTTCGAATCCATGGTTGATTCGACAATCTAATTTTAGAATTGGGACGAAAGTTGGTGAGTGATTTAGATGTGTGATTAAGATTATGAGATAGTTTAATGATTTTTTTTAGTGAATTTGCAAAAAGAGATAATTAGTGGATTGCATTGTGAGGAATTCGGATAACTAGGGTTGAATGGATGTAAAGAAAGGGGGATTTGGTTGGGATAGGAGATTTGAAATTTTAAGGAATTAAGAGATGGTGTTAAGAGAAATAAAGGTGATGATTTGTATGCTTTGAATTTCTTTCCATTGAAGGAGATAGAGAAAATTTACTGATAAGCGATGATAAGCGATATTCAGAAAATGGAGAATTTGAGATGTAATGCAATTAAAGCCATAAATCAATGGAATTTGATTATATCAAGCATAATTAATCATAAAAATTGTAAAATATGAAAAAAAAAGATGCCATTCTAATAAAAAATTTCAGTAGACAGCTCAAGTTACAGCGAGAAATGGTGCCTCCGCAATTGGATGAGCAGAAATTCTTCAACAAATGGAAAGCAATTGCCAGACATGACCAAAATTAAGAAAACCGAATGCAATTTAATCAAAAAAATAACAAATCGACTGATTAGTTAAGACGTAAATGAAAAGGGATAAATTATGGATAGATAGATTCATATACCGATTTAGGGAAGAACTTAATGCGACGAGAGAGAGAGAGAGAGAGAGAGAGAGAGAGAGAGAGAGAGAGAGAGGAGAATAACTTGGACAAAGTGGGTGCCTTTTATAGATTCGTTCTGAAGCCAGAACTGGGTATTTATTTTTTACCGACTGGACTCGGTGGATGAAATTTTCGGTCAGTATATCCACAATGATTAAACATAAAGTATGAACCGGGTGCATACAAAATGAATCGGAGATGATGAAAGGCTGCCAGATTTCTGCCCCTTAAAAATAGTAAAAGTATTTAACAACTCTTGGATTTTTATACTAGAAAGGATTTCCCCATTGAATCGTGGGACCAATATGTGTTGGTGTTGTGGACTGAGTGCATTAATGCATATCTCCGGAAATAGAGTCATGGATATGAATTCTCTTGTGGCAGTAATTGTTTTATATTGTGAAGCGGGTCGTTTAAAAAACTTAAATTGACCCGTTACATGAGTATTCGTACCAAAGCGGATCAGGATATTTTGAAAGATCCTAGTTGTCTTTTTGTGTTTTTAAGATTAACTAACTATGGAATTTGATATTTGACAGATGGTTTTTGTCAAACAATAAGTTGAGAACCAGAAGATCAGTTATGAAATTTATGCTATGCTGTTACTTCTCAGCATGTATTTGGATTGAAATATTAACTAGTGAGATTTATAAGTGGATTTTCTATTTTGATTGGTCTATGTTGTGTCATTTTTTACTGGATCTTTATAATTTTACTCTATTTAAACGCTTCTTACTATAACTTCCTGTTGAATCGAACGTGTGATTTATATATTAAAAACGAAATTTTCTTAATTGCGCCAAAACCAAATAAAATTGAAGAACGTGGGCTGGCTTGTACAAAATTAGTAAAAGCCCAAACATAAAGAAACAAGTAGTAACGACTCATGTAAAATGTTGTATAACCCAAAAAAGAAAAGATCATAAAGCAGAAGGAAATACACCCATGCTAATTTTAATAAAAAGAGAAAAGCTCACTTTTGCCCCCTGAACTATTCAAAATTGTTCAACTTGCCCCCTGAACTTTTTTTTGCGCACTTTTGCCCCCTGAACTCTTCCAAATATTCAACTTGCCCCATCCATCCAGTTAAACGCACAGTCAGCAGTTATCTGCTTGCGTGGCGTGCGGACGTGGCAAATAAATGATTTTTTAAGCCACGTCAGCGACCCCTTCTCTTTCTTTCTTTCTTCTTCTTCTTCTTCTTCTTCTTCTTCTTCTTCGCTGCGCTGAAGCTCTCTCTCTCTCTTCGCTCTTCTCTCGCGCGACACCAGTCGAGCCAGCACGTGTCGCCGCCCAGCCGAGCCGCCTGCGTCGCCGCCGACGTCGCCGCACGCGTCTCCAGCTCTCCTCCTCTTCTTCTTCTTCTTCCCGTTCTTCTCTTTCTCTCCTTCGGTTCTGACTCTCCTGCGCTCCTTCCCTTTGTAACGGTTCTTTCTAAAAACCGTTACAAAGTCTTCGATTTCGTATCGGTTCATTCATTAAAACCGTTACTAAGTCTTCGATTTCGTATCGGTTCATTCATTAAAACCGTTACTAAGGGTTTTTTGATTTTCCCGATTTAGTATCGGTTCTTTCATAATTCCTTATAATTAAATCGAAGACTTAGTAACGGTTTTTAGAACGAACCGATACTAAATCAAGATTTAGTAACTGTTTTTTGAAAGAACCGATACGAAATCGAAGAATTAGTAACGGTTTTTTTAAAGAACCGATACTAAATCGAAGATTTAGTAACGGTTTTTAGAAAGAACCGTTACAAAAACGGGAAAATCAAAACCATAAACCATTAGTAACGGTTTTAATGAATGAACCGATACGAAATCGAAGACTTAGTAACGGTTTTCTTAAAGAACCGATACTAAAGCGAAGACTTTGTAACGGTTTTTAGAAAGAACCGTTACAAAGCGAAGGAGCGAACGAGAGTCAGAAGCGAAGGAGAGAAAGAGAAGAACGGGAAGAAGAAGAAGAGGAGGAGAGACGCAGGCGGCTCGGCTGGGCGGCGACGCGTGCTGGCTCGGCTGGTGTCGCGCGAGAGAAGAGCGAAGAGAGACAGAGAGCTTCAGCGCAGCGAAGAAGAAGAAGAAGAAGAAGAAAGAGAAGGGAAGAAAGAAAGAAAGAGAAGGGGTCGCTGACGTGGCTTAAAAAATCATTTATTTGCCACGTCAGCACGCCACGCAAGCAGATAACTGCTGACTGTGCGTTTAACTGGATGGAGGGGGCAAGTTGAACATTTGGAAGAGTTCAGGGGGCAAAAGTGCGCAAAAAAAGTTCAGGAGGCAAGTTGAACAATTTTGAATAGTTCAGGGGGCAAAAGTGAGTTTTTCTCTAATAAAAAAGACAATACGCAAAGTTGATTTTGAGCTTTCTTTATGTTTATCCTTTCCTTTCTTCACTACTAAATGCACATCCCTTCAAATAATACACACACAAATAACTTTATTTCCCGTTTTCTTTTTCAGTTACTGGATCTGCAGAAAAAGCTAAGGTCTGAAATAAGCACGGACTACTGGCTGAGAGAGAAATGCTCGTATCCAGACAGACAGCTTTACGATGAGGTTACGATACTCTTTCAGAATGTACGGCATCGGAGACTCGTTCGCCATGAACGAGGATGACCGCCACAGGAAGAGAAGATACACCGATGTGTTTTATTATTTTTATTATTTTGGTATTTTTTTAATGAGGCAATGGTTGCTTGCGTATTATCAGATACTATATACCAGTCAATGTTCACAGATCAGTCTTAGTTTGTTGTTTCGTCTTTACATTTTTCTAAAATTCTTAATTTAGTTCTAAATCCCAGTCAACCCATCATAGGCCAATGTGTACTCTATTGACCTTCCACATGAGAACTGGAGAAGTACAAAGTATTAGGTTCTTGACTTACAAGAAGAGTAAAGCTAAATATTTTAACCTAAAATCGGTACTTAATAGTTAGCATCAATAAGCAGACTGGTATATAATGTATATGCTGGCCTGACCATGCAACTATGTTTT
Organism: Juncus effusus; assembly: GCA_027726005.1. Classification (NCBI taxonomy): domain Eukaryota; kingdom Viridiplantae; phylum Streptophyta; class Magnoliopsida; order Poales; family Juncaceae; genus Juncus; species Juncus effusus. The sequence continues at coordinate 6,771,268 of CM050910.1, read as the reverse complement.
GTACAATGTCTTGAGAAAGAAAACTCATTTGGTTGAATAATGTTTGTTATTTTGACAGAGGATGCTGAGGCTGGAAGAAGAGGAGAAGAACCAGGTTCAGATGCGAAAAAGGAAATTCTTCGCCGAAATTCTCAAAGTGGCGCGTGAGTTTCAGCTCCAAGGCCAAGCCGCTTTCAAAAGAAGAAAGCAAAGAAACGATGGCGTTCAGGTCAAAAATGTTATTTTTTGAAAATCTCAGTTATCGATTTAGTATTTTAAATGCGGAAAATACAAAGTTTTGTTTTCAAAAGCGTGCTGGTTGGTAGAAAAGATGCAACACTGGAATCGGATTTGTTTCAGCAAAAAGCAAGCAAAATAAGTAGGAAAGAACCATTTGGGTACTTTTCAGTATTGGTGTTAGTTTTATGCTTCTATGTTGAGCTTGCTGTGATTGTTTCTCTAAGGATTCAAACCCCCTTTGCTCTTTCATTAGTAATAATAACCTTCTTCTTGTATTATTAGCTACACCATTATATAGTGTTACCAAATAGTTAATCACTACATAAAAGATCTTCTCTTTTCTTAAAGTAAGCGATTAATTACATCAACATATTTCAATAAATCCAACGTTTTTTCTCCCTTTCATTCAGGCATGGCACGCGAGGGCGAAGCAACGAGTGACTCGTGCTGAAAAGCTCCGTTTCCAAGCCCTAAAAGCAGACGACCAAGAAGCCTACATGAAGATGGTCGAAGAGAGCAAGAACGAACGTCTAAAAATGCTCTTGGGCAAAACGAACGACCTGCTCGTGAGGCTCGGCGCAGCCGTTCAGCGTCAGAAGGACTCTGAGCATGTGGTTAGGAAAATTGAGGTTGATAGGAAGGATGATGAGCTGGACGGTGAGGATGATGATGTGGCGGACGAGTTTGATGAGGAGGGGGAGAGAGGGGGTGATTTGTTGAAGGGACAGAGGGAGTATAATGCGACGGTTCACACGATTCAGGAGAAGGTAATTGGCATTTTGTTGTTAGTAGTATTGTAGGTTTATTCATTGTCAAGGTCAACATGCTTGTCACCCAAATAGCTCTACTTGATTTGTTACCGTATATGATTCACTATTACAGGCCCAAGAGTTCATTTGGAATTTCATACATGAACAAAACACCAAAAATTGGCCTATGACCAGTTGACTTCTTTTGAGTCATTTATTCTATCAAATACATGTTATCCAATATTTTTCAACATCTTTTTTAGGTATCTGAGCAACCAAAAATGCTTCAAGGCGGGGAACTGAGGCAGTACCAAATCGAAGGCCTTCAATGGATGCTCTATCTGTTCAACAACAATCTCACCGGAATCCTGGCTGATGACCATAGCTCTGATCGCTTATTTGATCGAAACGAAAGGTGTAAATCGACCGCATATTATAATAGCGCCCAAAGCAGTCTTGCCAAATTGGTTCACTGAATTCTCAACTTGGGCACCAACGTAAATTCTTTTTCTTTTTTTTAGTTGATGCATGTCGAAGACCTGTCCAGAAACAACATTTTTTTTAATTAGCGGCCGTTCAGCGGGCTGAACCGCTATTTTTATGCATTTAAATGGGAAAAAAAGCTAACTTTTAGAAAAGTTTTGTATTGAGTTTGTGAAAATAGTGCTAATTTTTTTAATATAGTGGTTTCACCCTTGCATATTAGCGGCCGTGCAGCGGGCCGAACGTTATGTATTTTTATGAATTAAAAAAAATGAGAAAAACTAGCACAGTTTCTACAAATTAATTAAAGGGAGGTCGTTTTTGGGAAAAAAAATGTGTTGAAAACCGGCTTGCAATTATCCGTTGATTTTTGACTAATCTGTGAATTAACCTATAAAAAAAAATTGTATCCTTTTGGAGGTTCGCATCATAGCTTCTATTTTTAGAATGTTGCTACATTTTGCGGTTGCCTCATTATCTTTCACTTTTGTATTGCATATAATTTGTTGTGTTTATTTATCATGAAAAAGATGTAATAATACTTTATTCGAATAATTGTTATTATCGAATGTTGAGTGGAATATATATAATTTGGATTTTTCAATTCTCGTGTTTTTAATGTTTGTTTTAATCTTTGAGTTGAGATGGAATTTGATTATATTATTGGTATTTGATATATCACAATGGGGGTTTCCTGTCGGGCAACATGACGAAAGGTTATATAGCTAATAGCCAGTGTATAAAATTAAAAAAATAATATATATATATATATATATATATATATATATATATATATATATATATAGAAATAGTATATTAAAAAACGAAAAAACAACATATAAAAATTACAAAGAGTAAATAATGCACAAAAACAAAAATATGTATAAAATAGCTTGTAAAAACAATATATGAAAAAAAAAATTCTATATTGAAAAGCTAAAAAGCAGAATATACAAATTCTATCATGATTTGGATTTGCGTCACGATTTCACATTTCTCTATATTATTTGAGATGTGATGTTCATGTTATGTTTTGAACGGTGAAGTGGTACAGTAACTAGCTCCAGTAGCGAAGTTGGAGTCTTCTTTTTTTTTCACTTTTTTAGTAAAAGAGCGATTCGGTTTTGACTTGGCTTCATTTAAATTTTTTATATTTTTTACTTTTGTGCAGATAAATGATTAAAACCTTTTCTTATATTGCTTGATTTTTTGAGAAAATTATCAAAAAATCCTTGTATTTTTTCAGTGTTTATGAAAAACTCACTATCTTTAGCCTTACTTTGAATTTTGTAATTTACAAAATGCTATTTTTTATTTTTGAAAACCTCTTTAGCTTTAATGGTTTATTTTAGGAAAATCCTTTAAGTGATTTTGTAAATTACAAAATTTAAATGATTTTGTAAAATATGTCAGTGGTCTTGTACGATATAAATTTGAAGTTCAATGATCTTATATAATATAATATTAATCGGTGATCTATTATGATGAAATAATAAAGTTGGGTGACACAAAATTGATTATTTATAAAGTTTGATGATTTACCATGAGACAACATAAAAGTTCAATGATTTCCTATGAAACATTAGTAAAATTGAGTGACTTATATGATATATTTTATAAAGTTCAGTGACTTTCAATGAAATATTATTAAAGTTGAGTGAGCTAAATGATATATTTTGTAAAGTCCAGTGATTTCCCCTGAAATATTAGTAAAGTTAAGTGACATAGATGATACATTTTCTAAATTTCAGTGACTTCCCGTGATTTATTGAATTCAAGATGATTATTTTGGTTTTAAAGTTACCGATTACGTGGATTATTTATGTCAACAATGACGTGGATGCCACGTATCATTTTAGTTAAGAAATAGATAAAAAAAATTAACGGAGGGATCCAATTGGGACAATTATGAAGATAAGTAATTTGTAGGGGACAATTGAAAGTTGGGTAATCTATTTGGTCAAAATATAAAGTTGAGTGAGCTAAGATAAAATTTATCCTATAAAAAATGAAACATGGTAACTAAAACTATATATAATCTTATAACTAAGATTTTTTGTGAGGATAGACGTGGTATTTTTGAAAGTTTGTAGGTATGGATTTTTTGCTGCTTGTAGGTTCGAAATGTTTGTTTCAGATTTTGTAAAGGGCGATAATATGAAAGGCCGAACATGGCCTATGGCCTTTGAACGGCGAGAAAATAAGAGAGCCCGTGGTAAGACTAATTCCCTTTCACAACAGAAATACGTACGTACACACACCAGCTACAACTCAGTGTGTTTGGATCCTTCACGAGCTGAAAGCGAACAAGGTCGGATCCTAAAATCAATGGTGTCCAAGATATGAAGGCCTTTAGATGGTCAGTTGGAGAGAGTGGTCAGTGAGAAATGCCGATTCGGGAAGCTTCAAGTGGAAGAGGCAGTGTCTCTTCCACCATCTCCTGCAGGTGTCAAAGCCATCAATTTATTCCATCAATACCATTCTTGTGACATATCCAGGATGAAACATCCCAACCGTTACCCTACAGTTGTTTCTCTCTTTGACCACTTGAATCGTTGTTTCTCTCTTTGACCACTTCAATCGAGCTCGTAACAGTGTTTCTCCTTCTATCCACACTTTTGGTGTCACGATCTATTGTTGCTGCCGAATGAGTCCGGTCGATCTTGAATTTGTTGTTTTTGGCGAACTCTTTTAGAGCTGGTTATACCATTGACCAATCATCTTTGAATCTCTTATCAAGGGGTTGTGCATAGAGAAGCAGATTGAGGATGCAACTAGGGTGTTTGATAAAATGTCTCTAATGGGATGTAGTCCTAATTAGATAACGTACAACACCCTTATTAATGGACTTTGTAGCAATGGAAATATCAAGTTGGGGCTACAACTTTGTGAGGAGATGACAAGAGATGGTGGGGACCGTGAGCCTAATGTGGTCACGTATGGTACTTTGATTAATGGCTTTTGCAAAGAGGGCGATATTTTTTTGAATGCAAGAGGGCGATATTGGTATGGCATTTGTGTTGTTTGGAAAAATGATCACTAAAGGAGTTGCTCCTGATGTGCTTACTTACACCATCTTTATTGATGGCCTTTGCAAAATTGGTGATTAGGCTTGGGCTTGCACCAGAGGCTTTAACATACAATTGTTTGAAAGATGGTTGCTGCAAACAAGATAACTTGGATATGGCTTCCAAACTTCATGAAGAAATGATTGAGAAAGATGTGAAGCCGATTGTGGTCACATATAATACTTTGACAGATGTTTATTGCAAAGAAGGTAAATTGGAAATAGCCTACAAGTTACTTAAAGAGATGATTGAAAAGGATATTAAGCCGAATGTGTTCACGTATAATTCCATTGTTCTTCTTCTGATGGTCAATGGAAGGATGCTATTAGAGTATTTTCTGAGATGATAAATAATGGAGTTTCACCTGATGTTGTGACCTTTAATGCCTTGATAGATTGTTTTTGCAAGCATGATCAAACTTGTGAAGCAAAAAAATTGTAGTACTTATGAAAGAAAGATGCGAGAAACCAAACGTGGTCACATATAGTTCATTCTTGAATGGGCTTATCTTAGAAGGACATCTCAATGAAGGGGTTGAGCTTTTTCAAAGCATGGCGCAGGAGGGTATTAAGCCGAATCAACATACATATAGTATCTTAATAAGCGGTTATTGTTGGTACAAATTATTTGGGATATATTTCTATAAAATATAATATTTATATGTACTGAGATATTGTGGGGAATTGACGAGCATATATATTATTTTATTCTCACTTTTCTCTCTACTATTTCGCTCTTCGTGTCTATATATGACCCCGGGTATGTATAGGTGTATATATAGTACTTGTATTGGTTGTAACATAATATTTGTATTAATTGGGTATTAACTTCTGTTGACTAAGTCTTCTAATTTTGGGTTATTAAGGCCTTAACAAAACGGCCACAGATTATATGGGTGCTAATAAAAACTAATACAAAGGCATTAAACCATAGGTTACAAATTAATGTTGACTTGGTCAAAGAGAAGTAATGACACATAAGTTACGTGAATGATGATTTTTGATTAATTTTGATTTTCATATTTTTCTCCAACAATTATTGCAGGAATGAACAATTTGAGGAAGCTATGGATATGCTTGAGGAAATGCACAAGCAAGGAGTACGTCCTAATGTTGTTAGTTGTGGTATTTTGTTAGATACATTTTTCAAGACGCGGAAATTAGATAATGTTAAAGGCATTCTTTCCAGGATGGTTAATGAAAGAATTGAATTGAGTGAAATTTGTGAGAACGTTTTAATTGAGTGAGTTGCAAATTGGAAAGGAGACGAAAATCTTAATGAATTTATCAAATCAATTGAATTTATAAAAAATTCTTTATGATGTATTCAAATAAGAATCCATACTTTTTTAGGCATGGTGAACCAAGAATCCATACAAACAATGCTTAAGATGTAATAGTTTTTATCTAATTCTATTCGGATTAGCAAGGATGTGTTTTTAATTTAATGTGTCAAATTCAAAGTTTAACGATCTAAAGGAATTTATTATCAAATTTCATTGTTCTATTATGTGTGATGAGTCCTGATACGCATCGCCGCATTATTTAGCATTAGCGCCGCCGAGTAGAGGTGGCAATTGGGTGGATCGGGTCGGGTTCGGGTCAGCTCATTCGGGTTTCGGGTCGTTCAGGTCTCGGGTCATTCGGATCTCGGGTCGTTCTGGTCTCGGGTATTTCAGGTTTTGGGTCGTTCGGGTTCCGGGTCGTTCGGGTCTCCGGTCGTTTGGGTTCGGGTCGGGTCTCGGGTCGTTGATTTCTCAACATTTTCGGGTCGGGTCAGGTCGGGTTTGGGTTTAGGTGAGTCGGGTCGGGTTTTCGGGTCAGGTTAGATTTTGCCCGCTCTAATTACGGGCAATAAGCTCAAAAGTCTCAAATAGAATTTTATGTCTTAAAAACCAATATAACTAATATATTATTTTCTAAAATAATATGTTGATATTAAAAGAAACATAATAAGATATTATAAAATAATATATAATACTAGCATAAGAGTGAAATCAACAATTGTATAATCATTCATTCATTAAATGCAAGTTCAGATCATTTAGGTTCAAGTCATTCGGGTCTCGGGTCCTTCGGGTTTCAGGTCGTTCGGGTCTCGGGTCATTCAGGTCTTGGGTCGTTTGAGTCTCGGGTATTTCGGGTTTCGGGTCGTTCAGATTCTGGGTATTTCGGGTCTCGGGTCATTTGGGTTCGGGTCGGGTTTCGGGTCGTTGACTTGTCAATATTTTCGGGACGGGTTTGGGTTCGGGTGGGTCGGGTCGGGTCGGGTCAGATCTTGCCAACTCTACCGCTGAGTCAATAACAGCATGCCACGTCGCGCAAAAACGCGTCCCAAATACGCGTCTCTAGGAAGTATCACCCGCGCGGACGTCCTAAAGTTAATCCAGCGGCGTATCTGATCTCACGCACTCGCTACTTTTAGTTTATATTTTCCCTTTTTTTCATTTTATAGTCCAACATAATACAAAAGATATAACATTCCACTAAAAGGCATACCCTTGCTAAAGGTGATTGTGATATATGTGTTAGCTCCTGAGCTCCCCATTCAGAAAAAAATGTTGGAATTATGCAGTTGACTTACTTGGAACACCTGATAAACGAATTCCACACTTATAAAAACCATGCTCCCTATAATAGTATGCTATAGAGTCACTTCGCTTTTTTAAGAACTGGAGAATAGGACTTTCATTCAGAATTGACTAATTTATCCACCTATTTTCTAAATGCCAAAATGAAGGTGGTGCACAATCCGACGAAAGGTTTTCATCCCGGTTCCTGCACACTCACACCTCCCCTCACCAACTGTTTCCAAGGTTATGCCAACTAATATCTACGATAGAGATCATACTGTGATATAAGAGAATATACATTGTACACAATTATTCTAAAGCACACAGTTCTAATTAAATTTTTGATAAAATGGTATTCATTGAATAAATTTTAGGCGCAGGCATGATCTCAATTTCGCAAAAATAAAAACTCACATTACACATTCAAATACAATCACACGTCATCCATGCATTAACATGTCTGACCTTCCAATTTTGATCGTATTTCATCTACGCTGCCATAATAACATGTTACGGAATTCGATCATACAACATCCTTGCCTACCAAAACAACATGTTCAACATCAATACACACCTTCCTAGACTAAATAACAAATATCGGAACCCATAATTAGTTTCAACTCGCCCACTAACATCTCCTTCAAGAAGTGCGTAACCTAACTTATTTCCCATGTGGTGTTGCACTATCATACACATGGCTCGACCGTTTCCTCTTGTGCGTTTTCCACAAAACAGGCCAACTATCACCACCACCTGCTCCTTCACCCTCACTCTCACCCACTCCATTTTTCCCCTGCTCAGACTCACTAAAATCCTCATTACTCAAACTCACAACTTCATTCTTTTCTCCCTCAGAGACCACTCGTTTCGTCCTAGCCACACTATTTATTTTACTCAAATCCTCTCCTTCCTCAACCGCCTTCATCCACTGAGAATCGCTCAACAAATCCGTATAAATCACCTCCTTTCTCTGCCTCTTTCCAAGCACAAGGTTGTCGGTTTGCAACTTCGGTTTGGAAGATTCCGGATGATTCCTCGGAAAAACCCAATCAGGCACCTCGTTTTCCTCCATTAATCGTGTTCGGTACCTCTCTCTTTGCCGTCTTTCTTCGTCCATTTTTTCGAAAAGCCAGAATTCGTCTTCGTTTCGGGCCGCCAGACGGTTTATTTCACGCTCGCTCGGCACGTCCGTGCCTAGAGAGCTCGTGCCCCTTCTCATGATTTCTTGCAGCATTTCTCTCCTGTCTTGTGCTGTGTTGGGCGAAAAAGATATGTTAGCCAAGAGGAAAATACGAAGGGATAAATGCATCGTTAGTCCCTGTACTATAATTGGATTGCAATTTAGTCCTTGTACTATTGATTAAACTTTTCGGTCCCTACGATTAGTCCCTGACTTCAGTTCAAACACCATTACTTTTTTATGTTCTGAGAATTTTACCCTTTGAATGAGATCAAACATACTGATTTATTCAAATTCAATGAAAACAAAAAAAGATATTTGCGTGCATCATCATTTTTATAGATTTATTTTCTTGGTAAAAGTAGAATATATTTCTTTCTTCAAATATAGAAAGTGCGAAAAATGTCATTTAAAAATATCAACGGTGTTAGCTACTTCTATCAAGTCAAGGACTAAGCATGCACAATTTTATGAAGAACAGGGACAGAAAAGTTTAAATAAAGAGACTAAATCACAATCCCATTAAAATACAGGGACTAACGGTGAATTTATTCCAACCGAGAACTTTCAATTGAAAAAAAAAATTAATTTCTAACCAGTTGAAGTTGTGTTGAACAATCCGGCCTGAATAACCTTCGCATCGATACCCATCTTCTGTTTCGCGCGCTCCAAAATCTCCTCCTCAATCGAGCCCACGCTCACCAAAACAAAAACCCTAACCTCCTTTTTCTGCCCAATCCTATGCGCTCGATCTTCAGCCTGCTGATCCATCTGCGGATTCCAATCACTATCAAATATAATCACCGTATCCGCCGTCTGCAAATTCAACCCTAATCCACCCGCTCTTGTACTCAACAAAAACATAAAAATCGGTGAATCGGGCGCATTAAACTGTTTAAGCAAAACTCCTCTCTCTTCCGTTTTAGTCGAGCCGTCGAGTCTTAAATACTTGAAACCGTGGAGTTGGAGATATATTTCTAATATGTCGATCAAACGGGTCATTTGAGAGAAGAGTAAGACTCTGTGGCCTGCTCTTTGGAGCTTTGGAAGGAGCCGGTCTAGTAACTCGAACTTGCCTGAGGCTCTGACGATCTCTTCTTTTTGCCACATGTTGTATTCTACCGTGAAGAGATATGGGTGGTTGCAGCATTTCCTGAGTTGCATCGATAGGTTTTGAAGCGACTTTGATTTTATACCTGTGAAGTAAAATTGAATGGTTAGAACAGTACAACACAACCTCAGTTTTGGTAATAGTATTTGACGAGTAAAATGGTTTTGAAAGTAAGAAGAAATGAAAGAATCTCTCTCTCTCTCTCTCTTACCAGATTGTAAGCCGACTCTTCCCATTTCGGTTACTTGCTCATAGTAGGCCTTTTGCCAAGCAGATAAGTCGGATTTTAATATCACTTGTGTTTTTCCAGGAAGGAATTTTTCCACCTCATCTTTTTTTCTCCTCAGAAGGAAGGGACGCAAAACCTAACATAAGATGTAAAAATAAGTGCTACAATGAAAAGAAAACTAGGTACCATTTGTAAGACCCAGAAAAATAATTAAAAAGAAAACGGAATAAACAATTACTTGGTGAAGGCGGTTTATGACTAGTAACTCTTCTTCCGAGTTAAGAGAAACATCACAAGAGAAAGGAGCATTAAACCACTCCTCAAAATTCTGCACCGAATTGAAGATGTTTGGCAAGAGGAAATTGAGAAGAGACCACAGTTCCTGCAAGCTGTTCTGTATTGGAGTCCCAGTGAGAAGAAGTCTCCGTTTGATGCGGTATCTGATGAAAAGTAAAATAATGAAAAAAGAAACGGTGTCAGATATAAAAGGCTTAAAAAAGCAAGAAGATGGTTTTGTTTTGTTTCATTTTGTTGCCGTTTGTGTGTATGGATAATTTAGTCATTCTGGTTCATCGTGTACCAAACAGGGCTGTGTAAAGACAAAATAAGAAAAGGGAAATTTGCAAAAAAGGCCCTACATTATGCATTGCAATATAGCCCCTAAATTATTGGAAGTTGCAAAAAAAACTATTGTTGGTTAAAAACTAACACCGTTAGCATACTACTCTAATTATTTGATAAAAAAAAAGAAGATATTCTTCAAGTTTATTTGAAAATGTTTTTAAAATAATTGAAGTATGAAAGCTTAGTTTGTAACTAATGGTAGGGGCCTTTTTGCAATTTCGACAATAATGTAGGTTTCTTTTTGCAATTTTCAATAATGCAGGGACTTTTTAGCATATTTGTCTTAATGGATGGGCTTCTTTGCTATAAATGCTTGTAAGTCTGATCATCATTCTTAGAATAGAGATACCAAAGTACCATCAATCGGGTCTCAAACCCAGTTTTGGTGGATACCATTACTATAATCTGGCCTTCCTAGAAAAATACTTTATTATCTAAAACTACCAATTAAAAAAGGAACCACAAATATTTCTAACAAAAATAGAGCAATGAAACACATTATTACCCAGAAACAATCGCGCGTGAAAGAGCACAGTCATGATTTTTCAACCGATGGCCCTCATCGACAATCAAGTAGAACCACTGAACCTTCTTTAGAAACTTTTTATCCTTCATTATTAAATCGTAGTGAGTCAGCAAAACACTGAACTTCCCCTCCATGAAATACTCTTCCCTTATTGCTTTTCTTTCTTCTGGACGTCCGTCATACAAAACAGTCGTGATACTGCCAAAAAAAAGAAAAAAAAAATTATATATCTTATGGTGCTTTCTCATTGTCAAAAGGCTAACTTCTTCAAAAGCAACCCTAATCTAAATTAGTTTTCATTTGTGACCTAATTATCATAATTCATAACGTAAACCTGATACTTAATTTGGATAGAAACATGACAGGGTTAAGTAATGAAAATGTTTGAATGTAAAGAAGGCAAAAGGAAAGGGAAAAAACAAAGTCCAAAAGAACTTTAGGATAATTAGTTCAAGCCCAAAGAGAACAGGTCTTTGACATGCATCGATTAAAAAAAAGAAAAAGAATTTACGTTGGTGCCCAAGTTGAGAATTCAGTGAACCAATTCGGCAAGACCGCTTTGGGCGCTATTATAATATGCGGTCCATTTACGCCTTTCGTTTCAATCAAATAAGCGATCAGAGCTATGGTTTGAATCGTCTTTCCGAGACCCATTTCATCGGCCAGGATTCCGTTGAGATTGTTGTTGAACAGAGAGAGCATCCATTGAAGGCCTTCGATTTGGTACTGCCTCAGTTCCCCGCCTTGAAGCATCTTTGGTTGCTCAGATACCTAAACAAAGATGTTGAAAAAAGTTGGATTAACATGTATTTGATGGAATAAATGACTCAAAAGAGGTCAACTGGCCATAGGCCAATTTTTGGTGTTTTGTTCATGTATGAAATTACAAATGAACTCTTGGGCCTGTAATAGTGAATTCATATAAAATAGTATTTTTAATTATATCACAATTAACATCTGCATACAAAATACAATCAATATTTTTATTAAAAACTATAATAATCATTTCGATTATATTTAACTTTTCAAATTATTTATCAAATAAACACATACAACAACATCACATTCCTAAATTCTATCTAAGTTTCAAAGCTCAAACGTACATTACAAGTAGGGCTACGGGTAATAACTAATAAGCATGGTAGCATTCACCTTAAACAAATCCATAATAGTATTAGCAACAAAATTCCGCTTACCTTCTCCTGAATAGTATGAACCGTCGCATTATACTCCCTCTGTCCCTTCAACAAATCACCCCCTCTCTCCCCCTCATCATCAAACTCGTCCGCCACGTCATCATCCTCACCGTCCAGCTCATCATCCTTCCTATCAACCTCAATTTTCCTAACCACATGCTCAGAGTCTTTCTGACGCTGAACGGCCGCACCAAGTCTCACGAGCAGGTCGTTCGTTTTGCCCAAGAGCATTTTCAGCCGTTCGTTCTTGCTCTCTTCGACCATTTTCAAGTAGGCTTCTTGGTCGTCAGCTTTTAGGGCTTGGAAACGGAGCTTTTCGGCTCGAGTTACTCGTTGCTTCGCCCTCGCGTGCCATGCCTGAATGAAAGGGAGAAAAAACGTTGGATTTGTGGAAATGTGTTGATGTAATTAATCGCCTACTTTTACAAAAGAAAAGATCTTTTATGTAGTGATGTGATTAACTATTTGTTAACACTACATAATGGTGTATGTAATAATACAAGAAAAAGGTCATTAGTAATAACTTTTTTCCTTGTATTACAAAGGGGTTTGAATCCTTAGAGAAACAATCACATGATTTAACTAGGCTCGTTTCACCGATACTGAAAGGTACCCAAATGGTTCTTTCCTTTTTATTTTTCTCGTTTTTCGGCAGAACAAATCCGATCCCAATTTCGAACATTTTTCTACCAACCAGCACGCTTTTGAAAATAATTTTTTGTATTTTCGCACTCAAAATACTAAGATGATTGAAAATGAGCTTCTCAAAAAATAATTATCCAAGCAATGGTCCCATAGCCTAATGGTAAAGTATCTCGTTTGAGATTCAAGAGGTTCTGGATTCAAACCCCATGTGCGCCAACTGAGCAATTTTCTTTTCTTTCTTACAAATACTCCTCGCTTGAGGACTTCAAAAAAATAATAATAATATGTTGGACCTGAACGCCATCGTTTCTTTGCTTTCTTCTTTTGAAAGCGGCTTGACCCTGGAGCTGAAACTCGCGTGCCACGTTGAGAATCTCGGCAAAGAATTTCCGTTTTCGCATCTCCACCTGGTTCTTCTCCTCTTCTTCCAGCCTCAGCATCCTCTGTCAAAATAACAAACATTATTCAACTAAATACGTTTTCTTTCTCAAGATATACATTATATACAAGTCTGCTTATTGATGCGTACTATGAAGTACCGATTTTAGGTTAAAATATTTAGCTTTTCTATTCTTGTAAGTCAAAAACCTATAACTTTGTACTTTCTCATGTTACTGTATTGGAAGGTCAATGTAGTAGAGATTGGCCTATTTTGGGTTGACTGGGATTTCATCAGGATTACAATTTTAGAACTAAATATAAGAATTTAGAAAAATGTAAAGACGAAACAACAAACTAAAACTGATCTGTGAACATTGACTGGTATATAGTATCTGATCTACGCAAGCAACCATTGCCTTATTAAAAAAATACCAGAATAATAAAAATAATAAAAAACCTCGGTGTATCTTCTCTTCCTGTGGCGGTCATCCTCATTCATAGCGAAAGAGTCTCCAATGCCATACATGCTGAAAGAGTATCTTAACCTCATCATGCCCCAGTCGTAAAGCTGTCTGTCTGGATACGAGCATTTCTCTCTCAGCCAGTACTCCGTGCTTATTTCCGACCTTAGTTTTTTCTGCAGATCCAGTAACTGGCAAAAAAAAAAGGGGAAATAAAGTTATTTGTGTGTGTATTATTTGAAGGGATGTGAATTTAGTAGTGAAGAAGGGAAAGGAGAAACATAAAGAAAGCTCAAAATCAACTTTGCGTATTGTCTTTTTTATTAAAATTAGCATGTGTGAGATTTAATTTATTGGATGGATGCAATGGACTATCATTTTTTATATTTATATCCTATGAATAACTAAAAAAGGATTGAAATTCAGGTGTTATGTTATATTTATTGCACATGCATATGGCAGATCTATTTTTTTTTTTCAATATTCAAGAATACCACAATTATGTAATACTACTAAAACTTTGGGTCTACTTAGCATAACTAATAACTATGTTTTGTAAACATATAAAAAGATATGAATCAAACTTCTTAGAATAGTCAAGCAACAAATCATGTAAACCTACTAAATTTTGGATCTAATTACCTTCAAACCATATAGTTCAAGCAAGCACTTCATTTGCAATTCATCGCCCCTGTTTGGTGGAAGAGCTGAAAAGAAGAGACAGACATTAAATATGCATTATTGTGTTTTCAATTCAAACTAGTGAAGATAATAAATTAACAAAAAGAGGTTGGCTTTCTTAATACAAAATTAAACAGATCAAAAAATGAATAATCGTCAAAATCATGCACGCAACAAACATTGCATGTTTAGATTCTAATGCATAATTAAAAAAGTAAAATTTATAACTTCTATAGAGATAAATATTATAAAACTATTTAACAGCAATTAAGTGTAAGATCAATATTAAACTATCGGACAACGAAACATGATTATTAGGTTTAGTACTGAAAAAACGTAAATTTCACATCACACTTTCACTTAAGAAGACATAAAGTTAATATAAAATTTAATGAAAAACTTTAAAAGAAAATGATGTGCAACTCTATAATTCTTATTTAAATTGTTTTAGCCTAAAAGTATGTATCTACTTAGAAAACAATAATATGCATGTTACAACTATTTATTTGCTATTGTTTAGCAATTTGTTTAAAAATTATCAATTCAAAAATCAAAATCTTTGGTTATACATAAGTATCTAAACATGTAATAATCAGCACCAATGTACACATATTGTTTGCATGTATAGTTTTAATTTATAATAAGTAAAAACTTAAGGGTCTTTTGGAAAATTAAGAAGTTACAGATATGGGTTTCCTAACAAAATGGGGGATTCAAAATACAAGAAAACATAGGGTTTTTTTTTTTTAAATTTCCCAAAAGAAGGCTGGTAATTATACAGCTTTCAGAAGAGCAAATTACAATAAAAATTATAGAATGTCATGAAAAATAAAATAAAAAAAGTAACCTTCAAGCTCAGCGAGTCGATGTTGGATCGAGCTATCAAAACGGTTCTGTTTTAGGGTTTCCAACTCTGAGCAAGATATGTGTGTAAGCATTTGCTTTTGAATGGCATCTTCAAATTCTTTCATCAATGAATCATTAGTCGAAACTTCACCATCCTGCACAAATAAAAAATGAAAATATTTTTCAGAGTTGGACTTTATTTTGCAAAAAGTCCTTTTATTATCCACATTTATGAACTCTTCAAAGAAGAACGAAAAGATAGCAGTATTAAATGCAGTAAACGAGAGACCGAATGTTATTTCTCATCTTGCCATACTATCACTAAACAAATGCATGGATTGACTAGAGAAACTTCTCTTGGTTTCAAAAAAGCAAGAGAAGTGGAAAAACATATTATGGAAAGAGAACTCTTTTTATAGGAAGGTCTGCTTAATATCGAAATATATTAGGAGGTAAATGTTCTGTAAAAAAATTAACTGTATCAGTTGCTTTTCGAGTAAACTAAAAAAACAACCTGAGTAAAGTTAGTTATCTACTTGCTAAAAATAGAGGCAATTGTTCATTGATTTATAAATAAGAACAATTAGAACTGCATACATAACAAAAGGGAACAATGTTAAAAACGGCAAAGAAATAGAACAGTAAACTCCCTTGCGAAAGGGCTTAACTGAAACTAGAGTAAATTAGAACATAAGTAAAAAGGATGCCAAATGTATTCATTAAAGGAATAATAATGAAACCAAAATCTAAATCATTAAACTTGATAAGTTCTCTTGAAACCCTAGTAATTTACCAGGTTAAAAATTAGTAGATTAAACAGCTAATGCATCTACAATCAATGCTTGTGGTCGTGGAATATACAAACCCAATACAAGTTAAGTAGAAAATAAACACAAATTATCCTTTACAATGCGGACGCTGAAACTCCAAACACAATTCCCATCCAAACTTTCAGTTTCAAAAGAAAGAATCAATGGATCAAAATTGACTGAAACCCAAAACCCTAAAATACCCAATTCAGCAATTACAACCCAAAACCCCAAAACCAACTAAAATAAAACCAAAAAATACAGAATAACTTTACAACATACCAAATCATCTCGCTCAATCTCGTTCCCCAGTCCCCCTTCTTCTCCAGTTTCACCGTGGTAAATCTCCCCCACAGCACGAAGCACGTCAGGAGGTAACGGGAGGTTCCGAGAGATCAAATTAAGAGCGCCGATCAGAATCTTAGCTTTGTCTATCACACTCTCAGACGAAGATGAAGGAAAAGAGGGCTGAACGGAAGGGTTCTCCATGGATGCCGCCATGGGAGGGAGAGAGATGAAAGACTACTACTGCTGCTGCTGATTTGAGATTTCCCTCGTGAATTGAATAGAGAGAAGAAAGGAGGAGACAACGGTCGATTGTTTGTATAAGGTTTTTAATTTCCCTCGATTGTTTGTTTACAGGGGATTTTATGGTTTCTGATTTCTAGTTTTCTTTCGTTATGTTGGGCTCGAATAGGATTTGGAGAGGGTTGGTCAAGGTGAGAGCAAAGGGTAAATATTAGCAGGTTGTCGGCTCGGCTGTAGGAAATTTACGAAAAGACCCCTGTGTTTAAATTGCTTAAGACTCCCTATATTACTAAAAATTTCAAGAACCCTCTATTCTTAATAAAATCAAGTTTTGGCCCTTATCTTTGGATAATATTTTTCAAGAAAATTGACTATTTTTTCTATTTTGAATGTAAGTCCTTGTAATAAGCCTTTTATTTTTTTTTGATGAAAATGTCTTTTGGGATATAAGCAAAAAATAATTGCAACTATAATAATCATAGCGCGCTATAGCACAAAACGCTACGTTTCGACGGCTAAATGTTGCACGCAATGCGCACCTTTTTCCCTCCCTCTCCCACATTACCACGTGTTGATATACCCCTGAGTAAAATAGGCCTACCGAAAGAAAACATCGAAACATCGTCGAACTAGCCCTCTCCCGCACAAGTCTACATTCCACTGGTATTGGGATGGCTTGTTCTATAACATAGTCTATCTCATTAATCAATTGTCAAATACTGTCAATCCACAAAAATCCTCCTTTGGAACCTTATTCCACAAAAGAACCAGATTATAACTTCATGCGAGTCATAGGTTGCTTGTGTTTTCCATACACACGGCCTAATAATTCGCATAAGTTACAAAATCGATCTCTGTGTGTTTCAAATAAAAAGGTTATAAATGTTTCCATCTCCCAACAAACCAAATCTACGTGAGTTGTCACATAATTTTCAATGACATACTTCTCTGTCATGCATAACCAACCTCCCACATCTTCTCAAGTTCTACCATTTTCATGAGGGTCCTTCATCCTCCAATGAGGTCTCTACATCTTCTCTCGAAGGCTCTCAACCATTAAGTGCAGATTCTACATCTCCCCCCTCTTCCGCTCCTATACCACCACCTTCTCATCCAATAATAACTCGGACACGTGATAACACAAGAAGACCGCGATAATTTTCCGATCATGTTACATATGAAATCACAAAGAATCCCATTCCAGCCATCCTCTCCGAGTAAGAAAGTGAACCGATATGATTTACCAAAAACAACAAGGATCTCAAGTGGCTTGCCGTCATGGAAACCGAGTTTAATGCACTTCTTGAAAATAAAACTTGGGATCTTGTCCCCTCTAATCCCTCTCAAAATCGAGTTGGCTACAAATGGGTATTCATGGTAAAGAAAAATACAGATGGATCCATCAAGAGATACAAGACGCGACTCATAGAAAAGGGCTATCACCAAGAAGAAGAAATCGATTATACAGAAACTTTTATCCTGATGGTTAAACCAACCACCATTCGTGTCGTTCTTACACTTGCTTTATCAAAAGGATGGCCGATGCGACAACTTGATGCCAACAATGTCTTTCTCAACGGGGATCTCAAAGAAACAGTGTTCATGCAACAACCCCTAGTTTTGTCGATGACTCAAGATCAAATTATGTATGCCTTCTCAAAAAGACTATCTATGGCCTCAAACAAGTACCACGTGCTTGGTTCACAAAACTAAAGCGTAATCTCTTCAATCTTGGTTTTCTTGGCTCTCAAACTAATACTTATGTCTTTATTCGGTTTCAAGACAATGAACTCTTAGTACTCTTGGTATATGTAGATGATATTCTCATAATCGGTAGTAATTCTAGTTCAGTCGAGCAACTCATCTTGAATCTAAACGAGCAATTCTCCCTAAAAAATCTTGGTTCCCTCCACTACTTTCTTGAGATTGAGGCCCAGAAGGTGAAGGATGGAGTCCTCCTATCTCAACCCCAATACATCTTGAACCTTCTTAAGAAAGCCAAGATGGATGGTGCTAAACCGTGTTCTTCACCCATGGTGGCTGGTGAATAACTCTCGAAACTAAGCGAAAATAAAGTGAATGACTCCAAACTCTATAGAAGCACTGTTGGCGTGCTTCAATATGCGACAATCACACGACCGAAAATTACCTTTGGTGTAAATAAAAATTTTCAATTCATGCATTGACCGACCGACATCCATTGGAGAGTGATCAAGCAGATCTTGCGACCTCAAAGGCACAATAACTAGGGTTGTAAATGGGGCGGATAATATCCAAATCTGAATATGAACCATACCGTATCCACAAAATATCCATGTCCAAATAAAAAAAATACGCGTATCCAATGGATACGGATACGGATAATTTATATGGATATGCATACGGATACAATATCTATTTTATGAGGCGGATAAGGATATAGATACGGATATTATCTGTATCCGGATAATATTTCTATTCGGATATCCATTTCTATAAAATTCGGATATCCATTTTTATAAAACTCATTAATTTTCTTTTATTTTACAACCATAGTATTTTCCATCTTTCCTAATTTTCTTTCTTGTATTTCTTTCCTCTTATTTGACAACCAAGTTTTCATCTTTTCTTATTCTTCTTTAATTGCTACATTCAACTTAGACATGTTTTAACTTCTTCTCCATCTAACAAAACCGTAGCCGCCAAAGTTGTCACATTTTTGTTTTAGTATGGTTATTATATTGAAGTAGTTGTATTATTTTTTTTCTAGTTTGACTATGTAGAACAATTATAATATCTAGTGTGACTTCTTGCTCAAAACTTTTTCCTCTAAAATCTATATTTATATAGCAATCCAGCAAAGTCGAGTTTTGAAATGATATATTGGACTACATATTAGAATATCCGTTTTAACAATCCGAAATGAGTCCGTATTCGTATCCATATTCGGGATATCCGAACCGTATCCATATCTGTTTAATATCTGAACCGTATTCAAATCTGGGTCTATCCAAATCCGGAAAAAAATATGGATACGGATACGGTAAGAGCACTATCCGAACCGTTTACACCCATAACAATAACACATGGTCTCTTACTTCATTCTTCATGCAATGGGCCAACAGGGTATTCTTCAGCCCACTTCCCAACTGGGCTCTGTTTTGGACCCCGGAACCGTTCTGGACAGCCTTCTAAAACTGTTTTGTGAAGCCTTCGCGACGTAATTTGTGAGATCGAATAAATTCCGTGGGCGTGGAAAAAGAGGACGAGGCAGACCCAATAATAATAATTATTATAATTACAATAATAATAAAAACTATCACAATAATAATAATAATAATAATAATAATAATAATAATAATAATAATAATAATAATAATAATAAAACACAAAGGAGGGTGATACCAAATTTGTTCGAGTCCACATCAGGATGCTCTTAATTGTCCTGAACACTTTACTCGCAATCCTCCAATGGTTCTTGTTGCCGAGCCATTTTTTGGACCTTCCGATGGATGGCTCCTTGACTCTGGAGCATACAATCACATGACGATCGACATCAAAACTCTCACTTCACATCTTCCGATTCAAAATATTGGCACCCCAACCCTTAAATTTCGAGTTCTGCAACTTACATCCAAATCGGGGCCAGAGGAGAGTAGAGAGTAGCGCGGAGCGTGGAAGACCCGGGAGGAGGCACCGGAGCGGCTACCTCCCCCTAGATCGGGGCTTTTTTTAATGGCGGCTAGGGTTTCTTAGGGGGCCATTCAATCATAATTAATCAACAATCTTCCCTTCTCTCTCTCTTCTATCACGAAGAATCGATACTAACACCAGTAACAATATAATTACAAGAAAAACTTTGAATTTCAAGTGAAAATACAAAGGCATTATCAACGCTAGTAATAATATATAGACGCGAGAAACATCATTAGAGATATAAGTTATATATCAAATTTCAAATGATATATTAACAATAAAAACATACTAAAAATGTAAATAGTATATTGATATAGATAATTGTGCATGTAATTCTCGTTCGGTATTACATGCATAAAATGTGTAATTGATTAAATAACAAGCATTTTGTCATCAATTTGAAAAACCGAAACACTTATTTTGAAATTAAAAACAGAAACATGAAAAATGAAATTGATTCCAAACGAGCACTATGAAGCTAAATAAATTCTTCTAGTCTTTTATGTCTATGATCGACGGCGAACAAAAAAACATTCTCCTGACGTTTGTAAGTTGTTAATAGTTCTATTGTTTTGTTCCTTTCAAATCATTATTGGAAAAAAACGGAGATGTTTAGCACAAAAATTCTTACTCGGGACTTTTGTCGAACACCATGTGTGTGATATTTGTAGTTCACTACAACACTCAAACAAATACCACAAACTTCACCCGATTCAACATTAATGCAAAGGATAATAACACAAATACAAGAGACACGCAAGAATTAAGGAAAACTTATTTATATTAATTAACTTCGGTATCAAGAGTACCGCTTACAAACAAAATAAAAAAAAAAAATCTCTTCTAGAGTTACAATTCGCAATTCATACACTAGCCTAAACTCATCACCTACATAGTAAATTGCACGCTAGGAGGATTCCAAAAGAGCAAAGAAAAAAGCTACTGAGTTAGAGGAACTAGAGAAACTTTCATTATATCGATTCGTACCAACCGGCAATTGAGAAACCTTACAAGATTACAACTAAAGAAGCTCACTCCCCTCTTTCACTTTCTCTCTCTCTCATTTTATTTTTCTTTTTTCCCTTTCTTCTTTTCCTTCTCACGAAATGAAGCCCCAATTCAAAAACCCTCACGCAGACAGAGAAAAGCTCTCGGTTAAAGGATTTTTTTTTTTTATATCATTTTCATCAAAAATAAATAAGTAAATACTATCACTTTCAAAATAATGTGGTATCTATTATTTCCGCCACTACCAGTGACGGAACACATCTGTTCCGCCACTACTAGTGGCGGAACATGTGAATTTTCAGTTTTTTCAAAAATTTCTCATTTGACTGACTAAACATGATTAATTAGTGCAAATGAACAGTGTTCCGCCACTGGTGGTGGCGGAACAGGAAATTTTTTTTTCCTGAGAAAAAATTAATTTTTTTTCTGTTCCGCCAGTGGAAGTGGCGGAACACGTAAATTTTTCCCCTGTTCCGCCAGTGGTAGTGGCGGAACACGTTTTTTTTTGCACTAATTAATTCCGTTTTTGAAAAATTATAAAATCCACATGTTCCGCCACTACTTGTGGTGGAACAACATCTGTTCCGCCACTTAGTAGCGGAAATGATAGTTACTCTATTATTTTCAAAACAGTGGTGAGTATTAGTTTATTTTTGAAAAAAATGGTATACAAAAAAAAATCCGGTTAGAGCTGGTGCATTTATGCACATTTCTAAAAAAAAAAATGCAACTTTTCCTAATTACAAAATTTAATAACAAATGGCCCAAGCCCATTTTATGAGGAGGGAGCCCAATGATCACCAAGTAGTTGAAGCCGGACTAAAACTGTAGATCCGTTGTTAGGGGATGACCCATGACTCATGAGTGCTTTTAGCTCCTTGATAACTCTTACAGTTGCGGGACGGTATTTCTTGTGGGGATCAATGGTTTTGCCTCTTAGAAAGTCAATTTTATTGCTAAAAACTATTTGGGATTGCGAAGGTGTAAAGAAAGGAAAAAATTGTCTTGTTGGACTACCATGCCATTGTCATGATCTAGAGCTTGCAGTCTCATTTCTTGACACCTACATATACCAATCACTTATTCTAACGATCTCTTGGTTGCCATTATCACATAGCTATCGATCTCTGAAATCGCCTGTTCTTACCATTTAGCTTAGAGAGAAAAGAGTTGTCATACCCTTTCCAATTCATACAATAGCACTTTTATGTTAACAGTTTTACTTTTTTCTTAAGAGAACTAAATTGGAGCCCAATTTTGAACTGAACAAAATAAACTGAATTTTATTCCAATTTATTCGGTTAAAATGAATTACATTGGAATCTAAATAATATTAAGTCAAGAATAACAACTTTTAAACTCAATACTTAATAGTGTTATATAATAGATAATAATTGTTTTTAAGAGTGATTATATTAAAGAATATTAGCATGCATATAATCTATCAAAATCTATCACCATAAACTTGCAACAATAAATATATTTCGTCGGTCGGTTCTGCTTATTTGATTCTTGTAAATGCAAATCTAATTGTACCAATATAAAACTGAAAACCCCCAATTTTAATTCTACTGATCTGAATTAATCGATCAGTCGGTTCAGCTAAAGAATCAATATCCCCAATCGCATGGAGAAATTGCTAAGATAACATAATCTATTGTTACTTGTTTGTTAATTAACTAAAACATATTATTATATATCTTCAATAATTCCTATTAATAACATTTATATTTTTGTCGAAAAAAAAACATTTATATTATAATTCAAGTTGTTAATTACTGTGGGAGTGGGATAAAGCTGGAAAACCGCGGTTTGGTACTGTTACGTACTATTGACATAGCCAATAAATTTGTTTACTAGAAAAGACAAAGTCAATGAAAATGCTATAAAACCTATTCTCTTTTTTTAACACGTGGAATTGTAGCCGACAGTACTATTATTGACTAATTCTTTACTTTTTGATTAATCATAATTTCTTATGTACCCAGAAGGCATGTTTGATTTGAGGTATTTTAAGTTTTATGTATATCTCAAATATATCATTATTATTATACATAATTTTGAAAATACATGTTAATTGTTTGATTTGGTTTATTTTAAATAATACAAAGAAAGAATCTATTGTTTGATTTTTTATGTAAATCCGAGATTTTAATTTGGATTCAAGTAAATTGTCTGATAATTGTAAAGTATCTACATAAAAATTATGTACCAATTTTTCAAAATTATTTTGTGCAGTCAAATTTATTTTATAATTTATAAATCTCACATGTTATACATACAATTATTAAAATAAAATAAATAAGTATCATTAGTTGATATAAATGATTAATTACACAAAAAAAGAAATTAAATACAAGGAAATTAAATATAAAAAGAAAAGAAATATTTTATTTTATGTAATTTATTTAAATTAAATATTTTTTTATTTTAATGCAATATTTTATTTTAATTACTATTTAATTTTATGTAATTTATTTTATTTTAATTTAATATTTAATATTTTAATTTATTTAATATTTAATATAATTAATTTTTAGTTTTAATTTTTTATTTAATTTATTAATATTTTAAATTTTATTTTAATTTGTATTATTTTTTATTTATTTTAATTTAATTTGTTTAATATTTATTTTCATTTAATTTATTTAATTTATTTAATATTTTTTATTAATTTATTTAATATATTTTATTTTAATTTATTTAATATTTTCAATTTAATATTTTTTATTAATATATTTAACAATAGATACTTAAAAAATAATTAAATTTGAACTACAGAGATACTGCATTTTATATGAAGTGTTATCCCGCATTTTGGGAAGTATTACAAAATACTTCAAAGCTATCCCAATATACTGCATTTGATACAAATCAAATAAAGGATTTTAACCTAAATACTTTATTTCACTTTACAATCCCCTAAAATATACCGAATCAAACATACCCATATAGGGAAAGATATATGAAATATCGTGAATACCTCTACAAATTTCTTATTTGGCTACAAAATCCTCAAAATATCACATAACTCCTTTAGAACATGAGGTATCATGAATAACTCTACAAACATGAGAAACATCATCAATGCCTTCCATTTCTTAATTTTCCAGATAATTGTCTCTCACTTATTCATACTGAAAGAAGTCATAATGAAAAGGCAAATTTTAAGAAAAGGGTGTAGCCCATTGGCAAAAACACTTGCCTCTTAAGCATGCGACCCGAGTTCAATATTCGGTGCCCTCAAAAAAAGTTAAAACAAATTTGAAGGCATCTTGAAACAAAAATGGAAATGATGGATATACATGATATTAATAATAGTACTTATTTTATGTAGGTAGCATTATATTATAAGGTTTTGAAGGTATTGCCCCCCTTAATTTTATTTAGGAAAGAGACATGAAGCTACTTTATCAAACCCCTAGTACTAAATTAACCTAAGAATTCCAAAGTCAGCTATTCTAATCCAGCACTTATTGGTAAATTGAAGATGTTCCAGGTTATAATTCTAGTGTTTACTAATACTATATGCAATGTTCTTGTTGAAGTTTTAGATGGTCTAGATTGCTAAATAGGCGTTTGGGGATAATAGAACAATAATATGGAATGGACAATAATCTCATATTTCATATTATATATTTGTCCTGTTTTAATACTTTGAAGGTCCTTGCATCAAGATCACAAGTATAAACACAAAATTGTCAATACATCAAACACGTCATGTTCAACGGTTATATCTCGGAGTAATTAAATACAGCCAAGCATATAATTATATTGGAAAAGATAGTAGAAAGTGACACGCAAACTGTTCTTGAAGTATGGCATGGAAAATTACCATAATGTTATTGTAATGCCATCATTTGTACCAACTCTTAAGTTCAAATTTATTGACTTTTGTTTCAATAAGAAAAAGTGGACCTTGTCAAAAATTCGCAGCCATGTGTTGTAACTTGTAGGACAAGACCGGTACACAATATAGAATGCGAAATTTGATTGATTATATCTATTTGTTTGTTGCACTTAAATTACTATTAAAAGGATTAGGTTTACATTTTCTCTTATTTTTCTCTCCATTTGTTTGTAGACATGGGGACCAAGGACCCTGTCTAGAATATAACCACAAGTTTTAGTATTAAGTGTAATCTAGATTATCTTCATTAATGACAGAAATGGGGGTAAAGTTGATCAAATAAAAAGTAAACGAGAAAGTAAAGTAAAAAAAAAATTATGCAAGTTTTTTAATTTTATTTTTGTTAATAGTCTATAAAAAGTTGACAGAGACAAAAATACATGTTTATAGTAATTCAAAGCATTATGGTTTCAAACAAGAATTATTCAAAACATGAAGGGCTTATTCTCTACAAAAATTCCAATCTGTCCCTCTATAAATAGCAATCCTATACACCAATCTTCCTCATCAAATCATCTTCTCTCTCTCTAATATTAATCCTTAAACCTTCAACCCTAGAGAGAAAATTTAAGATGGAGCCTAAGGTTTCAAAACTGCTCTCATGCCTCATCTTTTGCATAGTCATCCAAGTTATTTTTCCCATGTCAGATGCTATTGAGATTGGATATTATAAAGATACATGTCCGGAAGCTGAATCTATTGTGAGGAAGGTAGTGAGCAGTTTCGTGTATCCATACCCAGGCTTGGGCGCCGGCCTCATCCGCATGTTCTTTCATGACTGTTTCGTCAGGGTAAAGTTCTTTGCTATTCCTCCTGAATTGAATCCAAAAAATACACAAAGAAAATTAAATATTAAGTAAAAAATTAAATATTAAGTATTGCGACTAGTATGAGGCATTGTTTTCCTAGGAGGGATTCTATGGTGCCCCCTCATTTCATTCATGTGTCTAGAGTTAGTGAATTGTACATTTCATTCATGTGTCCAACAGATGTTTTAAAGTTCAAATCTATTATATCCATGTTTCACAATATACGTATAATTTAGAAAAAATCCTATTGAAACTTTCAAATATGTAGCTTCAAACAAGAACTAAAGAAGAAAAACAAACTTTCAAACCCCAAAAATTATGTTGTTTTTGTACTTGCATTAGGGTTGTGATGCGTCTGTCTTGCTTGATCCGTCCCCAAGCAATCCGGACCCTGAGAAGAATGCCATCCCCAACAACCCTAGCCTTCGAGGCTTCGAAGTGATTGACGCAGTTAAGGATGCACTCGAAAATGCATGTCCCGGCGTTGTCTCATGTGCTGACATCATAGCTTTTGCAGCCCGTGATGCGACTTACATTCTCGGTGGATTCTCATATGATATCGCTTCTGGTAGGTACGATGGAAAGGTGTCTATCAAAAGTGAGGCCAATAAGTTACCAGCTCCGTTCTTCAACCTCGATCAACTAAAGGCCAGTTTCACGTCCGTTGGTCTTTCAACTGAGGATTTGGTAGCTCTTTCTGGAGCGCACTCAATTGGGCAATCTCATTGCACATCCTTCAAGAGCCGTCTCTACCCAAACATTGACCCCACCATGGATGTCAATTTTGCGCTTTTCCTAAGGTCCCAGTGCCCAGAGGTTGCCTCGACTGATGGTGTTGTTCCTCAAGATTTTGTTACGCCAAACAATCTCGACAAACAATACTATGACAATGTTAAATCACTCAAGGGTCTTTTCTTCTCGGATTGGAGCCTATTGACCAGCCCGGAGACTAATAGCCTTGTGGATAGTTATAGCATGGTGCCAGGACTATTTGAGACAGCTTTTGGGAAATCCATGGGGAACA
Source organism: Juncus effusus (assembly GCA_027726005.1). Taxonomy (NCBI): domain Eukaryota; kingdom Viridiplantae; phylum Streptophyta; class Magnoliopsida; order Poales; family Juncaceae; genus Juncus; species Juncus effusus. Next base: position 6,744,534 of record CM050910.1, on the reverse strand, counting down.
TGGGCAACATTGGTGTGCTCTGCAAGAGCGAAGGTGAGATCAGAAAATCATGTCGTTGTGTGAACTAAGATGGTTCTACTTGATAAACTTTATTGTTACGTCATGCCATGCATTTTTTTGTTGATATAAGTTGCTTTTGAATATATATATGTATTGAATGGAAATGACATAAAAGTCCCATTCCCATTATTTGAGGCGATGCTTTTGAATGTTTCGTTATGTATTTTTTTTTAATTGTTGAAATGTGTTGCTTTTTTATTGTTAATTAATCATCTATTGAGTGTAAGAAAATCTAAAGTTTCTTTGTATGCTGTAAACGTGTTATGAAAATAATATATAATGGTCAAGTGTTTATAACTGTTCGGGATAAATGAACCGTCCGTTTTGGTACTTCATTAGATATACAACTTAATTCTTGTACTATTCATTTTGACATTTAAATATCTGTACCTTATAAAACATGCACTGTTAGTTAGAAGAAAGTTTTTGCTATATCTCGTGTTTTTTCTAGGTTTCTATTCGACTTTCTAAAGAACCTGGATGTGAGCATGCCCCTCTTTCTCTCAGATAGATTTTCTCGATTAAGTAGGGGTGTCAAATTTACAATTGGTAAATTTTAGTTAATTCAGTCGATTCAGTTCGCTTCAAATGATTGAGTTATTCTATTCTATTTCTTTGGTTCGGCTTTGGTTTGTAGAATTATTCATTTTATATTGGTAATTTATAATTATATGCCCTTGATTTTAGATTCTCCATATATGTTTTTATTGTAGAATTATTTGAACTTTGAATTATGGTATTTATATTTTGATTGAACTTATTTAAATTAACCCGAACCCGAAAATATAATTACTAATTTTTCCTTAATCTTAACTGTTCATATTTTGTATTTCGAGAAGACAATTTGAATGTTTTATGGATATTTTGTAATATAAATGTTTTATAAACAATTTCGATATTTTGTCATAATTTTGCAATTCATTTTATTTATTATTTCATAATTCGAAAATTTGAATGTATTGAACCGGGTTCAGGATTACCCATGGGTACAAATTTATCCGCTGGCTCAGGTATGGATTTAAGAAATATCCGTAATAGTTTCCAGTCATTTAAAATGACTCATTTTGGGTTGGGGATGGGATGAGCTAACCCGATCCATTAACAGCCGTAATCCCATGATTTCAATTGGCGTCAACTTGCAACTTTCTTAACATTGGTCAGGAGCATAATGAGCCAACAAAAGCAAACGAATTTTAATAGTCATAGATGATGAACAATGAACCAACAAAAGCAAATAATCTAAAAATGAATTTGCACCAAATGATTATTGACAATAAACAAGATCCATACTTCCAAAAGTCCATTCGTCAAATACCAGACGAATTTTAATTTTTACCTCAATCCTTAAAGAGCTAAAAAGAAAATCCCTCGACTATTTTCTCATATACAGGATACTAGTCCTCATACAAACACTATCTATGCCTAGCAGTAAAATCACTATGTTTAATTTAATCATCAAATCATGTACACACTAAGATTACAACATACAACATAACTTCATAAAAAAACATCAAAAAACTCTACGGCACCCTTGGCAGCAATAAGTTAGTCCAATCTGCGGCCATTTCTGATTGAATTCAAGGTATAATTTAGGTGCTTTATGAATATAATTGAGATATCATTTCCAATAAATTCATATGTAGGCAAGAGAACTCCTGTCTGCAGATTGGGGCCGGCCTCTGGTTGGAGTGGGAGGCCTTTGAATGTTAAGTTCCTGCATTTCAAATTCAACACAAATAACATTAGCGCGACATAAAGCAAGTTTACTATGAAGTTTTAAAGGATAAATCAATTTGCCAATAAGCCTCCAAGTCTGCAGAAGGAATCAAATAAACACAAAACAAGCCAAGGACAAAAATACGAAGAAATAGGGTGGGCGTAAACGGTATAATAATAGACCTAGATATATCAACAAACTCCACAAAATTACCCTAATCCAACACTAATTATCCATATCCAAACAGAAATAAAACTAGAGATACCTACAACACATTTTGGGTCTGTTCATCTTTTAAAAATACACAAAATACAAAACATGTACAAAAAATCAGAAGCATAACATAAATATCAGTAAAACAATAAATTGTGCGCAATTGTTGTATAATCATGTGTAAGCACTTTTGCAACAACCAACATAAATAGTACATTTATTTAAGGGGAAATTTGAAAAAAAAGCCCATGCATTATACCTAAATTGCAAAAAAGCCCCTGCATTATTATAAATTGCAAATAGCCCCTACCGTTAGGTTGAAGCTAATACCTAGTTTTAGTAGTTTAATCACTTGAAAAATATTTTTTAAATATTAATTAACATTTTAGTTTCAGAAAAATATTTCTAAAAACTATTATTTTCAAGAAAAACAATTTGAAAAAAATTTAGTTTCTGAAAAATACTTATTTTACAATTTCCAATAATGCAGGGGCTTTTTTTTAAAATTAGGCATAATGCAGGGTTTCTTTTTGCAAATTTGCCATAAAAAGAGCAATATCTGAAACAAACGAACCTGCATCCAGGTGTCATCCGAAGCGTGCTCCGGCGACGATTCCGGCGACTGTATCGGCGGAGGAAGCGGATGAATCAGCTTTGGCACAATCACGAGCCCCCTCCCGACCACTAGTATCGCCCCCGCGTTGTTCGCCGTGCCTGCGCACAAATGGAAAAAAAACAGTATATAAATACTGAAAACATAAATGGAAAAAAGAGTGTAAAAATAGTGTAGATTCTTATGTTTTAAAAACATAAATGGAAAAAAGAGTATAGAGAAACAGTATAGAATAGGAAAATAATGTATAAATACTGAAAACAGTATATTGATATATATCTTCTGGAAACAATATATATATATATATATATATATATATATATATATATATATAAATAAAAAACAGTATATAAAAAACAAAACAGCATATATAAAAAAGTATATAAAACACATAAACCGTATATAAAATACGGTATCATGTGTTATATATACTGTTTTTTCAAAAACATTACATAAACGTTTTAAAGAAAAAATCGTCGTGCTCAAGGCGTCGTGATGTCCAATTTCTCTTTTTCTTTTTTGAGGTAAGATGTGAACTAGTTATTATGTTGGTTAACAATGCAACTGAAATGAAATAATAATTACCGCAATAGTTGGTCGCAGAAAATAGTGTGATGAGCTGTCCCTGAGCGAACCGTTCGAAACCATCCATCACACATTCGTGAGCCCTTATGATGAGCTGCAGTTTGTTCCTCTTACAGAAATCAGCCACTCTGTCAGGCTGCATAAATATTCATTTTAATAGTCAGGGGCAAAAAAGTAAATAAATAAATAAAGTGTTTCTCAAATTAGAGAGGTGACTTGTTCATTTGGCATATCAGTTAAAATATGCACATGAAAGCTTGCACAGATTTCTATATCAATTTGTTAGAAACTATTTCATTAAATTTTTGAATATACAAAAATTAGGGGTATCCATATGATTAAGTGAATTAAAAAGAAATAATTAAGTGAATTATACCCCAAATGTAACTAGACCAGGTCCCCTTGCATTTGGTCTTAAACCCTCTATACTATCATTCTCTGTAGGATCCGACCTGTAAAAATGAAAAACGTAAACTTGTTTCTGTTATTAGTTAATATAAAAACAACAAAAAAGATTTGAAATTTGGCAAATTATCTGAACTTTAACCAAATAGGTATTTGGTTAAGAGAATAGGAGCTTTTTTTTTCCCTTGTTAGTTATACACCATTACACCTCATTGCCAACGCTTCAGAAAAATCAAAGCCAACATAGAAACAATCGAACAAACTTACCACAACAAATCCATGAGAATTATTGACCCAACATCCATAGTGATAGGTCTCTCGAGTTTCTCGATTTGCTCGACTGAGGTTATCGACCGGCCAATTCCACCATGCATGCAAATGATTTTCTTGTCAATTGAAGCCGCCAATGGGAGGTAGTTGAAAAGCTGGTTGAACCGGGTCCACGCCCAAATGCCGTCACTTTCACCCTGAAATAATCATAGTAAAACCATATTAGTAAATTGGGTTTGTTATCTAAGTATAAGTAGTTTGATTAGTATAAATAGTACAATATTGAGTACAATTGTTTGTGGTGTTGATAGTGGTGTTTGGGTCAACCGTTTTATTTTGCTTCAATGAAATGGTTTGAAGATGAATAACTATTACCAGTAAAATTAATGTTAATTATTAGCTTTAGGAATATAACAAGTTGATATATTATAATAAATTAATGCTAATAGTACCATCATTAGTGAATCAATTTAGTAATAAATACAATGTAAAGGGCAATTATTTATAGTATTATTGGTATTGCCGGTATTTGGTTTTAACAAATTTAATTTTGCTCTATTAGTTCTCAAATCTCCGAGCTCTTTTGATGTCTCTAGCTTTTTTGAAATGAAATGAAAATGAATTGCTATTGTATATAAAATTAGTATAAAATATTCACTCTAAGAATGTAACAAATCGACGCATTTTAATAAATTAACGCTAATATTATTATTTCCATGATGCCGACTAGTGAAATTAAGAAACCAAAAAGAAATCAACATAACGAAAAGAAGAAATCTTGAGAATATGAAGTATTATAATCCTTGGTTAAAACATGAAACGAGTTCGAAAAAAAACAGAAGACCCCTTTTTTGTGATAGAAAATCATGCAAGCAAATAAAATTTTACCATTCTCTCAATGCATTCGAGCCGAAAGCCAAAAAGAGCATTTATGTCAGCAGCCTCGTGGTTCCCTCTAATCAAGTGTACATTTTCTGGATATTCTATCTGCATTTTTTATAAATATAATGGATTAACAGTCAAACAAATATATGTATAGACACATGTATGTATAGATAATTATATAACAAACTAATGGATACATGTAATAGAACTCTCTTTATAAAACTCTGTATATATGTGTCTATCTATACAATAGCATATGAAATAAAACTTACTTTAAGAGCAAGAAGCAAAGTTATGGTTTCTAAGCTGTGTTGACCGCGGTCCACATAATCCCCCAAGAATAAATAATCAATATACCTGAAAAGACAACATTTCACAATAAAAGAAAATTACAAATAATGTTCAATTCACACATTTTCAAAACAAAGAGAGAAAATATAACATAAAAAAATGCTTCAATTGGTCCTTTCACGAACCGACAGTCAAATCAAAACTTACGTTATATCGCCAGCTGTCGAGGGATACCCATACTCATCGAACAACCTCATAAGATCCCCAAACTGGCCATGCAAATCCCCAAACACTTTAATTGGAGCTTTTAGTTGCAAAACTGTGGGTTCCTGAATGAAAATCTGTTCAGCTGCGTAGCAAAGCTCGCCGACTTCGTAGGAATCAAGGAAGAAGGCTCTGTTGGCTGGCGCTTTCCAGTTCCTTGGCCTCAGCAGAAATGAAATGACCTGTATAAATGATGTGTCATGTTGAGGGTTTTTATATGAAGAAGTGTATGAAATACTAGTAGGTTTGTTGGCTCTGTTTCACCTAGAATAACTAAAAATTAAAAAGCTGTGGATTTTTCAGGGAAAAAATTAGAAATTAAAAATGAATCTAACCAAAATTTTACTCTCTTCCTTTAGTGAAAGGAGGAGAGACCATTTACCTCGCATTAAAGCTAATATAACATATATATACGGAACGTTTGACATAAATCATATAAATAACTTTTAATGTCTTTGCCAAATTGAAGCTAATATAACATATATATACGGAACGTTTGACATAAATCATATAAATAACTTTTAATGTCTTTGCCAAATTCACGAGACCCATTGCAATGGAAAAGAAAATTACAGCTGCCTAAGTCTTCAAGAGAGAAACTAACGAGAAAGTGCCATCCTTTAGGGTTTAGGGTTTCTCGTTCCATTTTTTTAAACTAATATCAAAACATTGTATTACCATCTTATGCAAGCCATGAGGGGATTTCTGTCGGTTCAAGTGTTTCATGGGCATAGAAAGACAGAAACTAACGCGATGGTGCCATTCTTTAGGGTTTTAGGGTTTAGGGTTTCTAGTTCCATTTTTTTTAAGCTAACAAAACATTAAATTACCTTCTTATGCAAGCCCTTGAGGGGACTTTCGTCGATTCAAGTGTTTCTTTCGCATAGAAAGAGAGAAAGTACCATTCTTTAGGGTTTAGGGTTTCTAATTCCATTTTTTAAACTAACAAATAAATAAATTTTACTTTCTTATGCAAGCCTTGAGGGGACTTTTGTCGGTCAAGTGTTTCTTTGGCATAGAAAGAGAGAAAGTGCCATTCTTTAGGGCTTAGGGTTTAGGGTTTCTAATTCCATTATTTTAAACTCAGTCATTTACCTTCTTATGCAAGCCTTGAGGGGACTTTTGTCGGTTCAAGTGTTTCCTGGGCGGGTAAGACTGCTCCGCGTTTGAAGGGTGCATTCTCCTGCTCTCATTCTCAAACTGGTCCAACGAAAGCTGCCTAACCAAACCGCCCAAGTTTCCTACGGTTTCTTTAGCAACCACAACCTGCCAAAAGGAAAAAAATAAGAAACAACATTACATAAATTAGATCATAATTTCTGTTTTTTTCGAAAACTGAGTCATGCATTTGTTTAAGGAGGCTAAAATTGCTAGTGAAGCTACAAGAGAAACACAAAAAAAGAAGAAATCATCTAATGAAATCTAAAAACATAAGTAAAACCCTAGCATTATTTCATGAACAATTCCTTCCAAACTCCCTTGCAAGAAAACAATAGCAGAACTCACAAACCAAAAAGAAGGTTTTACTCTTCTTTACATTCACAAACAAGCACACAACATCACAATATGAAAACAAACCCCACAAAAACAAAACAACAAAAAAAGATAACATACCGCACGGGGATGGAGCTTCACATGAGGCTGAAGCGGATCATTCACATCCGAATTGTCATTCTCATTTCCAACCGATTTCTCATCAATTAAAGAATCAGAAGTTTCCTTTTCGTCCGAAAGACTTTCATCGGAGGAATTAGCTGACGCTTCCTTCGCGGCTCGCCAGACCGCGCTGACTGCCTCAGCTTCTTCCTCGGAGGCTTGAATGAGCATGTTGAGAGAATGCTGGTCCGTGCTGGTTAATTATTAAATAATTTCAAATTAAAAAGTGAGTTATTAAACAATGATTTTATCATTTTACTTGTAAGATGATCCAGCAACATTTACTACCACCTAACAACGGACCGGTTGTGTAAACAGAAAGAAAAGAAAGGATAAATGAAAAATAACCAAATAGGTCACCCGGTTAATTGAAAGTCGAGTGACCTATTTGGTCATTTTTGAAAGTTGAGTGACCTATAGGGGGCAATTGAAAGTTGAGTGACCTATTTGGTCCTTTTTGAAAGTTAAGAACCGCAAAATAAACAAAACGAATACCTCGAATTAGCTTCTGATCTTCCATTTTGATGATTAGAGGTAGAAGCCGAATCATGGTTGTGATTTGTCTCGAAAGTAACTCCGTCGGTGTTGTAGATAGAATTAGGAACCTCTGATTGAAACGGTGAGTTTTCAGCCACAAGAAAGTCGTCAAGTAGCATATCTATTTGAAAAGATTAGAAAGAGAAAGAGTTAAAACAATGAGTATGCACAACAATAGCAGTCATGGAATATTTTAATAAGCATAAGAAATTTTGATGTTAAGAGAAATTGGATATCACAACGCGTTCGTACACGACGGAATTTATTTCAAAACGTTATATATAGTGTTTTTAAAAAAAACAATATATAGAACGTTGTTTTCTGTGTTTTATATACTATTTTTATATATTGTTTTGTGTATTTTACATATTGTTTTTTATTTATATATATTGTTTTGTGTATTTCATACATTATTTTCTATTTATATATATCGTTTCTGCAAATATATATTCACATACTGTTTTCAGGATTTATATCCTGTTCTTCTAATTTTACACATAGTTTTTCTATTCTATATATTGTTTTGATAAATACTATATTTTCCATTCAATATATTATTTTCGATTTATACATATTATTTTTGAAAATAAGGATACTCTTTCGATTTATACATATTATTTTTCATTCTATATATTATTTTTTATTTATACATACTATTTTCGTTTTATACAATCTATTTTCGATTTGTACATACTGTTTTTTCCATTCTATATATTATTCATTTGAAAAGGTACCTCCTTTGAGAAGGCCTCCAAAAAGGAAAATCTGAGAGCTGACGGACGCCACGGCATGGCGGCACCTCCGGAGGAGTTCGAGGGCGGGATCCGGGTCATTCGAAGGCTTGTTGCGAGAAGACGTCACGATTCCGTTCTTGTCGAGCCAGACGCCCGCTGCAGTGTCCAATACTGAAAATACAAAAATATAAGATGGTATTGAGGGAAAGTAATCAGAAAATGATTCTGAAGGGTTCGGCCAGAATGATCTATCATGTAAAAAATATGGCTCAGAAAAATTTGGTTCAATTATAAAGCCTGTTTGGTTTCTTATATGAAAGGACATTGTGTTTTCTTAGTGTGTTTGATGTATTCATTTCCCTGTTGTTGGAAACTTACTATTTTGTAATGTGATATAATGATGGTTTCATCTTAGTTGAGAAATCTGGGAAAATTCTTCCATGTAGTTTCATTTGTTAATATGTTGCATTGATTCATTGGATTTGACAATTCACTAGGGTTCGGTCAGAATGATTTATGTTGTCTACATGTGAATTATTGAGTTCATTAATTTGTAATATTTAAATTGTCATAAAAAGGCATAAGAACAAAAGAAGGGAAATTTTCTCAAAAAAAAAAGAAGAAGGGAAATTACCTGCAATAGCTCCTTCACCTTCAATAGATCGGCCTCCTCTAAGCACTCCGCCAGTTACATGCAGACGAGCCCCCACAAAAACCTAGAAAAATGTATAGTGAAACTACAATAGTCATGTGTACTCAAAATAAGCTCAATATATGACTCAATTAATCCAAATCTACACTCAATTCTCCAATTAGAATAAAACCATGGTAATTGTTGCTTGAAGCACTGTTTGTATATATATATACACAATTAAGAGTGCATGCATCTTTTCTTCAAAAAAAAAAAAAAGAAAAAAAAGGAAAATATAATTGGGATTATGTTCTAAAAAGAAAGAAAGAAGAGTCATACCGCAGCATGCTGATACCTAGGAGAAGGAGACACCCCGGGGGCCAGAGTCCACTCCCACTGTCCGTTCGTGTGCATCAAGAGCCCATACGCATCTGACAGAGGCTGAAAAAAGATATACAAATGTCTAAATCAGATACTTGTATGTCGAAATCAATTGATTTGGTGCGACGTTACAAAGAAAATCAAAAGCTCTTTGTACAAGCACCAATTCTGGTTCTTAAAATTACTTCCAATTCAAAATAAAAGAACAATGCATTAAGAGTCCATATGCATCTGACAGAGACTGAAAAAAGGTATATACAAACGTAAACACATCTTTGTTAAATTAAATATGCTCCTGATTACTTGTGCTGGCATTCAAAATCAGATAATTCTACATGTAAATCGATTGATTTCATGAGATTAGAGGTTAAATGGTACATAGATGTCAAAACTCAGATAATTTTATGTCTATATTTTAAGCAATGAACACCAATTGAAATTTGAGTATTTCTCCTAGGTTACCCTTGTTTTTTTCTATATATTAAAATAAAGGAATAATGGTAACAATAAGAATATCTTGTTCAATTCATACCGTGTGGTGATGTATAATCTTACATGAAAGTTTCAGCGTATTTGCATTCAAAAAGAAAAGAAAAAATTTGAAGAAAGAATATTTGTTCGAAAAGAAAGAATAAAAAAGCAAACTTGTACCACTCCAGATGAGTCTCTTCCTCCACAAAGCAAGAGCATGCCATCTGATCGGGCACTTGCACTAGCATACCTACAAAAGAACAAAAAATGCATATAAAATATAAATATAGACAAAATTGAAGAAAATGGAATTACTGTGTTATTTCACACAATTTTTTGTTTATTTTGTGTTTTGTAGTTGAATGCGCCTTATTTGCACCTTCCTTTGTTGTTTTCTCATTTTCTGAGGTGAGTATTGATGACATTTCTCATGTTCAACAATGCAATCCATGATATTTGATGTATTTAAGAGTTTTTCACGATATTTTGAGATTTTACAAGGATATACTTAAGCTTACATTCGACCCAAAGGCCGATCGCCCTCGGGATTAAGCTTCTGCCACCGATAAGGCTTTTGAGCCGTGTCCAAAACCCATGCATCTGATAATACTCTTTTTCCTGTACTTAATTAATCAAACTGGTTAGATAAAGGACAAAAAATAGTTATATACAAAAGGGATAAATGCACCTATGCCCCTGTATTTTCAATGGTGATTGTATATTACTATATTATTCCCCGTAATATTGATTTTGAACTTTCGGGTCCCCGTACTTCATGGAATTGTTTTTATGAAATATGGGGATCAAAAAGTTCAAATCAATAGTGTAGGGACTAAATTGTAATCCAGCTAAAAGTAGAGGGATTAACGGTGCATTTATCCCTATATACAAAGGGTAGTAGTTGTGCTGTTTGTTGGCCAGTATATACATTATATTTTAGGTTTTATTAGAAAAAAGGTAAAAGTTATATACAAAGGGGTAAATGCATCGCAAGCCCATTGCATTGCAATTTAGTCCTTGTACTGTTGATTTTGAACTTTTTGGCCCTTGTACTTTATGGAATTTTGAATGGTTAGTTCCTTGCAAAGGAATAACCGTGCATGTTTGAATAAAATATGGGGATCAGAAAGTTCAAATTAATAGTGCAGGGACTAAATTGCAATCCAGTTACAAGTAGAGGGACTAACGGGGCATTTATCCATATATGCAAATGGTAGTTGTGATGTTTGTTGGCCAGAATATACTATATACATAATATTTTAGGTTTTATTAGAAAAATGTAGAAAAGTTCAAATTAATAGCGCAGGGACTAAATTGCAATCCAGTTACAATTAGAGGGACTAACGGGGCATTTATCCATATATGCAAATGGTAGTTGTGATGTTTGTTGGCCAGAATATACTATATACATAATATTTTAGGTTTTATTAGAAAAATGTAGAAGTTATAAACAAAGGGATAAATGCATCGTAAGCCCCTGTACTTTCACTGGATTGCAATTTAGTCCTTGTACTATTGATTTTGTACTTTTTGGTCCCTATACTTTATAGAATTGTGCACGGTTGGTTAGTCCCATGCTGAAGGACTAATAGTGCATGTTTGAATCAAATATAGGGATTGAAAAGTTCAAATCAATAGTACTGGGACTAAATTGTAATACTGTTAAAGTACAGGCCTACAGGGACTAAGGTGCACATATTCTTATATACGAATGGCAGTTGTGGGATAATTGGCTGAGTATTTCTTCAATGATGTTTGTTGATTTCTTGTTTCAGCAATAAATAAAACTGGCATCAACCAATTTTTGGCCAGTATATACACTACATTTTGTGTTTTATTAGAAAAATCTACAAAGTAAGAACCAACTAATAGAACTAACCATCATTGCCACTGACTGTTACAAGATATCGCTGAGCAACCAAATCCATTGCATGGCCATAACGCGGACCAGGTCCAGGACCTTGAACCACAACCCTAAAATAAAAATTACAACATTACAAAGCAAAATTCAAGGTAACAACCCTTATAACGCACATTTAAGGTAACCAATCATTTCCATATTATACAAGCTTAGTATCATGCCAGTTGGTCCAAGAGGTGGAATGTTCAATCTTCTTTGAATTAAATTAAAAGAAACAAATTTGATTCACCTGTGCCACTTGAACTTGTCATTTGTAAGGTCAAGCACGTAAAGATCATCTGTTGAGTGCCCTGCTGGACCAATCCCACCCTATAAACAAAAATACAGGTCAAAATTATATAAATTGTTATATGAATGTTGTGTAAAAGCTTTCCTAGTTACGAATTTGCAGAAAGGCCCCCCTTTTTTCTTATTTGCAGAAAAAGTTATTGTGTCAATAAATTCGAAAAAGGTCTTCATTCCTTTGATGCTCTTTCACTCCAGCTTTTAAACATATGGATGGTTAATTTTTACAAAAAGAGTGGAAAGCGAGGGGTATTTCAGTAAATTTGTGATATTTGAGGGCCTTTTTACAAATTAATCATGAAATATTTAATATTATTACCTGGAAAACAACCATGGTTCCAACTGCAGCTGCTGCATGAGCTGCCCTTGGTGACGGAGCCTCGCCAGCTGGATGCATTCTGTCAACATTTGAACCTCATTTTAAACTCAATTTCACATATTTTAACCTCATTTTAAACTAAATTTCACATAATTAAGCTGATCACTATGAAAAACTCAGAAAGGGGGGGGGGGGGGGGTGATTATGTGGGATCAAACTTCCATTTTTACACTTGAGTAACAAAGTTCAAATTTTAATACATTAGGTTTAACATCCAATAGATTTATAAAGTATCTAAATTGAGGACCATAAAAACTGAAACTTCTATCCTTAAAGCTTGTCAAAAATAAAACTTCAAAAATTACTCCATACATATTTTGTAGCTTTAATATCCATTAGCATTATTTGATTAAGAATAAAAAGAACATGTCATATACAATGCACAAAATTATAAGTTTCGGCTGTTGTAAAAAAAAAAGTCATTACTAAGTGCAAAATCAGAAAAAATTAGACATAATAAGACAAACAAACCTGGTCCATTTTTTTGAGTTGACATCATAAGAGTGAACCGAATTAGTCACGCCAGCTAGCCCTACATGAAAGAAATCAGTAACTAATTATTTTCTGTAAATAAGCATGCAAAGCCTAAACATGTGCATGAAGTCAGAATAATGTTTTTGCATCGACATAAGAAAGCTAAGGTATGATTAATGTAAAGAGGATAAACTCTAGTAGTTGCAAGCATATGGAAATAACAAAATAGCAAGTGAAAATAAAGAAAACCATTTCAATTTAAAATGGTCTCATAAACTATAGTGATATATTGCTTTGGATATAAGTGATATATTGCTCTTCTCAAAGCGTATGTATGGAATTTTGATTTTTTTTTTTTTTTTTTTTTTTTTTTATATATGATCAGAGTGAATCTGTTGTGTCGATTTACAGTTTTTACAGTCCCACTTCATTGTTTCAAGAAGTAGCTCCTCTTGGACTTTATATGTACTGGTTGCTCTCACTGAGTTTCCATTCAGCCTAAGTGGACTAATATTTATTTAAGCAAGGTAATTGTTAATCAAATATTCTGATCCGCCAGCTGGCGAATAAGGCGTAAATCGTATCCAAATCTCACCCAAATCCATACCGGGTACCCGAATCTTCAAATCCTTCAGCATTTCATAACAATTCTCATAACACAACTCGCATTTCTTAATTTCTATGTGTACAAGAAAAGGCCACAGCTTCATACATAATTAACCCCAGCTCAAGTCTTTGCGAGCTAATATCAGCAAAAATAAGAAAAATAAAGCAAACAGTGAGTGACTAACTGATGCCAGGGACTCCAGACGAGGCGCCGCCCTCTATGGCCGTAGCCCCGCCAAAGAGGATCAACCGAGGGCCGTGGTTCTTGGTCGGCGCCACCGCCGTCAAGGAATGGCCGCACCTCGGCCCCGGCGCGTCCTCCGCCGTGTCCCAGCTCGCCTCCTCCACCTCCCGGTACAACGGCGCCGGGATCACCCACGGCTTCGGAGCAGCAGCCATTTGAGCGAGCCCGTTGAGCTTCTGATGGGCGGAGGGATCGGGAGAGAGAGAGAGAGAGAGAGAGAGAGAGGGAGACTTCAGGTAGGTGAGTGGAATGAAGTGACGGACGCGTTCGGCTAGACAGACTAGAAGAAAAGTCAGATTTTGGGTGGGCCTATTTTTGGTTCTATTTTGGATTTTGGAATTTGGAATTTTTCCAGATTCCAAAACTTGAAAAAGTTTTGATGCCAATTTTTTTTTTTTTTTTTAAGATAAGTGTTTGATTATCTTGTATTAATACGAAAATTAAACATTACATAATATATTTATATCAATGAAGTTGAAAGTTGAAAGGATTTCTTAGAGGAAAAATAAATAAATTATAAGAATATTAACGCCATGTCATGATTGATCTGATAAAATATTTTGATGTGATAGCACGAAACGTTAATCTAACAAATCATGTGATATTGTGCTAATAATTTAAATTTAAGGCTAAGATTTGAGAAAAAGAATTGATCGGACGGTTGAAGGGAAATTGATGATATGGTTCTTAAGAATGCTCAAAAAGGGGAGAAAAACAAGGTAAAGACTAATGAGCATATCAGTTTTTCACATGTTTTCTTATGTAGTCAATTTTCACATAATTTAGTAAAAGAAATTATATTAGAACTATAACAATATGAAATTCAAAGTAAAGATAAAATTTTAACAAATTTATATTTGAAGATTTAACAGAAGAAGTAAAATATTTCATTAAGAATTATTAATTTTTTTTTTTTAAGAAAAAAAAATATGTTTTAATGAGTAAACTCTTCATATCTATTTGTATTAATATATGAACATAACTATGGATTCTGATTCATTAGAAACATACGACTAAGATCTGATGATCTAGAAACAACTTCAACGATTCTCACGCAATTGAACATAAAGTAGCAAACACCACAACCACTAATCATTATTATACATGTTAGTTTGAGATATCTAAGTAAGAAAAAAAATCTAATGGCTTAAATGTAACTATATTATTTAATCCAAGAAAAGAAATGATTGAGATGATGTGGGCTATTGCGAATGCTAAAAAAACTTGCAAAATAAAGGAGTGGAGTTAATTAATTATATTACTAAAATTTCCTAGTAATATTTTTTAAATGTAGACGAAAAAACTTACTTTGATTATATTAAATGCCAAAAAACTCATTTGCGGGAGTGTATCGATTAGGAAAAAACATAGAATTTACCAAATTATTCATTTTACACTTGATTATTTGTTATCATTTTTTATTGCATATATATGGGAATGTCCGTTGAAAGTATTTTGTTACTTCGTTCTATTAATTTATGCATATTGTTGTTTGTTTTTGTGGGTGTAATATTGAGTCTACTTAAGATTACAATCGGATTGTTGATTTACAAGGTCCGCCACTTTGTATATACGAAAATCCAAGACATAATTTAGTTCTTTCTATAGAGGAAACTAAGGCTCATTATAAAGGTTAACTTCCGTACTAGAAACTACAAACCAAGAAACATGTAAGATATGGTCTGGAATAGATTATAACTTTCCAAACTATAGAAGAGGAAGGGCTTCTGTTGGATTGTCAAAAACAATTAAGTAGGAGTATGCTATGATTACTAATAATTTCTTGACCAACATATCATTAGAGAATTTGATACTTGCTATCAATTATGGTCTCCAAGAGCCCATTCAAGATTAGTCGAGATATCATCCACAATATCAAACATGAAATTCGGAGAACGACGACATTGACAATATATGATAAGTTATCAATGAGAAAGAAACTACAAAAATTTATGTTTTCATTATCGGTATATATTTTCACCGACGATACAATTGATAAAAATATGATTTTTCATAAAAAAAAAAATGTTACTGTTGGTAAAAAGGATTTCATCGATGATATATAAAATATCTTGGGTAAAGATTTTACCTACGATAATTGTGTCACATCGGTGATGATAATATAAATAATAAAAATTATGCAAATTCGGATGTTAACACTGTAAAGTAAAATTTTCAAAGTATTTAGTCATCACATATATATATTGAAATTTATTTACCTCATTAGGATTTTCCATTAGCAAGTCCATATAGTTGAGTTTCTTTTCATGATTAGACTCACTATTCATCATGTGGGCCACCTAATAACATAATTGATTAAAATAATACATTTATCAAAATCTGATTATATTGATTTTTTTAAAAGAAGAGTTTTTTAATTAAAAATAAAATAAACATACTAATTCATAGAATATACTAATCTGACGAGGCTCCCGATTAGCAATTTTAGTCTGAAGGCTCGTCAACAGTCCAAACATGAAAGGTTCATTCTCACGGACCTATTTAAAAATAATAAATTACAAAATTAAATATATTACTTATTTTTATTCCGACAAAAAAATTAAAAGACACACATGTACATTTCAAGAGTACATGACATGCCATATCCTACAAATCATATAGAATTAAAATCTCATAATTAAATTATTATTCAACTAATTTTTTTAAAGAAAAAAAAAGTGAGAGAGAGAGAGACCCGAGCATCAGGATTAATCTTGTGCATAAATTGAAATAATTTATTAACGACTGCTCTCGTAAAATTTCAATAGTATTCAAAAAATCTCAAGTATTGGCTCACAACGTACATTATTACTCACAATAACCAATTTATCCATTCCCTCTCTAATTTTTGCTAACTCGAGCAGCATGGTTATCACAGATTTTAAAAACTGATGATTCTCCTATTCAATTCATAAGAATATATATTAGAAAATTAAATTTCTCTCATATCGGAAAATGAATATTAGATACAATATAATAAACAACTAATAAACATTTTCTATCAATCCTATACTGCGGATTGCCCAGCAAAGTGAGTTCAAATTATTCAAACTCTTCTCCTCTCCATCTAAGTGTTTTATCATATTTTCTAACATCTTAAAATCATAACTAAAAATTAATAGTGAAATTTGTAAATAAAACTAAACCTTAAATTCTAAAAGAAAATGGAAGCGAAGGGGGAGAGAGAGAACGACAAATTATGGTGGAAGTTAGTTTAATTGATTATTAAAAACTAATAATTATTAATCTACTATATTATTACAAACTATTTGCTTTAGTTACATATCATAATAAAATAAAAATAATTGTTAAAACCTTTTTTTAATGTCCTCACAGTCCAAACACGTCAAAAACATTAAGATATCACTCATTATCTATAATAAAGAAATAAATAATAAACTCCCAATTTCTAATAAAATCAATTTCTAAATTTATATTTTGAAGGAAAAAAAATTTAATATATAAAGTTTAAAATTTATTGATGCATGGAAGAATTATGAATGACCAAAATGCCCCTAACAAAATAATGGGATGTTACAATAATATCAGAGCACACAAATAAAATTTGAATAAAAGTGTCAAAAAGTAGTTACCAGGAATGACATTTTTTAGGATAAACAAATTTAGAATGAAACAAAATCATATAATTTTAATCTAATGGATTGATAAAGCACCGATGATTAATCTGATAGATTAAATGTTTTTTATATGATGTGTCTTAACCATTGTTAAAAATTAATGTTGAAAATTAAATAACTTAATTTATACGTAAAATTTCACAAAGTATTAATGATATTTTCAAAAAGAGAGCCTATTATATGGTTTTCCTTATTTTTAGGTGAACAACATGAACTCCCAAAAAAATCATTTGTAATCGATCCAGAGAAATTAAGTGTTTCGGTAGCGGAGAAATTAGATGCCTCTTTGGAGTATTTATTAGAGGCTGCTTTGGAGTATTTATTAGAGGCTGCTTTGGAGTATTTCCATGGCGTGACATATGCAGAAAAGATAAATGATTTGAATATTGAATTGATAAAGTTATGATTTTAGGGTATTATGATTGGATTATTATTGGATGTTTTAGGATTTTTATGAGAGCTTTTTGTCGATAAAGTATTTTACAGATTTAATTTGTTATTTTCAAAATTAACTCCAGAAATCCCATAATCAAACAAAATGAAATTCATGCACATTTAATCTTCTTACGGCAATATGGTTAACTTAGAAATGGAACCTGAAATCCAATAGTCATTACTATTGGGCCTTGAATATGTGTTAAAAATCTCATATATTGATGACCCTGAATTTTTTAAGGTATAAAAATTAAAAAAATTTAAATATTTTGTGTGCATGTAAAAAAATTAAATATTTTTAGAAAAATGAGTATAAATGTATTTTTGATAGGTACGTTATGACTTTGGAATACATTTGTGAAGAAAATACAGGATACATAAGAAATGGGTAGGAATGGATATATGTGAAAGACTTATTTTGTACGAAGAAAAGTACGGAGTTTCATAGAAATTGTCTAGAAATCAATAAAAGTCATACTGGTAAACTCTTTCTACAAAACACTATTTTTAATGAAATCAATTTCTAAATTTATATTTTGAAGGAAATAAAATAAAAATATAAAGTTTAAAATTTATTGATTCATTAAAAAATTATGAAATGACCAAAATACCCTAATAAAATAATGGGATATTACAATGGTATCAGAGGAAACAAATAAAATTTAAATAAAAGTATCAAAAAGTAGTTAGGGTGTGCAAAAATGAGATTCTTAATTGTACATAATGAGATATTTTAATGTTTTTGACGCGTTTGGACCGTGAGGACACTAAAAACAGGTTCTATAATAATTTATTTTTATTTTATTATGATATATAACTAAAGCAAATAGTTTGTAATAATATACTAGATTAATAATTATTAATTTGTAATAATCAACTATACCGGTTTCTGCCATAATTTGTCATTCTCTCTCCCTTTGCTTCCATTTCCTTTTAGGAATTAGGATTTAGGTTAATTTACAAATTTTACTATTAATTTTTAGTTATCATTTTAGATGTTAGAAAATATGAGAAAATACTTAAATGGTAAATGGAGAGGAGAAGAATTTGAAAATTTTGAACATACTTTCCTAGGCAATCAGCAGAATAAGATTGATAAAAAAGGTTCATTATTTATTTATTTATTGTATTTTATTTAATATTAATTTTTGATATGAGAGAAATTTAGTTTTCTAATATATATGTTTTTGAATTGAATAGGAACATCATTAATTTTTGAAATCTGTGACAACCATGCTGTTCGAGTTAGCAAAAATTAAAGAGAGAATGGATAAATTGGTTATTGTGAGTAATATAATGTACATTGTGAATCAATACCCGAGATTTTTGGAGTATTACTAGAAATTTATGAGAGTAGTCGTTAACAAACTATTTTAATTTATGCACAAGACTAATCCTCTCTCTCTCTTTCTCTCACACACACAAACACACACGCACACACTTTTTTCTTTAAAAGAAATTAGTTGAATAATTATTTAATTATGAGATTTTAATTCTGTGTGATTTGTAGGATATGGCATGCCAATGCACACTTGAAAATCGTCCAAAATTCCCATCGCAAATTTATGACTGTGAAGGTGTGTTTTAATTTGTTTTGTTGGAATAAAAATAAGTGCTTATTTCTTCTTGCAGAGAGGAGTCTACGGCTTGATGGTTTCATTTATCTCCTTAGTTGTTTCTTTGGGCTGCCTCTCCTT
Organism: Juncus effusus; assembly: GCA_027726005.1. Taxonomy (NCBI): domain Eukaryota; kingdom Viridiplantae; phylum Streptophyta; class Magnoliopsida; order Poales; family Juncaceae; genus Juncus; species Juncus effusus. The sequence continues at coordinate 6,725,142 of CM050910.1, read as the reverse complement.
TACTTCTTGCTGTTGCTTGTAAGAGGAATTCATCCTGGTATCACGAAGTCGGCCGTTGCAGTGAATCGTTATGTCCGCGCCCCCCGGATAATTGCCCGACCGAGACGCGATCCCCTTGAGATCTATGGCGTTCAATGTTCCCTCGGACTTCCCAGTACTATCGCGCATCGTCGGTCCAAGTCGTGTTTGTGGATCTGGTTTTGGATTTCTCCTGTCGGTACTTCGCCTAGTTCCCTGAGTATCAAGAGATATGACGCGTTACATACTTCAAGATAAGAATTAAACACACAAACAAAATCACAAAAATAGCAATATATAAAGGAGAAAATAACTTTATGGAAAACTAGATTAATAAGACTACTAACACCGCACCCTAAGTGGCAGGTGTTGGGTTTCTACCGTTCATAACGCAGCGGAAAACAAAAAACGAAACAAAATCGAATTCGAAACCCAAAAGAAGGATCCGTGAATTACAATTAAATCAAAGAAAATTTCATAACTTTGTACCTTCGGATTACGCTTAATCCGTGATGATCAAAAGCGAATTTGGTTGACGCTTTTCTTTGCCCGATTCCAAACCGGTTTCCAAAACGATCCTTTGTATGTTTCGCCTAACCGGTCCAACAAACCGATCTCCAAGCAAACCGATTCTCCAAACAAATCACGGTTTCAACCCGAATCACAAAGACGCCGCACTTCGCTTCGTCCTCTACCGGTATCCACACGAACAACCCCTTTGAACGGATAAAGAACGATATATGCTAGTATCCGTTCTTCATTTCTCTCACAGAAAATAATAATAGAATAATCTTCGGATTTTTCTCTCTTTTTGTCTCACAAAATTTGGCCGAAAAAATTATGATCCCTTATCAGATTTTGGGGTGTCTCTTGTGCTTACATAGTCCATCAGTTTCATATCCTATGTGCATGGTAACTACGTAACCATATGTGCAACACACCTTATCATATAAGATGCAGGATTGGATATGTCACTTGACTATATAGCTTTCCATACAACTTATCACATAAGTCATGATTTTTTTGTGTACGTCTCAATCGTTGTTCTTTATGTGTGACCCTGTAGGTTTACTTAATGTTGGCAATAATCACAACGGATTATAAATCATGAGCGGCCTCTAGCAAGACATCATGATTACCCAAATTAAGCAAATATAGATGATTCGATCAAACCTAATTTATGTCATGCATTGTATCCCTTTGTTACACGATATCTATATCGTCCATAAGGCATGGTATCTGTCAACCTTATGTTGGTCGATAAATATTTCTTGACACCGAATTTGATTGAACATGAACTGACATTAATAACTCTTTATTAATTCATTTGAGCACGGCCGTGCGTTTCTTCAATCAAATCATCAAGAGTCCTGAAGATATCTCTCTCAATTTATGAGAGGAACAAATCCTATCTTAATTAAACTCTTTCCTCTGCATGATTCATTATATACCTAATTATAATCTTTATGACCGCCCGGTTAAAGACGATGTTAGATTATATTAAAGTATAAAATTTCTCATGTAGGAAACTGAGATAATCTCAAGTCTAAGGATTACAGATACATTCTTTACTGAGAATAACTAATGACACGAACCACGTAGTATTCTCACGGTGGGTCAATCCAGTATATGGTCTCTAACATATACTTATGTTAATGACTTAATAACTCTTATTCATGATCAGTAAAACGTGACCATCAGTCAACTAACATACTGATGTACATTTATAGCTTATTATAAAGTATGTCTGTCTCACAAAAATCCTATGAATGATCAGGGACGGTTTAGAATATCATTCATAATACTTTATAGTTTTACTATCAAAGTCACATACTTTGATGATATAAAACTGAATATCATATTCAAGGTTCATTTTAGTAATAAGAATAAAATAACCAATACGCATTTATTATATAAAATATCTCTAAATAAACACAATGTTTGTTTAACACAATCCATACATCTAGGTCTCAAATATTTTGGCCTAGGGCATACTACTAACAGCAGGTTAGTTACAGTACATGGTATATTAATTAGAATAAAGATGCCAAAAAACTGGCAGAACCAAATCTCGCAGCTTCCGTTCAGAACTGAACAGCTTCCGTTCTGAACTGAAGCATAATTTACAGCCCAAGTCAAAACCAAAATTTGATCAATTTTTGACAGGAATTTTCTCTCTAAGTGTAGAACCTAAATTACTCCAAAACAAAGACTTTTACTTAAAAGAACACTTGAAGAGGGCTCCAAAACTAGAACGGCAAATACGCGTCTTCGAAGCTTGAAACATGATGCAATTCTCCGATGACTTCTAGTCCAATCGAGATAGAACTTTTGCACGTCGACTCGAACTTGATAATTTCTTGATCTTAAACATGAAACTCAAACAAGATTAGTAATTACGGAATTGTTTTAAATATCCACAAACCGAGAACAACAATCTCCCCTTTTTGCTGATTTTCAAAACAATTCTGTAAAATGCAGCATTTTGTATCTTCTCCCCCTTTTTGTAAAACAGTCAAAAATGATTATCAAACGAGAGAGGATAAAGCCCCCCCTAAATAGATGCTCACCTGAGTTCAATAACCTATTTAAAAAAAAACTTAGAGATTACTTTAAGGTTTCACAAAAACTATTCAGAAGGGGTTTTATAATAAACTTTCATTAAGAGAAGGTTAAAAAAATTTATTTTGATATTATTGAAACATACATATAATATTTTAAATAAAATTCAAAAATAATAGTCTCTTAAAAGAAAATCCAAGGAGAGGACATAAAGCACCGAAGAAATAATATATAATGAGTAAAAAAAAAAAGTAAGATTTGATCATGAATAGCATAACCTCGACCAAGTATCAGATAGAAAACAAGATACTCGTGACTTGGTGAAAATATTGACGACTTCAATCCCATTTAGGCACTCGATCAATTTCTTCACATGATCTTGATTTGCAAAAGACACAAGTCGCGTCGAATATTCACATTTCTCTATTGATTTCCGTCAAGTTGTCCAATTTTTCCTGAATCTCAAACAAAAAACTTTCTCAACCCACAATTTAGATCTGTTAAGGCAAAACTTGACCACCACTCCCCCTTAGAATATGGCTAATGAAAATAGGGAGAAATCAAAGCGTCTAGGTGGACTTTGATTTATCCTCATTTAATGAGGAGTTGCTTTCAACATTTCTGTCTTTCCGCAACCACACAAATTTAGAAGAATAAGTGGGTTTACGCAAATGACACTCTAGAGAGATATGGCCTATTTTGCAACAATATTTGCAAAATGAACAAGTGGTGCTCGAAGTCTCTTCAGTACTTTTAACAAAATGATTCTTATAGTGGAATGAAAACTCGGCTTTCCTTAGTATCGGTTCGGTCGACTTGGCACTAAAAATGTTTGATTTTGAAAAATTGTTTGATTTTCCAAAATTATTTGATTTTGAAATTTTATTTGATTTTGCGAAATTGTTTGAGTTTGAAAAATATTATTTTGGATGTGCATTAGTGTAATGTTTGGGAGATTAATTTTGTGATTCATTAGGTTGAATCTTGCTTGGAACATGTGTGTTGACTATTTCATAAAAATAACCATTAGGACCTCTTTTATAAAGTCTTTCGGTTGTGATACCGCGGTTATTTTCATGAATATGCCGGAAATCATGAAAATAGTGAAACATATTGTTATTACTAAAATTTTTAGAAGTTCGACTTTTAGGACTTTGGCCCGTAGAGTAGTCTCGGTACATGAATGCACTTACTCTAATCTTAGATTGATTGTACTCCCTTTTTATTATATGGTTTTTAGGTCTTCAAGGAGCGGTTTTAGTACTGACCTCTTTCTTGAACCCTAAATCAGTTTTATCATTTGGTTTTTGCCCTATTAACATGTTGTTTTAATCAAATCTATTTGTGACATTACTGGCACAGGAAGACTTGAGGGATTTATTTTCAGTTTTTAGACTTACAAGTTCGACTTTTAAATGACTTATTTCAGTTTTTAATTTTTCACATTCACAATTATTGTTATTAATTAAATTTAGTTTTTCAAATTCTTTTATTTGGGCCTTGTATGACCTTACCGAGTCTTCGGATACAATTAGATGTTCTTGAGCACTGATAAGAGACTTCCGAAACTTTTTCAATTCTTATTCTAGTCCATCACGGGTTCCGGGTTCTACATTTGTAATTACTTGATTGGAACTAGAATCATTTACCTCTCCTAAAACATAATTTACAGTGGGATGTAGATATACCTCACGACTCGTGGATGACTAGATGATACTCAAAATTTCAAAATGACTCACCCGCCTTGATATGAATAAAAGATAGAAAGGATTTTTATTTGACAAAAGAAAGTATTTCTTATAAAATGGTGTATCTATTGAGCTATAGCTATTTATAAGCTAAGAGAATCTTTTACTAATGTGTAACATGAAAAGACCACTTAAAAGCAAGTTTTAATGACACGCATGAGGACAATTAAAACCCTTTAAAATATATTACTATGGAGGTAACCTTTATGCCATGAATGGAACAATTAAATGAGAATTTGGAGTTACTAAAATATCTCTAGAATGTAACAGGTCAGGTCGTGGAAAGAAATACCTCAAACTGACTTTGCAAAATTTATAAATAGACCCTCTAAATAAGAACAAATGACAATTTTTAATAAAATAAGTAAAATTTGATAATTTAAAATTTTAGAAAATTTGGGGTATAACAGCTTCATCCTGAGATTGCACCTTGGAACAAGAAAGAAGACGAGCGACAAGAAGAACGATATGATGATAGACGTATGAAAAGACGCGAGAAAAGACGTGATGACAAGGCAAAGGACAAGAAGAAGAAGTCGAAGAACTACTCGAGCGATTCATCCAACTACGCCGAATCAGAATCCGACTACGACCCGGAAACGGGGAACTTAGCATTCATGGCGTACGATGATGTGGACGAGGTGTGCGAAATGGCGATACAAGAAATTATTCGACTAGGACAGCTTCCAGTCGAAGTAAGGGATTATTCTTCTCATACGTTACGTTTTAAATTATTTATTCGAATTTCATTTCTGAAATTTGGGGTGTAACAGAAGCGTGTAACAGTTTTTCATCGTATGCCCCATCTTGTTGCACTCGAAACAATACGCCTTTTTGTTGTTGCGTTGACGGTTATCGTTAAAATGTTTCCCTCGTGCTCGTAAGTCATCAAATCATTTCACAAGAAACGTCATCTCCTCATCGTGTGCGTCGATTGCCGGCATGTCTACGGTTGTTGGTTGAGAGTTTGTTTGCTTGATTCGGGCTTCGTAGTTCCGGAACTAACTGATTAGATCTTCTGGCCCAATCTCTTGCGTCGTCATCATTGTCTCCAATGAAACTCGAAGCGCTTCCCAGCTTTGCGGCATTCCCCTGATTAATTTTTCTACAACTCAAGAATTTGTTAGGGTCTCTCCTAAAGTGGTGAATCCATTTCAGATATGCGATATACAAGTGTACATATCCTAGACGGATTCACCTTCGATCATCCGGAAAGAGTCAAATTGTTGTTCGAATCCCATTAATTTGGTCCTCTTCATTTGACTATATCCCTCAAATCGGTTTAGGATTAGAGTAATTTTATCAATCATTAGAGAGAGAGTTTTGCTTAAATTTCTCAGAATTTGGCCTTAAAATGAAGCTAGGGTCTGCCATATTTAAAGAGGGAAGGAGAGGCCGAGCAAACAAGAAAATATCATGCTCGATCCGTTTGAAAGGATCAAGTAAAAAAGGAATGGATTCAATGCAAAATCCAAATCAAACGGCTAAAAAATCTTCCATTCGTTTAAACGGATGATCATTGTCAAAACCAAGCTGAAAAATAGTTCAATCCTTTTCAACGGATTGGGAGTCAGTTGAAATGGATCTGCAGTAAAAATATGTACAAAACTCTCTTTTTGGTGATAAAATTAAATACTCAAAAAAAACTTAACTAACTAGAAGATACTCAACTAAAGCTCCAGCACTTTGACGCGTCTTGAGGTCTTCTAAAGAGATCAGGGATTGTCCGCTTTGATTAGGTCTTCACACGTATCGTCTTGAAATTAATCTATTCTTATTCTTGAAAACTCAAAAGATTAGTAGTTACGAAATAGTTTTAAATATCATCAAACCGAGAACAACAACATCCATCTGTATTCAGGACATCTGTTAGTTTTATTTCAAAACAGAAAATATCTTAACATTGATTTTCATATTTTGTAAACATATTATATTTTCCCTCCATTAATTCACAAAATAAATTTGAGTGCATGCACTATCCCTCATCCCATCCTTCTTTTGAATAAGATTTACAATAATTATTGATAAATCTCTCACTTCAAGCACTTTCTTTCTCAACCCAATCAAATCTAATTTCATCAAAATGGATCCGTCTATATGATATGGACAGTCAGGCACATAAGATTTAACATGGATTTTCAGGTTTATTCTAGAAGAGCATATAAACTATTAGAAGATAACGAAGGGTCATTTTTAGATTGAAACTCATTTCAAGAAGGGTGTCTTGTCTCTCAAGCTGAGTCCACCTTGTGCAGATATATTGGTCATTTCTCGAGTATCATATGCAATTTGGAGGGAATTCATCAGATTCGTCACGTCTCAAAATGGATAAGGTTTAGTGAATAGAAGGCTACAGCATGGCCTCTCTTTTTAAAGTGATGGTAATGCCTATGAGTTTTAAAAATAAATATTTTGTAAAAATAAATAATGAGTATAAAATTGAAAGAATAGAGGGCATAATAGAAAATAGTGCATATGCGACACATATGTGATTGCATATACTATGCAAAAAGAATTGCATATGCATGAAAAAAGATAATTTTTTTGTAATAAGACTCGGAGTGGTTTTAACACATCCACCTGTATTCATGATCTATATTAATTTCATTTCAAAATAAGAAAATTAATTTATCCCAAGATTAATTTTCAATACATTCAAAAAAAGTATTTTTGAAACAAATAGAAAAATTGAGAAGACAAAACAAAAAAAACTGTGATCTACATTTCTTCACATATTGGATTGTACGTAAATAAAAGTTGTACCACTACAATTTCAGCATTTCTCTGCTTATGATTACACAATTTACACAATTAACATTTTTTATCCTGCTGAAATTTATTCAATAAAAGTCAAATTTAGAATAAATGATTCCACTTCCTTAGTTATACCATTAATTAATTACTATTTATCTTTTATATATATATATATACTAGGAAGAACGACAAAACGGGAGATGAAACATGGAGTATCATGAAGAGAAAAAGAAATCAATTTGTGGTAAATGGACAACCTTTTTGTGTTAACAGATTCAACACGTATTGGTTGATGATTCTTGCAGTGGATCCTTCTACTAGAGAAAAAGTAAGATGTGCTGAAAGAAGCTCTCGGCCTGATTAACGGTTTGTCAGACTTTGGGTCTCATTGACGGAGGGTCGAGAGCTCTTCAAAAACCTCCTTTTGTCTATGATGAAGATGTTTTTAAGGTACGTACGTATATATGTCATGTTATCATGTTATTTTTAACTTAGAGAAATATATATATATATATATATATATATATATATATATATATATATATATATATGTGCATAGTTGTATTTTATGTTTTTTTAATTATAACTAATTGAGGGAAGGTTTGAAAATCATGCACTTAACAAGAAGATGCATGTTTATATGTGTTGTTAAATTTTGTATTAATAAGAAGAGAATCAAAGGATCCTATAAGACTGAATTATATGGAGAAGATTTTCGAAAAACATTTGAACTCAAGAGCTCTATAATGAAAAATATTATTGTAGCATAAAAAGTTATTTTGATAAATGATAAGCTACCTGCATAGGCCTAATGCTAGTTACTGAAGTAACGACCACAATACTGTTCAACAATTACAAATTGTGATATTTCCTTTTTAGTACGTAACTATGATTTTTGAGCAAAGTATATATGTGGAATCACTATGTTGAAGCACGCACGCACGTAGAGTTAAATATTGTTCAAGACATTTTGTAACTATCCAAATTTGTTGGCCCTTTTACAAATTTTTGAATAATCAAGTTTGGTGGGAGAAAGAGTATCTTTTGAAAAATCTTTGAAAGAACAACTTGATGTCATTTTAGCTGTTAAAAATTGTAAAACTTAAATATTAAATCCACAAATAATCCCATATGAAACGAAAGGCCAATGGTCTATTATGGAGTTCTATCTCAGTCATTCATCAAAGAGTACACATCCAATATGAACAGTTAGATGCAGAGTTAGATAGAATGGTTATATCTTGTCCCCCATTTGAGATCTGCCCGTTATGTTTAGCTATATATATCACTATAAATGGTTGTGTAAATCAATCAATTAAGCAATGAAATTAATTCTTCATTATCTCATTAGCCCATAAAGTGTGTGTATATACACAACATATGCGATTGCACATGTGTTATACAAAAGGTATATACACAGCATATATATTTGCATATGTTATACAAAAGACGAATATCATATGCATGCAAAATGTAGTTTTTTGTGATGAGATTCAAATGACATTGTATTTAATTCTTTTATGGTGTGATATTATAGATTGAATCAAATGTGTAAGTTGATTTTTAACAAAAATGTTATTTTACGTACAATTTAAAGAATATTTCCAGTACTTACAAAATTCACATTATGTAATTTTAATTGAGAAATAAATTTTGTTACCAAGAAATGGTACAACTATTTACTATAATAATCATTCGCTCAATGTCAGGAAATAAATACTCTATGGCACACATCATGTACAACCCAATCAGGCAGACAAACGTTTTATGAATTACACTGGGACTTCTAAAAATATTTTTTTTGGTTAGTGATTTGCTATTATTTCATCCTAATAGCATGGAGCCATTCATTTCTCGTTGTCTTTTTTCCTTCATAAAAGAAAAGGAGAAAAACAAAACAATTAAAGTGTGTTCGTGACAATATTACCCATACCCAATTAGCAGGTAAGTTTCCTCATCCTCGAATTATACAGCTTATATTCTCAAAATGTGCCCAAAAATAAGAAAAAAATATATGTTGCTAATTTGGGTTTTGTTGCTTTAACATGTGGACTTCTTATCAGACCATTGACCCATAACTAAATCATTTATTTCAATTCTATGGCGTATAAGTTGTTGGTTATATTTCATAAAATTAACCAAATATTTAATAAATAATTCATAAATTAAATGATAAAAATAATTTATTTAAACGAGAACAAGCCTGGTGTAGCCGTGCGATCGTGTCGCGACTGCCCTAAAAATAGATTACGCCATCTTGTACAGGGAATACCGTTGATCCCACCTCCAAGGCTCTACACCTCGAGCGAATTCTCGATTCCCGCTCCGATAGCACAGTCGCAGAATGGGGTCCTTCATTTCGAAAGATATGAAGGCACAAGCACCGATTTCTCAACCAAGCATAAAATTGAAAGATAAGAATTGAGAGAGAATATTTTTCTATATTGTGTTTTTGAGAGAAGAGAATAATTCTCTATACTAGAGAGAAAGAGGGAAACTCTTTTTATATTAGAGAGAAGAAGAGACTTGGTCAAGGAAGTTTTATTTTCTCATTACACCATTCTAACCTCCCATTAAATCTCTCTTAATATTTTGTAACTCTTGCATGAAGCATCATATGTACATTCAGAGAGTAAAATATAACCACCATAATAAATAAATGAAATGGTTAAATATTATTATAAAAATAAAGTTTTAAAATTTATGTATTATATTAAAATAATACAACATTCCCCCTCAAATTTTAAAACTTGAATTGAACATAATTTTCTTTCTTCCAATTAACTTGATATCAACTATGCATAAGTATGAGTGGACGTAGTTTTTAAACTCGTACATAGTGTTGATCATATACGATCGAGATTTGCATGGTAAACATACATTTTTGAATCATAAATCTTTTTATCGATTTTCTATAATCACACACATAGTAGGATAAATCTTTTGGTGCTTTTGCGGGTGTGCGCTATTTATGGTCATGCGTTAACCTTGATTATCATGAGAATGCTTTATAATTTCGCCCTTATCCTTAGTCGCGGTCCACGACGATTCTCACTTAGATAATTCCTCAAAGGGTATACGGTGTGGAAATATACCCCGCAAATATTACTTTTATTAAGTAATCTATTAATCTATTTAATTTATTAATTTCAATATTTGAAAAATAAATCTCGAAATTATTGAGAACAAATGTTCAACCTAACCATCACCTTAAAGTACTTCACCATAGGGATGAGCACAGACAAGTCAATGTCTAAAATTAGTGCTTCAAAATGTCACATCAGCAGTTTCGTTTAATCTTTGAACCAATTGTCCTGTCCAGCAGGACACAATGGTAGGGGCCCCACTGCTGGTGACGACTATATGGGCTAAACGCTCCATCCCCCTCGATGAGACAGATCCCAAAAGATCTTTTATTTAATGATCGGTATATTTATTTATTTATTTATTTTTAATCCGATCTTTTAGTGATATCACAATTTTATTTCGTGTATGGCTTTATATTTATGTGCCTATTTTTTTTCCCTTTCAAGAAGAATTGTAGTTTATTGATTGATCAGATCATAACTACATTTAATAACGATGCGCATCAAAATTAATTGTTAATAAATAAGGCACAATAGGAAAATCTCAAAGTAAATTCCTAAGCCAATATTAGACAAATGTTAATTTGAAAATTAACATTGTTTGACCCATTATTTCATATCAATATTTCTTGATAGAATCATCAAAACATCATTTTATTAAAGATGTTGAAAATTTTGGATAGCTTATTATATATTAGATCCATATAGGATCACAAAATAATCGGTGAAATCCAAAAACATGTGAAAATACTTCACATGTTACTTATAGGATCACATATAACTAGTAAATCATTTTATAAATAAATAATAATTTTTTTTTGTTGAATTCTGTATTTAAATTTATATGAAGTGATAATTTTATCAAACTTCATTTTGTAATTATTTGAATGTTTATTTATCTGTCTTGCAAATAAGTTTGCAAATTTAATATAATTATAATATTAATTGGGTCAAACTATTTATCAAATAGATTTTGTCAAAAATCTTTCTCTTTTTATGGAATTTGAATATCAATTTTTTTTTATTTAGTATTATTTAAATATTAACCTTCGAAGGATGCATTTTATAAATGCATGAATTTTGTTCAAATAATCATATGGTCCTTAAGTGTATGGCAAACTATATTTAAAAAATCTAAATTAGATTATTCTTTATCATAAATAATATAATAACCACCTCTAATGAGAAGTATGATTGTATACATCAAATGAACATGACTTATTAAATTAGTAAGCCAATATTTTTTTTCTTAATTAAATACATTTCAGATATTCAAAATCAGAATACCATTTATGTTCAACCTAGCTAGGATCACAAATTATTAGTGAATTCCTTTAATAGACTTATTTGTCAAATTTAAATTTTTATGAAGAGATAAATTTATCAAACTTCATATATCTATTGTTAATATGCTTCTTTAAAGCCATACAAATATATATATTCTATCATTTTTTTTTAACAGAATAATGGACATGAATTAGTCCTTAATGGAAATAAACCATATTTTTATTTTATTTTAGAATTGAAATAAACCATATTTATGTAACAAATACGTGAGAATGTTATCATTCATGATAATGTTATAAAAATATATTAATGCTTCATTTTAACACTTTTTTTTTAATACTATGAGATAGTTAACTCATACAATAAAATATGTCTCACGTATCAAATTTTCTTTACAATAGCAATTTAAGGGAACATGGCCCTGTTAAAGCTCCAGACTTTTGATGTATCATTTACCTAATAAAATAATGGTGAGTTATGCTATCATTAAAGAACAATGATGCCCAATAATCATGGGATGTTACATTTGGAAACTTGCATAAACTTCAACAATGTGTTATAGTAAGAGAGAGAATATGCCTTAAAAGTTTCCAAATATGCATTTACTAATTTCCAAATATAATAGAAGGCAATCAAATAGCCAATTGTGACAGAAAATTAATTAAGGCAATCAAATAGCCAATTGTCACCATAAAATTTAATTAAGGCAATCAAATAGCCAATTGTTATAGGAGATAAATTGCATTTGCAATATTTTCCATAATTACAATTTTTTATTTATTTAGTTTTGAAACTAAAATATTGGACTTCTAAGATTTTAATAAATGGAGAAAATGAAAGCTTAGCACAATCGTAAACATTTGCTCTCTAATCAAACCACTAACTAAAAGAATGTCATAATTTTTATAATGATCAACCTGGTTGGGGACCATTAGTTATGGCAGTAATAATTTCTTTTTTTATAACCTCTCAATAATTTAAATGAGATGGATTAAAATATAACTCCATTTGAATTAAACACAATGAAAAAGAGAGAGAAAATCTCTCTTTATTACATTTCGGTTTTGAGGGATACTAAAGGTGAAAGTATAACCGCCACAAAATCAATTAATAATTCTAAAAATAATAGCTCTCAATCAATCTCCGGTTTTAAAATAAAATTGCATAAATATTTTTTTTTTCTCGGCAACAAAACTAACCTTAATGGTTAGTACAAATAAAAACTGATATTATATATAGTAAAAGATCTGCATGATATATATTGGTGATAAATAAGGCAATCAAAGCCAATTACACCAACAAAATAAATTTCAGTGACCAAAATATCCGAATAAGAATATGAGCTTTAATATCTTTCAAAAGATAATAGATTAGTACTTGGTTTTTGAAATCTAAATTTTGTCAAATGCACAACAGAAGAAAATAAAAATTTTGAGGCTTACTCACCCACGACTAGAATTGTGACTTTGGCAAGCTTTATATAATGACCAAATTAATTCAATTTTTTTTAATTTATTAAAATAATCTACCTTTAGATTGTTGGTTATATTTCATAAAATTAACCAAATATTTAATAAATAATTCATAAATTAAATGATAAAAATAATTTATTTAAACGAGAACAAGCCTGGTGTAGTCGTGCAATTGTGTCGCGACTGTTCTAAAAGTAGATTACGCCCTCTTGTGCAGGGAATACCGTTGATCCCACCTCCAAGGTTCTACAACTTGAGCGAATTCTCGATTCCCGCTCCGATAGCATAGTCGCAGAACGGGGTCCTTCATTTCGAAAGATATGAAGGCACAAGCACCAATTTCTCAACCAGAATATTTTTCTATATTGTGTTTTTGAGAGAAGAGAATAATTCTCTATACTAGAGAGAAAGAGGGAAACTCTTTTTATATTAGAGAGAAGAAGAGACTTGGTCAAGGAAGTTTTATGGTTTTTAAACTATTTTGATATATATAGATATTAATAATATAAATTATATTTTATTAGAGCTTATATTGCTCGTAATAAATATTTTCTTATTTATGAAAATATAATATTTGAGAATAATATATAATAGTTTTGAGATTATATAAAATGTTTTATGGATTATATAAAATATTTTGAGAAATATATATTTTATGGGATAAGATGTGATTTGTGAGAAAAATGAAATATAGTTAAGGTAACTACAGCCGTACTTAGTAGGTGGATGCCAAGGCCGCTGATTTGTGATAGGTGATAAGCCGTACTTAGTAGGTGGAAGCTAAGGCCGCCGAATCACCTAATAACAAGCTCGGGAAGACTTGTATCTGTGCGCATACTCGATGCCACGGAGCATGATCTAATGTGTGTGTGTGTGTGAAATTGGAATGAGAAATGGATATCCCAATATAAAAAGATTTTAAGTATATTTATATTTATTACGATTTATTCAAATATTTATTTACTAAAATTATTATTATTTTTAACGTATGCGAAGCATACCCTTACTAAGTTTCGACTAATCCCTTTCCCTTTCTTCGGATTTAAGGTTCAGTTATTTGGCGAGGCATCAGGTTGAGCGACGTCATAATTTTGAGAGATTTAATGTAATAAATATTTATAGATACTTAATTTTTATAATATATAGATACTTAATTCTTGTATTTTCCACTGCTTTAATACGATTTTAGAGTCGTATATCCTTAATATAAGTTGAGGGTATACGGCCCGTTACATCTCGGGCCGAAAATGGATCCGGGTGTAACATTGAGTATTTCAAAAGAGAAAGGTCATCGATCTACAAAATAACCATACTAATTAATAACTGATTCTTGATTAGAACTCAAGTATGTGTATTTACTCCCAAAATAGTATATAATATTTTTATTTATTCTCTTAAATTTTCTTATATTATGATCTCTTAACATCATAATGAGAAAAAAATTAAAATAATGAATAATATATATATATATATATATATATATATATATATATATATATATATATATATATATATATATATATAGACACACACACTATGGGCATGTGTTTGATTTGAGGTATTTTAGGATACATGGATATTGCAAATATATGGATCAAATGATCCATGGATTTGATGATCCATGTAAGTTGTTTGATTAGGTGGATTTGATGATCAAGGATTTTAATTTTAATTTAAGTTAGTTAAATGATAATTGTTGAGTAGTTAAATAGAATTATATATCAATTTTTATAATATACTTTACCTAACAAAAAAAAAATAAGATAGATATATCAGTTATTTTTATAATAATAATCTTAAATAATCTTAAAAAATAATAATAAGTAATAATAAAATAACAATTAATAGTTATAATAATGATAAATAATTAATATAAATAATAATTATAATAATAAAAGTAATAATAATATTAATAAAAAATAATTATTATTACTATAACAACAACAAAAATAATATAATATAATATAATAAGTTGGTGTATTTTGTAATCCCAATGTTTTGAGTGTATTGCAAAATCTCTTGACATGTGCCCTCAAATCCAAGGATTCATAAAATCAAATAAGGGGTTTTGTGTAGAATCCTATATTTACATATACAATCCACTAAAATACACCACATCAAACATGCCCTATGTGAATGAACATACACCGTAAGCTATTGACATAAATTTATAGATGAGAGGGGGGGGGGGGGGGGGGGTTGTGCATGTGAGAAAGAGGGTTGTGCCTGAGAAAGAGAGAGGGAGTAGGGGTGTTCATTCGACCGAATAAGGCTGATCCGAATTAAACCGAACCGAATAAAAATGGAACCGAAATTTCAACCAAACCGAATTTTATTTCGGTTGAACCGAAATAGAAAGAAATCTATACAATATTAAGACAAAGTTAATATTTTCTTTGTATAGATAATGACTATATTTATTAATATTAATATGTGTAACCTAAAATTTAAGATTACATCATTGTAAATTAATAAGTTGATATATAATTCGGTCGGTTCGATTTATTCGGTTTTCTAAATCAAAACCGAACCGAACCGAATAAACGAAATAACTCAAAATTTTCAACCGAACTGGACCGATTTAACCGAATAACCGAATTAACCGAAATAGACCGGTTCGGTTCAGTAACTGAATAAACCGAACCGAAGGAACAGCATGGAGGGGGAGAGAGAGAGAGAGAGGGGTATACGGAGAAAGATTAGTTGAGAAATCACGTGAGCCCTTTATTTTCAGGTGTGCTGGAATGACGTTTCACATATGATCTGTTATAGAACAGAAAACATCATAGAGATCAATTAGAATGCTACAACTAATCTTATTTTATTTAAAACTAGTACAAACTTGACGCGTTGCGCGAGTCTGTTAAAACATTGCAACAAAAATAATTTGATCACAATAATGCTTTCAAGAACACATAATAATTACTGCTTATGTCTTTGATGAATGAATGATGATATTAATTTAGGCAAACTTAATAAAAATAATAATCACAAAGGCAAAATATAAAATTTAATCAGAACCATCAAAACAGATAAGCACATAAATAAAAAAACCTAGTCACTTCACAAAAATAAAACCATCAGCCAGTCATTAGAAGATGCTGTTTTAAAAACAATATTCAAAAGTTAAATTTTGTATAATTCAATAACTTAGATTTTGTTAATTAATTTTCATAACAAATTCCATCCTTTTCACGAATATGATAGGATCTAGTTCCGAAACTCTTCACCACATGTTAATCATTTCTCAACACCGATAAAATTTCCAACGAACTTCTAACCAGTTTGAACCTTTAAAAACAATAAAAAAAATCAATCAACCAAGAATTAAGCACTCATCAAATGCATATGATAAATGATAAGTATTGTATCTGTATGAAAAATAATACCTCAAGCATTGAACGTTTAGTTTCTTCGCAACTCAGCCAAAAATAATACCTCAAACATTGAACGTTTAGTTTCTCCGCAACTCAGCAAAGCTTGTGGAGATTGACCTAGCAAGTCTTTAAAATTGAAGCACTAACTTAGTATGAAAATATCTAATTGTTAGCCAGATAAATTAAACAAAACACAATCACAATTTGAGATTACGTCTTATCTTATGGTTTATGCTTGATTGTCCCTCCTCTTTCATGCTTCTGTTTCTTATGCTTTGTTCTCCTCTTCTCTCTATCTAATCAAATCCATCAAAACACACCCAAAAAAGCTCGAAAATTCTTCGAAAATAAAAAGAAAGATTGATTAGCTTTTGCCAAAAAAAAGAGAGATAATTTTCTTAGTAGCCAAAGTCATCCAAATCTACAAAACACTGCACAAAAATACACAGTGAGAGAGAGAGGAAAAATAAAAGATCACTCATTATTTTATCATTCGAACAAATGAATTAACTATTTATCATCATCTATTCGTATCATATGAATCCCGGTTATAAGAGATCTACACAACAAAAAAGGTCTTACGCCCAATGCAAAATTGTGTCGGAGCGTCATATAAAACCTGCAAAATATATGAATTACAATTAATTAATTATTTTGTAAATTTAAAATCTTAGTAGATCAATATTAAACAAAATGTAATTGAAGTTCAAATTAAATAATTTGGGGTATTACAATTGTTTGGCCAAAATCCCCATAATCAGCCTCCTTCTTTAACTATTCAAAAAAGATTAATGAATTTGTTAACTATTAATCATATTTAATTTTTATTAGAAAGAAAAGAATAGAGATAATTGATTAGATTTTGTACCTTAGGTATGTGCTGCATAAGCTGTTAAATAGGCATGCGAGTTTAAAACAAACAGTTATCAGAAAACGATTTTTGAAAATGTTTCTTCAATTTAAACAAAAGGAAAAAATGATAAATTTTAGTCTTTATTGATGTATGGTAACACAATTGAAGCTTACCGCAACCCGAATTGACCCGAACCCGGAACTGACCGGAAACCCACCCGACTCACAAATTCATCTCGTCTTTTATGTATCTCAATTGAAGAAGAAAATTGGTACAAAGAGAGTAGTTACTGCTAATTTATCTATAATAGGACCAGAGGGAACTGTTAAGATGTATCCAGTGAAAATTCTGAGAAGACAAATGGTGAAGAGGAACAATTCAGCTGCAGTACAGGTTTTAGTGCGATGATCTAATTTACCAGTGGAAGAAGCAACTTGGGAGGATTACGATTACCTTGCGAGACAATTTCTAGATTTTAAACCTTGAGACAAGGTTTTTAAGGGGGGTGAAATGTTATGTTTTAAAAAATGTTTATAAATAAATTAAGTTTAAGGGTCTAAGTGAATAAAGTCTAGCTGGAAAGGAGGGAAGTGGTCCGTTGAATTTAATTAGAGAGTCCATTTTTGGGTTTATAGAGTCTCACTGAAGTTGTCCAGTTGGACGATAGGTTAAAAAATTTTGTCTGTTTTATTTTATTTTTATCATCGTCGGCTCAGTTAGTTAGAGAGAATGTCAGAAATGTTGGAGGAGTATAAGAAGGAGATTGTAAGTCTTTGGGGATTATCGATGGTAAGAAACAAATTTATAATATTAAAATTTATTTCTTATTCTTTTTATCTTTCTCTCAACAATGACGACACTATTGATGAGCTAAATTCTTTCTTAAATATCCAAAATTTCACAAAATTAGCAATTGAGCTGGGAGGTCTATTACACAATTTTAATCCAATAAATCATTCCTAAGAGCTACAATGCATATCTTATTAACTAATACAAATTCAGAAAAGATCACAACCAAAAAGGGAGGTGAAAGTGTGAAGTCACCGCCATGATCCATAACCAGACGGGTCGAGCATCACAAATACCTGGCCGACGAACACCGTCGCCCCCTTTTGAGCTCAGACCTTCAATTCTCAACCCTGGAACCAAGCTCCTCGCCTGAGTTATTATTTTCACGAAACGCGCAGAAACGCGCCAAAACAATTCTCAAACACGCTCCACGCTGCCCGCCCTCTCTCCACGACCGACCAACGCGGGGAGTGAGAATGAGACGGCGGCCGGCCAAGGCAGGGAGGAGAGAACAGGGCGGAGGACGGCCTAGGCGGATGGCAGAGAGCGGAGAGAGAGGGGGTCGGGGTGGGGGGAAGAGGGTATTTTTTTTTTCGTTCTGGGGAATGGAAGCAAAATTTGAAGCTTAATTTGGTCTGAGTTAGCAAAAATGCTAATTTGAAGAATAAAAAACCATCCTTGGTTTTCAATCACTCTCTTTTTGTTAATTTTTTCATGTAATTCTCGTTATTAAAATCTAGTATCTTCTATACTGGTCGATTTGTTGTTCTTTGAACCTACAAATTGCTTCATTTTGGAAACTCATCTAATAGAAATACCCCAAGTAAAAACTATATTTTACATACATTTTGTGGTTCTCAAATAATATTATTTGGGATCAAATAAATAAAACTAAAATCAAATTTCTTTTATACCTCAACAAAGTCAATATAAAGCCTCATTGTACCGTCCAGTGCGGGCGATGGAATCACTTTGCTCGATCAATAGCAGCTGCGAGAATAGGAGCGTACCACTGTTACCATTTGCATGTCCAAGAAATAATGAGTCCGAATTCTTCAAATTCTATGTCATAACCTTTTAATGCTGATGGAATTTCAATTGGAAGAGATTTAATTGATCCTACTTTGATCTTTCACCATCAGTGTATGACCTACGATTGAAAACAAAAAGAAGTGGTGAGTGAATATCACAAATCACTAATCTTAATCTAAATTTGCAACATGCAATGTCAGATATATAAGAGCATCTTTCTCATAAGATTGAAAAAGAGCAACTTGACCAAACATAATTAGAAGCTATGCAATATAAATCTGAGAAACAATTTTTTTTAATGGGAAATCTGAGCAACAATTTAATTAAGGAAACTATTCCATAATTGGAAGCATCAACCTCAATTAAACCTTAATTTGACCATTTTTTGGCATCAATTGTTTCCATTTGTGAATGGGGACTACTGCGATTTGAGGACTCGAGCTCCATTCGCCAATCAAAAATTGCAATTTGGGAACTGCATTTTGTATTGAAATCTCAGGTTTTATCGAATTGCAATTTTAGATTGCAAAAAACGCAATTTGAAATTGCAATAAAAAAGCAAGCATAAAACCTAAGATTTCTAATTGGTGAATCAGAGCTCAATATTGAACAGCTTCAAATATTAGTAAAATACCAACAAACATAATTAATTTATATAACATTTATTTTGGCTGTTCCTTTTAAGTAAGTGCAGGAAATTAACTAAATTTTAGATATTTTATAAATTGAAAAAATATTAGAAAAGAAATACCTGCATCAGTCAAATCCATGAAAATCGAAAAACCGGTCTATTTGTACCACTCTTTGTAACAGATGCAACCATCTTTTTTAACCCATCACTCACCAAGCAAAAACATAAACACAATTCCAATCAATTTGTTATGTTTTAAAAAATGTTTATAAATAAATTAAGTTTAAGGGTCTAAGTGAATAAAGTCTAACTGGAAAGGAGGGAAGTGGTCCATTGAATTTAATTAGAGAGTCCAGTTTTGGGTCTATAGAGTCTCACTGGAGTTGTCCAGTTAGACGATAGGTTAAAAGTTTGTCTGTTTTATTTTATTTTTATCATCGTCAGCTTAGTTAGTTAGAGAGAGTGTCAGGAATGTTGGAGGACTATAAGAAGGAGATTGTAAGTCTTTGGGGATTATCGATAGTAAGAAACAAATTTCTAATATTAAAATTTATTCCTTATTCTTTTTGTCTTTCTCTCAATAATGGCGACACCATTGATGAGCTAAATTCTTTCTTAAATATCCAAAATTCCACAAAATTAGCAATTGAGCTAGGAGATCTATTACAATTGGTATCAGAGCCGTTAGATCCGCCTGAAGGGGGTAGTGTTGGGTTTCTACCGTTCATAACGCAGCGGAAAAACAAAACGAAACAAAATCGAATTCGAAACCCAAAAGAAGGATCCGTGAATTACAATTAAATTAAAGAAAAGTTCATAACTTTCTACCTTCGGATTACGCTTAATCCGTGATGATCGAAGGCGAATTTGGTTGACGCTTTTCTTTGTCCGATTCCAAACTGGTTTCCAAACCGATCCTTTGTATGTTTCGTCTAACCGGTCTCACAAACCGATCTCCAAGCGATCTCGAAATGAACCGATTCTCCAAACAAACCGATTCTCCAAACAAAACCACGGTTTCAACCCGAATCACAAAGATGCCGCACTTCACTTCGTCCTCTACCGGTATCCACACGAACAACCCCCTTGAATGAATAGAGAACGATATATGTTAGTATTCGTTCTTTATTTTTCTCACAGAAATAACAAGAGAAGATTATTCGGATTTTTCTCTCTTTTTGTCTGACAAAAATTGGACGAAAATAATATCTCTTCATGCCTCTACTTGGGGTGTCTCTTGTGCCTATATAGTCCATAAGTTTCAAATCCTATGTGCATGGTAACTATGTAACCATATATGCAACACATCTTATCATATAAGATGCAGGATTGGATGTGTCACTTGACTATGTAGCTCTTCAAACAACTTATCACATAAGTTATGATTTTTCTGTGTACATCTCAATAGTAGTTCTTTGTGTGTGACCCTGTAGGTTTACTTAATGTTGGCAATAATCACAACGGATTATAAATCATGAGCGGCCTCTAGCAAGACATCATGATTACCCAAATTAAGCAAGTATAGATGATTCGATCAAACCTAATTTATGTTCATGCATTGTATCCCTTTGTTACACGATATCTATATCGTCCATAAGGCATGGTATGTGTCAACCTTACGTTGGTCGATAAATATTTCTTGACACCGAATTTGATTGAACATGAAATGACATTAATAACTCCTTATTAATTCACTCGAGCACGGCCGTGCGTTTTCTTCAATCAAATCATCAAGAGGCCTAAAGATATCTCTCTCATTTTATGAGAGGAACAAATCATATCTTAATTAAACTCTTTCCTCCGCATAATTCATTATATACCTAATTATAATCTTTATGACCGCCCGGTTAAAGACGATGTTAGATTATATTAAAGTATAAAATTTCT
Source organism: Juncus effusus (assembly GCA_027726005.1). Lineage (NCBI taxonomy): Eukaryota > Viridiplantae > Streptophyta > Magnoliopsida > Poales > Juncaceae > Juncus > Juncus effusus. The sequence continues at coordinate 6,703,646 of CM050910.1, read as the reverse complement.
CATGTAGGAAACTGAGATAGTCTCAAGTCTAAGGATTACAGATACATTCTTTACTGAGAATAACTAATGACACGAACCATGTAGTATTCTCATGGTGGGTCAATTCAGTATATGGTCTCTAACATATACTTACGTTAATGACTTAATAACTCTTATTCATGATCAGTAAAACGTGACCATCAGTCAACTAACATACTGATGTACATTTATAGCTTATCATAAATTATGTTTGTCTCACAAACATCCTATGAATGATCAGGAACGGTTTAGAATATCATTCATAATACTTTATAGTTTTACTATCAAAGTCACATACTTTGATGATATAAAGCTGAATATCATATTCAAGGATCATTTTAGTAATAAGAATAAAATAACCAATACGCATTTATTATATAAAATATCTCCAAATAAACACAATGTTTGTTTAACACAATCCATACATCTAGGTCTCAAATATATTGGCCTAGGGCATAGTACTAACAGTCGGTGATGGAGGCAAGGGCGAAATACTCTGAAAATGTTGAAGATGCAGTTAAGAGGTTAACTCTCGATTAGGAAGAACAGAAATTAAAATTGGAGATTGTGTATTGATTATAGACAATTAAATGATCAAACTATCAAGAATAAGTTTCCCATTCCCATAATAGATGATTTACTATGAGTTAAAGGGGTCTAGGGTTTTTTCTAAATTGAATTTGAGGGCTGGATATCACCAAATAAGAGTGGCAAAATCAGATATTTACAAAACAGCCTTTAGAACTCATCAAGGACATTATGAGTTCATAGTTATGCCATTTGGTCTTACAAATGCACCAGCTACATTTCAGTGATTAATGAATGAAATTTTTGCACCTTTCTTGAGAAAATTCGTGTTGGTATTTTTTGATGATATCTTGATCTATAGCACCAGTAGGGATGAACATGTGAAGCACATTGGGTTAGTGTTGGAACAGTTGAAGAGTAATGAGTTATTTGTGAAAATGAATAAATGTGCTTTTGGAGAATCACAGGTGGAATACTTAGGTCATGTTATTGATCAGCAAGGAGTGAGAACTGACCCTAAAAAGGTAGAAAGTATGCTGAATTGGCCAATACCAAAAACTATTAAGGGGTTAAGGGGTTTTTTGGGACTAACATGCTATTATAGGAAGTTTGTCAAAAATTATGGACTAATTAGCAAGTCTCTGACTGAATTATTAAAGAAAAACAATTTCAAGTGGATTCAGAGGCTGACTTGGCATTTGAAACCCTAAAAAAGGCCATGTGTACCACACCAGTCTTGTGCTTACCCGATTTTAACAGACCATTTGTGGTTGAGATTGATGCAAGTGGAGAAGGATTGGGAGCGGTTTTAATGCACAGGTAGGTCTTTAGTTTTTTTGAGTAAAACTATTAGTGTGAAGAATAAGGGATTGTCAGTTTATGAAAAGAATTATTGGCAATATTAATAGCTGTGACTAAGTGGAGACATTACTTAATTGGGGGCTCTTTTGTGATCAAAACTGATCATGAGAGCCTCAAATTTCTGTTGGGGCAAAGGCTGACTAATCATTTACAACATAAAGGACTGACTAAACTATTAGGGTTGGATTATAAAATTCAGTATAAAAAGGGAATAGATAATAAGGTTGCAGATACTTTATCCAGAAAAGAAGAGAATCAGAAAGAGGTAGAATCTGAATTATATGAGATGAGTATAACTATACCAATATGGATTAAGGAAGTAGAAGGTAGTTATGAAGGGGATGGAGTATTTTAGAAGTTAGTTGAGAATATACTGCTAAAGCCTGACGAAATGGTCAATTACTCTTACAAGGGGGGTATTATAAGGTATAAGGGCAAATTGTATATTGAGAAGAATACTGAGTTGACGGAAAAATTGATGACTGAATCTCACAATGCACCTGAAGGAGGGCATTCAGGTATTGCCGGTACTTATCAAAGATTGAAAGGGAACTTTTATTGGAGTGGCATGAAAAGGAATGTATATGACTGGGTGAGAGAATGTGAAGTGTGTCAAAAGGCTAAAACTGAGAATAACCCCTACCCTGGATTGTTACAACCTCTTGAAATTCCAACTGAAGCTTGGAGTCAAATTAGCCTAGACTTCATAGAAGGCTTGCCAAAGTCAGAAAATAAAAATGTGATCTTGGTTGTGGTAGATAGATTTACTAAATACTCACATTTCCTCACACTTTCACATCCATTTACAACCAGTCAAGTAGCTAAGCTATTTTTTGATAATATTTGCAAACTGCATGGCATACCTAAAGCCATAGTGAGTGACAGAGATAAGATCTTTACAAGTACTATCTGGAAAGAAATATTTAAACTGCACGGAACACAATTGAATTTCAGTACTGCATACCATCCACAATCAGATGGTCAGACTGAGAGAGTCAACAGGTGTTTAAAGAATTATTTGAGGTGTATGGTGGCTCATAATCCCAAGAATTGGCATAAATGGATTAGTCATGCAGAATGGTGGTATAATACAAATTTCCATAATTCTTTAGGTCAGACTCCATTTGAAACCTTGTATGGTTATAAGCCAGGAAAAATTGAAGTGGAAGGAGGTGGTCGCTTCGCTCAGAATAAAAGAAATTAGGGACGAAAATAACAAAGATAGATTAACACGTGTAAGTAGAATGCAGAATGTAAATGGCAAAATCTCAGCCATTAAACCATTATCTAATGGTTTGCACTAAATAGCCACCGTGTATGGTTATTAATTTCAGAAGATCAAGTGTATAAAGAAATGAAAGACTCAGATAGGAAATATACCCTTCCATCCAAGGGTCCACTAGAGATTCCTACGTGGCCCCTCAAGGAAAATCAAAAGACGTTCTAGAAGGGTAGTTAATTTTCTGTATTAATATGTTGTTTTTCTATATTAACTATTTTGTCAATTTCATTGAAAGACCTGTAACCTCTCCAACCCTATGTCTGCTATATGCAGATGATTCATTGTTTATGTTGAAAGCTGATCTGATTCAAATCAGAAGGTTCAAATTTATCCTAACATCTTTCAGTGAGGCCACGGGTTTAAAAATAAATTACGACAAATCGGAATTTACCTTAATATCAAACCAATCAAACAACATAGTATCTAAAATCTCAGCTAAACTAGGATGTCCTCAAACTACCCTACCATTCACTTACCTAGGCTTCCCATTGCATTACAAAAAACCCAACAGGTAGGATTATCGAAAATTAATAGACAAATTCCATCGAAAGCTTCAAGGGTGGAAAGGGGCTCTCTTGAATAAAGGGGGAAGATTGGTTCTCATAAACTCGGTGCTTTCATCATTATCCCTCTATTATTTCTCAGTTTTTAAGGTGCCACAATGGGTTATAAATGAGATTGATAAGATTAGACGAGATTTCTTGTGGCAAGAGTCAAATCATGAAGGTGTGCATTTGGTTGCCTGGGACAAGGTGTGTCTACCCAAGCATTCAGGTGGATTGGGGGTTATAAACCTCAAGGTTTTCAATCAGGCAATGGGGATTAAATGGATTTGGAGGTATTTTTGTCGAAAAGAGGGGTTGGCTTGGGACACTTTAATGTCCAGTATTGAGAAGGAAGAGTTGGTAGAATAGAGTTCTAATAGGAACTCATATTTTTGGAGGGAGGACAAGAAAA
>CM050910.1:3272500-3367500 GCA_027726005.1 Juncus effusus | reverse complement strand
AAAATCCAAAGCTTTCGCAAAAGCCGACGAAAAGAAACACGCAATGAAAACCGGCACTATGAGCACGAGCCAAGTCACGCCCAAATACTTTCTCTCACTAGAAAATTCCTCAATTAAATCTCCATTTTTCAAATTAAATCTCTCAATTACCAAATCGACTGTGTCAGCCAGCTGTTTTGGGAAACTAACTAAATACCCAATTAAACTTGTACCAAGAGCCGTAAATGCAAAACCTTGTACAGCTGGCAAAACCGAATTATTTACCGACAGTAATAATTTTATTGGGTCATAATTTGCAGAGGGATTTACCAAATTGCCCTTTTGAGCGAGACTTATAATAACTGCATTCCATGAAAGAACCATGAGTAATGGAACAGAGCCTCCAATTAATATAGCTTTTCTCGCATCGAAAACCGTGTCGCCGGCAATTTTACATATAAAAGGTGTGATCACATGAAACCCTAATGTTAGAACTGTTACTGGTACGGCTGGCAGTACCGATTTGAGACTCCAAGAGGAAAAATTAAGAGAATTTAGAATATTATTTCTCCCAATTGAGATTCCGAAAGAAACTAATGTAAGAATCGATAGGAGCATTAAACAGCATAACAAACGGTTTGTTGTATCAATGGCTTTGAAAGGGAAAAATCCGATTAAAACCCCGATAAAAATTGGGAAAATCGAATTGGCTAAAATTGGATTTAGAAAACGAAATTGTTTGGAAAGAAGAGAGCCGATGCCTGAAACGCAAGCAATCATGAGAGAGAAGCTCAAACAAGCATAAACGATGGCTACAAAAGTGCCAAAATTCGCACCTAAGGTGTTCGATGAAATGCCAGTGAAGCTCACCTCTTGCAAGTTTTCTTCTTTCATGGTGGCAAAGGTTAATTCGGCCACTAAAAGAATGGATGAAATGACGTAGATCCAAGAGAGAAATATCATGAGAGATGAAGGTAAGAGGCCTGATTTGATGGTGCAAGAAGGTAAACCGAGCATGCCAGGCCCGACAGCTGTACCGATTATCAGACTGACTGCTGTCCAGAAATTCTTTTTGGGTTTTGCTGAGATTTGGGTTTCTTCGTTTGGTTGTTGAATGGTGGGGTTTTCTTCTTGGTTTGAGGTTTTGCGTGGTGGAATGAGTTTGTGACTGGAGTGTTTTGCATTTGTGCAAGAAGGAAGGAGAAATGGGTTGATGAAGAGATGGAAATTGAGAGAGGTTTTGAGAGAGAAGGGTTCGTAAGAAATTCTTCTTCTATGGTGGAAATGGAGAGAGGGGAGAGTGTTGGAGAGTGGAGGTAGCATGCTGTGACTACGAGAGAGAGAGAGAGAGAGAGAGAGAGAGAGAGAGGGAGATTATGAGTTTTGATTTGGTGTTTTTGGACCTGTTTGATATTTTATTTTAGTTTTGGGCCTATTTGGTTATGTGCATTTTCTTGGGATGATCTCAATGGAGATTGGGGAATAAACTAGTTTGAGAGATTCATTTGAGTTTAAACTGGAGATAGCATATAATTCATATTAATGTTTATAATTTTCTTACTGTAGAGGTGCTAATATTAGCGTCTCATACTTTATATATATATATATATATATATATATATATATATATTCTGTTTTGTTGTAAGAACAAAAAAGAACTTGTATTGTTTATACTCCTAATTTTTGTGGCAAAATATCTCCTGCGATTCATATCTTAATTTTTGTGTAAAACATCAACACAATATCAAAATCCTAACCATATTATGTTGGTAGTCTGAATAACAATTTTTAGCAAATATTTGAGCAAATTATCTTCACTGACAAAATGAAATTAATAAAAAAAAACTTACCATAAGCTTTTTAGGCCAATATATAAATTTCTGTAAATTTAAATACTTCACCCATCAGACCAACATGCACAAGAAATATAGCCAGCAAAATTTCATATCCAAAATATTCTCTCAAACACCATACAACAAGACTAACAAATAACCAAACTCAGATAGAAAAAAGAAACAAAACACACATAAAAACCAACCAAAAAACTCTCAAAAATCCAACTCACCTCTCCAAATTCTCATTTTCCCGCAATAACAAGTAAAGGAGAAATCATACCCTGTATTTCTTGCAAAGATTTCTGCACCATTATTTCTTGAGCCACCATTCTTTTCAAATTCCTCATATAAACCTTCAACTCATCGCTTGACTCTATTTCTTCCGCATGGATTTCGATGACCCGTTTCGCGAGCCCCATCAAAAACCGTGCGTACTGAGGCATCATCGCGTATTTGCACAAAAACCCTAGCAAAAACCCTAATTCCTCATTCTCTAAATTTCCCAAACATTTGATTAATTTCTTTCTTGCGATGAGTTCTTCCAAAACTGATATGACCGAACGAGGGTTTTTGAATTTTAAGACTGAAGCGAGAGCCTCTCTATGTCTGAATTTTTTAAGTAATTTGTCGTGTTCTTGCAATTTAACCCTCTTAGGTTTTTTAATCGCGAATTCAGATTTCTTAGAAATCTGACCTTGGTTGAAATACCTAACGTTTTTCGAGTCCTTCGGTTTTTCTGACTGCGGTAAATTCCATACAAAATCACTCGTAACAACCGCACCACTTTCTCTCTCTTCTTTTTTGTTTTTCTTTTTGCTCATATATATCGTACCAGTGTTGGTACCAACAACCCTAAACAACCCATCGGGCGAAAAAGCAACAGAGAGCAATTGATTAGGGTACCGCATTGAATGCGTGACTTTAAACCTAGAAAAGTCAAAGCTCTTCAAATACCCATCAATCGAAACGCTCAAGAGCCTCATTTCACCGTCTTTAATTTTAGCCAAACTCAAATCCGTGACCGTTTTGTTATGAGTCTCAACAGAATGAACCATTTTTCCCCCACCAATCACATCCCAAATTTTAATCGAATTACCGCCAGCTGTCGCGATTAAACCGCCTGAAGGAAGAAACAAACAGCTTTCAACTGGCGAGCCATGAGTGAGAGAGAGACTCGAGCTTTGACCAGAATTAACCCTAGAATCCCAAAGTTTGACCGTATGGTCATAAGAACCAGTAGCAAAAATGTCATGAGAAACAGGGGAAGCCGTACCGGCTCTAATATAATCCTTATGAGCAGCCGGTACAGTAAAAACCGGACTTTCGCTCGCCACATCCCACTGCACCAACATCGCATCATCTCCAGCCGAAAAAAGCTTCAGTTTATCATGCAAAACAGGAAACCTCACAACCCTTGAAGCTCTCGTATGAGCCTTCAGCCTCCTCAACGGAACCGAATTCTTCATATTATAAACCTGAACCACTCCTTTCTCACACCCCGCTGCAACCAACGCGCCATCACACCTGAAACTCGGCGAGTACGCGAGATCCGGCAAGGACAGATTCGAGGCGGAGATATCCTGTTCATCGCCGGAGAGGCGGGAGAAGAGGCGGACGGAGACGGAGGAGGCGGCGGCGAGGGTGGACGGAGAGGTAGGGGAAAAGGTGACGGAGTTGACGGGGAGTATGAGGTTGGAGGGCAGAGCGGAGGTCTTGAAGGCGCGCCAGTAGACGGATTCGGGGGTTGAGGAGAGGGTTTTGGACGAGCGGGAGGGAGGAAGGAGGTGAGAAGGGGTTTGGGTTGGGTAGTAGGGTTTTGAGGTTGGGTCTGCCATGGCGAGAGGGGATGGGGGAGATTAGGGTTTTGAGAGGGGTTGGGGTTTTGAGGTGGGATGGGGGAGAAGAAGGGGGGTTTGGTTTGGGCTGGGCTGGGCTGGTCTGGTCTGGGCTGGAAGTGGTAAGGAAGGAAATATGGGCCTTGAATCAATTGGATTGAAATGATGCTATTCTAGATAGAGAGAAAAAATTCAAAATTTGGTTTGTTTATGAGAAAGATGTGCATTCCATTATATATATACCGCTGATGATGGGACTGTTTGATAAGATCACTCGGAAAATTAGTTAAAATATTGCCCATATCCAATCCTTGAACGCCGTGTTTGAACTTTGAATTCTATACAGATTTGAGACTTTAATGCAGTCTGCAAAGTCAATATTGATGAACAAGCATAATGGTTTTTCGCCCTTCCAGTTCCTGAGCTCTAGATCTTGAAGAGATGGTTCATGTGAACGGCTTAAGATCTTCTTCTATTGTCAATTGATGATTTTTCTGGTTTGATTTCTTCTCTTTTTTGATACTGATGGCTTGAAAATTTTGTTGTAAAGGTTCTTCTAAAGGGTTAATTTCATATGCACTGCAACTTAGAAAAATCTAAATAGCATTTAGCCGAAATATCATGGATTACCCTCACAAGAAATTCTTTGGGTTCATTTCATTTACTCCATCAACCCTTCTCCTTCCTAGCCCATAACCAACCAATCACATTTGATTCAAAATCCAAAAATATGATCATTTAACCAAATTTATTACAGAAGAGTAAATGGGAAGAGGAACTGTTGTTTCTGTTCTTTTTTGTTTTTGCCAAGTCGGGAAATTAGAAAAGAAGGATATAAGTAAATTTTTTTCAGGTTTATTTATAGGGTTTCATAATTTCACCGTACATTCTTTTTAGTAAATGGATTTCTCCAAAGTTTTGCTCACATCTCCCTAATTTTCAGGTACCTTACACATCTAAAGAAAAAAATAGAATAGAGGAGAGGGAAGAATTAGTTACTTAATCCAGATGATTAAGAGATGATCGGAGAAGCCATTGTTGTTGAAGGTGCTGTCAAAAGCCTGAGTAATCTCCTCGGAGAAGGGCTAAAGTTATTTGTTGAGGAAGTGATCTTCTTAAGAGATGTGCCGAGCAAGATCGAGTGGATCAAGGAGCAATTGGAATTTATCAAATGCTTCCTTGAAGACGCTTCCGCCAAATCGAGAAAAGGGGATAAAATAGCAAAGCTATGGGTGAATAAAATTAGAGGTGTTTCCTATCAAATAGAGGACCTTGTCGATGATATAGAGGATCATATCGAGGAGAAACGAAGGAGAAGGATGGAAAAATGGATTCCGAGGATTATTGGTAAGCCTAGTGAGTTAATCGTGCTTCATAAGATCGGAATAGATATAGAAAATATAAAATCAAAGATCACAAATATATCTCGATCAAGAGATAGTTATGAAGCAAAATTTCCAACTGAAAACCAAAATGACAGTAGTTTAATACAGGATAGGATGGATTCAGAGAGGTTTGTGAATCCTTATTTTCAAGATCAAACCAAATTAGTCGGTTTTGAAAATTACTCAAAACGGATTGTAGGATTGTTAATTGATCCCAAGAGAAAGGATCGAAGTGTAATTTCTATAGTAGGTATGGCGGGTCTTGGAAAGACCTCTCTAGCAAAGAAAGTCTATCTATGATGCCAGTGAAATAAAAGATAAATTCCATGTATTTTCTTGGGTGGTTGTTTCTCAAAAGTATACAATTATTGGTTTATTAACAAGCATACTTAATGATCTATCGGGATCTAGCAATACAAACTATACCTGTAATGAGCAAGAAAATACAAACTATACCAACAATGATCGACATGATATGATGCACGAAATAAAACTCATAGAAAGAATCCATAAAATTTTAAAGCGGGGAAAGTACTTAGTAGTACTAGATGATCTTTGGACCCTTGAATCATGGAATGATATTTGCAGAATCTTTCCAAACACAAACAACGGAAGCAGGATATTGCTAACTACCCGTAATATTGAAGTGGCAAATCATGTAGACCCTTTACCCCAACCTGTTGAGTTACAAGTTTTGAATGAAGAAGATAGTTGGAAGTTGCTAAAAAATACTATCTTTTCCAACACCGAAAGTTGTAGTTATGATGCAATCATAGGCCAACTTGAACCAATTGGTCAAACTCTTGCGAAAAAGTGCCAGGGTTTGCCGCTAGCCTTAGTAGTCCTAGGTGGACTCCTTCGGGAAAATATTGACTATCTTTCATGGTTAAAATTAGTCGAAAGAATGGATTGGGGATCCACAGCCTCTGGGCAAAGATGCCTAGACATATTGGCTTTAATCTACGAACAATTACCAAATATCTATGTGAAATCTTGCTTTCTATATGTTGCATCTTTTCCGGAGGATTCCCTTATTTCAGCTTCAAAGCTGGTTCAATTGTGGATCGCAGAGGGTCTTATCCACAAACCTTTAATTATACATTGGAGGAAAGTGCTGAAATTTATTTGAAGAAACTAATCCAAAATTGTCTAGTCCAAATCGCTAGAAGAATTGGGACAACAGGACGTGTCAAGAAGATACGTATGCACGATATATTACGTGATTGGTGCATGGAAAAAGCTCGGATGAGTAGATTTTTTAGTAATATAAAGGATTCCCCTGATAGTGACGTACTTGCAACAATTTCCCATGACACAAAACGCCTATTCTTTCAGTTTGGCTATGATCGCCTTATTGATAAGCTTGCTGAGTCTCTTTGCTATCCACGTACAATAGTAGGCTTAGTCTTGCATGATAAGCTCAAACCGGAATCTTATGATCAACTTCATCTGCTGAGAGTGCTTGATCTAAGAAACCCTGAAATGTTCTGTAACCTTAACATTGAAGAACTAGAATTATGTAAAATGAGACACCTCAGGTATGTTGGATGGAAAGCCAATTTGGATTCTGTTGAAGTTCCCAATTTGCGTGGATACTTTTCCAATAGTCTTTTACATCTCCAAACATTTGATGCAAGAGGAGTTTATTTATCGAAATTTCCAGGAGAATTTTGGAATATCCAAACATAACGGAATGTTTATCTGAGATGCAATCTAGAACCTATTGTGACAACGAGTGTTACGGAAAACCTATACAAATTGCATATTCAGTTATATTCTGGGAGCGGTTGTATTTGGCAAGAATATGGTTATGAACCGCTTCGTCAACTGCTCACTAGACAGAACAAACTCGTGTTCTTAACGATTCAGGTGCATAAATATAGGGTTACCTTCGATGTAGGCCTTGTTCCCCTACAAATATTAAGTTGCTTTAAGAATCTTGTATGCTTGCGTTTCTTGAAGCTGAAAGGTATATTAGAACATGCACGACTCCCCAGATGTACAGAGTTCCCCCCAAACCTTGCTGAACTCACCTTAATATATAGCCAGCTTAAAGAGGATCCAATGCCGATATTGGAGCGTCTACCTAATCTCGTATTTCTTAGGTTGGAGAATCACGCATACGAAGGCCATGACATGCATTGTCGTGCTGGTGGGTTTCCTAGGTTGCAACATTTGCAGCTTGATGGGACTTGTAATTTGCAAGGATGGATAGCTGAAGAAGGAACAATGCCCAACCTCTCCAACTTGGCAGTCAGACGTCCACGTAAGATGCTCCCAGAGGCGTTGTGTAATTTAAGATGCCTTAAAGAACTCCATCTTAGTATATTTGAAGGTGATAGCAGATGGTTAGTAGATGGGATGAAAAAGGAAGGAACCGACTGGTACAAAATTCAACATATATCCTATGTAAATGTTATAAAATTCTCGACACCAGACTCTTTTTACACTAACGAAGTAAGCACTTACCAATTCCAAATATCTGGCATGTTAGCATGTATATATTATTAGACAACCAACTTTATTTAGAATTTGAAATTTATGGTTATAAAAAATATACCTCCTTTTTTTAATTGATCAATATGCTTGACAAGTTTAGCCATATATATCCTTCACTCTGTATCTTTTTTGCTTCTTTTGTGTCTATTTTGTCTAAAAATGTCAGTAATGAAACAACAACTGATTTTGTGATTGGAATGGAATCCATTATTCATGGTATGTATGTATGTATATGTATGTTGGAAGATTCGGGTTTCGTGTATGTGTATTTGTTTGTACAAAGTTCGGCAAATTAATATTCGGGTTTTCTTAATCCTCTGATTGATTTTTGTTTATTTCAATTAAGTTTATCACATTAGTGTTTGTGTTTTTTTCATTCCTTATTAATATTGCAATTATACTTATATATCACCTCTCTAACAGTTGACCACAGATTATCACTGTATCAAGCAAGCTTTGACAAAAGCGAAATGAATTTGGTTCTCCTTGCGAACAATTTGATAGAGGACAATAACTGTGGTATGCATTTCGATTTCTTTTTCATTGACTTATGAAAATATCCTCTATTTCTTATTGTTCAGAGAAGTCATGATTGCGACGCAATAAAAAATTGCTTTCTTTTTCTTCTCTTTCTTGAAAGAAATGAATGAGGCCATTTTGTGTTCTGTTTTCTTAGCTCATTTTGTCTCAGTCGAACTTTCTATGCGTTTGTCTTTTTTTTCAAAGGAATATGCGTTTATCTTGATAAAAGTTAGATTTGCACTTCACTGATATATTTGGGGGAATTCACTTGATTGAATTATCTGTAATTGATACTTAAGATTCAACCCACTCCAAATAGCCGGCTTCTGTCCATTGAATTATCCTTTATTGAATTTATCGTTAAGCATTTTTCAAGGTAAGTTTACTTTTCAGGTTGGTATGGTGTCTCGCCTCTCTTCCTTCATGGAGCTTCTTTTGTCGACTGCATTGTGTGCATTTTCCTTTGATCTTTTTGAGTGTACACCTTTCTTATGAAAAATCAGAAAACCGACAAAAAAAATAAAAAAAACTCAAACAAGGGCTTGTTTGGTCTTCCACAGTGCACATGTTCTTATTAGAAAAGACACAAAAAAAGGAAAAATCTTATTAACAAAATTTAAAGAAAAATGTTTAAAGTATATATTCGAGTGTTCTGTTATTTGTTTGAGATTCGAGAGCTTTTCATTATTTTGAGATTTGAGAGTGCTTGGTTTGTGTGATTTGAGAGTATTTCGTTTGTAAATATTAAATACACAAAGAGAGGTGATTTTAGATTGATTTGAGAGTTGCAATATCATTATTTTGAGATTTTAGATTGCTTGGTTTGTGAAATTTGAGATTATTTCATTTGTAAATATTAAATACACAAAGAGGTGTGATTTTAGATTGATTCGAGTCGCAATATCATTATTTTTGAGCTTTCATCATTTTGAGATTTTAGAGTGCTTGATTTGTGTTTGAGAGTATGCATGTGTAATTACTAAATATAAAAAGAGACGTCATTTTAGATTGATTTGAGAATCTGCAGATTGTGATATCATTATTTCGAGCTTTTCATTATTTTGAGGACTTCAGAGTGCTTGGTTTGTGAGATTTTACAGTATTCCATTTGTAAAAACATAATAAAAAAAGTAGCTTTACCATGATTTGAAAAAAAAAATTCCCTGAATATTCTGGTAATAAAATATTTTTTCCCTCGAATATTCTGGTAATAAAATGATTTTTTCCTCAAATATTTTCCCTCAAATATTCTGGTAATAAAATATTCGGGTGATATTATGTTTTTCTTCCACAAATATTCTTGTTCTAAAATGCTTTTTCCCTCAAATATTCTGTTAATAAATATTTTTTCCTCAAAGATTCTTGTACGAAATGAGTTGGAATTTAGTAAATTTGAAAATGGTTGCAATCACACCCCACCTAAAAACGAAAAAAACTAAACGTGTAATCTGTACTCAGGTATGAAAATCAACTCCAAACTAGTACCAAGATAGAACAAGTCATCAACAACAACAAATCCATGAAAAGATCAACCACCAAGTATGCTTTCAAAACAAAACAAAACTAAATTCAAAAAACACAAGTCATTTAAACAGATAACAACTAAAATAACTCTCTAGAAAGAGATCTCTTTTCAAACAAAATTACTAGAACACCCTTCTTAACGCTTTCCACCGCCGCCGCCGAGCTTGGGACCCTTGCCGGTCTTGGGGGCCGCGCCCTTGCCGCCGGTCTTTTGAACCTTGGCCATCACCTCTTGCTTCTTAGCCTTCTTCTCGTCCTTGGTCTTCTTAATCCTCTCCTTTATCTCGCTATAAAAACCAAAACATTCCAAACAAAAGACACTTGAATAAATATAAACCAAAAACATAGGGAAATTCTTCAAAAAATCCCAACCCCAATTTGTGAAAACACTAACATTACTGAATATTAAGAAAACAACTTATTTTTAAAAACCCTAACATTAATAAATATTACTAAAAACAAAAATTTTAAACAGGAGTAGAATATAGAGAATAATATTCTCTTACTACAGAAAACAAACAAAAAGAATTAATATCTCAAGTAAAATCTAAATAAACAAAACAAAACCCTAAAATATAAATAAAGAACAAAAACAAAGATAAAACACCAACAAATTAAGAACTAAACACTAAATACTTCTAAACAATCAGGGAAAATCAACCCATTTTTTATTTCCAAAAGAACAGAAAAATCTAGAGAGAGAGAGAATTAGGGTTTTAGGGTTACTTACCGAAGAGCGGCCTCTCTGGCGGCGTCTCTGACCTCGGGTTTCTCGGCTCTCTTCTTCTGGATGACCTCGAGAGTCGCACCAACAATGGACCGAGAGTACGGCTTCTTCGTCGCCCTGCGCCTCTTCTTCACTCCCTCTTGTTGGATATCCTACGCAACAAAATCAATTCAAAATAATTAAGAATTTACAAATATTGTTCTTGTTACAAATTTAGATGTTGGAATAGTTGCTTATGTTAGAGAGAGAGGATGGTTGAGATAGTTGATTTGAGTATTTGGTTTGAGTTCTCTTACTTGGGACTCATCATCCATTGGATATGCATCGAGATCCGTGCTTTGTATTTAAATCATTCAAATATTTCAAGAGAAATTGTAATTTATTTTTTATCTACATAGCACGGATCTTGATGCACATCCAATGGATGATGAGTCCTAAGTATAACAAGCCAATTACTTCATTAAGTATTTAGCCGAATATACTAGACATTATGAGTCACAGTAGTTAAAACATTAATTTTTTTTATAAGGTACTATTAAGAGCAGAATTTGATCAGATTAAGAAAGAAAGTAGGGACTGAAATGTAAAAAGTACCTTCTTGTGTTGTTTACGGTACATGGCAGTCCAGGTAAGCTTAGCGGGCTTAAGGCGGTTGTGGAAATACCTCTTACATTTCGAGTTTGAGAACAAAAACACCTGAAAAAGTACCAATTTAAAACCGGTTAATACATTGATAAAAGTGTAGTTTTACGTTTTGGTCCAGAAGAGTTTTGAGTATTCACCTGAGAATCGCTTCTGACGAAGCGGATTCCCTTGCCGGGGTAAATCTTGTGGCCACTGAAACGGCAAAGCTCAGTCCTGTAAATAGAAATTTAAATGTTAAGTATGTTTAACTGTAAAATAATTAAAATGGAAAATGATAATTGAATGGGGGAAATAAAGTAGAGTAACAAACTTACTTCAACACCATTTTGTCGGCCTTCTGTAGTCTTCTTACCTCTTCTGAAAATAAACAGAAAATAAAATTCAGAACAAGTAATGATAAACTATGTATAAATATTTGAGATTAATTGAATGAACAAACGAAGAGCGAGATTTGTATGTCTACAGCTTTATAATATTGTATTTTCAATCCAATTTTACCCCAAAATCGTTTTGATACAGCCTAGATTTCAAAAATAATAAACTTTAAACTGATTGAAAGAATCTAAACGAAAACTACGGGATCAAAAAGTATACCAACAAATCCCCAAATACTAACCAAAATCAGATCAGCAAAAAAAAACCACAAACAATACACAAAATCAATGCTTAAATCCCAGACTTGTAGAGCAAAAAAAAAACACAAACAATGGACACAAAATCGATGCTTAAATCCCAGATTTGTACAGAAATTTTGAGAGAAGAAGAGAAGCGACGCACCTGACGAAACCCTAACTTCGGTGTGGAAATGGAGGCGGCCTTCTAGGGTTTATAAAGAGAAATTTTGGAACATTTATATAGACTCGAAGAAGAGATCTTGGATCGTTCATCTTGATGATTAACGGATGATAACAAATGGGCCACTTTAACAACATTTGGGCCTAACTTTTATCTATGCAAAGGCCAGTCTCTAACAAATTAAAAATAGAAAGTTTGGGCCTATATTCTATGGACCAATATAACACATTGATAGTGGCAGAACAGGCTAATTCTTCAATTTTTAGGCTAACTGCCCATCCATGAACCTTGTTTAACTGTTAGTGTGGTAAAAAAAATTATTTAACGTGTCCGCCACTACCAATGATGGAACAAGGTCTTTTTACACTAATTAGTCATGTTTAGCGCGACAAATGGGGAAATTTTGACAAAACTGAAAATAGACATGTTCCGCCACTACTAGTGGCGGATCGTTCATCTTGATGATTAACGGATGATAAACAAATGGGCCAATTTAACACATTTTGGCCTGACTATTGTCTATGCAAAGGCCAGTCTTTAACAGATTAAAAATAGAAATATTGGGCCTATATTATATGGACCAATATAGAACATTTGAGCCTAACTATTTTCTATGCAAAGGCCAGTCTTTAACAGATTAAAAATAGAAATATTGGGCCTGTATTCTATGGACCAATATACAACATTTGGGCCTAAATATTTTTTATGCAAATATCAGGCTTTAACAGATGACGAATAGAAGAACAATTGAGCCTAAAGTTTTGTATGCAATAAACAGGCTTTAACTTTAACAGATTAAAAAAAAAAGGGACTTTCCTTAATTAAAATAGAATATACAAGGAAAAAATAGAATATTTTGAACTAAAATAGAATATATTATAACATAATGTAATGAAAGGATCAACTTATTGAACAAAGACCATTTATTAGAGAAGTCCGTTTTACAAAATTTCTTCAAAGAAAACACATTGACAAACTATAAAAACAAAAGATTTATGTACATTTGAATCAAAATATATACAAGTACAAGACTAAAGATTATAATTATTACAATAACATAATATCATATTTATTATTTAGGTAGAATTTTCCATCATGTTCTTGAACTCCTGAAAGTTAATTCTGTCATCGCCATCTTGATCAAAAGACCTAATCATCTTCTCGCAATCTTCGTATTTCATCCCTTCTTTAAACCCTAATCTTCTCAGTACACTCCACAATTCAAATGCGCTTATAAAACCATCTTCATCACGATCAAACACGTAAAACGCTTCTTTTAGTTCCCTCAAAGTCACATTTTTATCCTCTAGTAACTCATAGACCGCTTCTGGTAGCTCTAATTCCATGTTATTCCCGCTTATTCTCACCTCTCTTCTCCATCCCTCCAACCCTAGACTCGCCATGACCAAATTTATGTCATTATAGTTTATGCCCATCAATTCAAGTACTTCGTGTTTCTCATGATCTGAAGTCGATTCTCCATTTTCTTCTTTTGCACTGTTGTTATTCTGAGCGATAAATTTTGGCAATGCAATCGACGAAAACCGTAGTATTTTTCTGGTATAACACTTGATCAGGTCTTTGTATACTTGCATGGCATTGCTTGTAATGGATGAGTGTAACAAATAAAAGAGGATGCTCTTTTCCATATCAATGATTTAATCTGGGACCTGAATATAATTGTTTTGATGTATATTGTGCATATATGACATCTATATATAGAGATATAAGATTTTGCTCCAAGAAACATAGGAGGAAAATTATTGGAAATAACCAAAGAATGCGGATCACCAAACGTTTTCCTAATGTTTTTACCGACATAATAATAATATATGATTTGTTTGTTACATAGGAAGGCTTCAGCACCGACCAATGAAATTATACTAATAAAAAATGAAGTTTTCTAATTGCAAGTTGCAATTGCATGTTGTCTTCTCTAAATTCACCAGGCCAAAACGTTTTGTTCTTCTTTTGAAAACTTCTAGTAACACACTGTGCAGAAGTTTCTATAGTTGGCACAGAAATGTAGTGTTTATGGTTTCCATTATATGGACAATTTATTATCATAGTTATTAATAAAAACAATATAGATTTATAGAAAACAATAACAACCCTTAAAAAACAGTACATACTAGATATTATAAAACCCAAAAGTAAAATATAGATGTATAGACATTATTTTTAGACATGCTACTTAAAACTTTCATTTCTGGAAAAAAAACGAGGTACATTTGAATTACAACTCTTTGATATAATTTCCTCTCTAGACTAATCTAAAACAAGAGCAATACAATAATTACATCATAGAACCCCGTTTCACTAGCCTATCCCTCACTTGCGTTGAGTCTTCCGTGCAGTCAGGAGCGGAACCGGGAATCAACGTTTGGGGGGGCAGGCCGGATAAGCGTCTAACACCGAACAATTTTTTTTTTTTTTACTAAGCACACAATAAAATCTGACAAATGCAATATTGTATATCACGTATTTAGCAAGTCTCTCAACCCATAAAATACATTTGAATTAAAAAAAATTGAAAAATAACTCCATTTACATAAATAATTATTATAAATAAAAATACATTTTATATTTGACCAAATCTAATATTTATATTATGTAAAATAAATGAAAGAAAGATTTAAGTAATCTTAACATATTTTAATTATATAATAATAATTTAATTCAACCGTAAAATGTATGAAAATTTGAACAAAAAATTGATAAAATATAATATTATGATTGAAATTTTTTAAAACCATATAGTAATAATGATTAAATATTAAAATTATAACTACTATTAGAAGCAATTGTAACATATTTAAATATATTAACTTACTTAAAAATATATTTAAATATTTTAAACTTATCTAAAAGATAATTAAATATGAAAGTTCGTTTTATTTAAGTAGTTAATGACATGAAACTACACTATAGTTTTATTTTTCAAGCAACAATAAATCAAACTAGTATTTACTAGGTAACTTTATCACTTAGGGTCAATGGCAGAGAACTTTTCATCAGACTCTTGTTTATTTATTGTATTTTACATCGATAATCCTAATAATCTCATTATTTCTTTTTCCATGTATAAAGGGGGCTCTTCTAAGTAAGTCTGCTCCTGCGTGCAGCTGCGATCCATTGCGATGCCGTATTTCTGACTACCGCAATAATTGATGTAAGGAATGGATTGACGTTTTGGAAGACCTTGTTATTCTTTATCTTCCATAGTTACCAGTAGCAGATGGCCGCCCAGACGACGTATGGACATTATAAAAGTCATGTATTGGCTTACATAAACAAAATAATAATTATTATAAAAAGAATAGTGTATAGAGAAGAACTTTTGGGCCTAATTATTTTCTATGCATAAACCAGGCTTGTTGGGTAATTTAACTTTTTTATATTTTCTATGCAAAGACCAAGCTTTAACAGATGAAAATGTCCATCTCAAATCCAATCCATCTCTCATACTTTGGGTAGGGTTTTATTTCTCAGTTCTCTCCCGCTCAACTTTCTCATCGCCCTCCAAATCTCTCTTACTCCCCGCCCAAAATCAACGGTTTTGATTTCGACGGTGAGTCTCTGACTTTCCAGAGCATCTCTTTCATTTTTGGGAACCTTTGTTTGACTATTTTACTTGACTGAAATGACTATTATTTAATCTTTGATATGATTTTGACCTACATTTTTTCTAATTTCCTCATTTTTGAACCTTTTTCCCGTCATCTTTTGAATCAGTGCTCATCTGATGTTCAACCAAATGCTCCCACAATGAATACACACAAAGAACATGCCATTAACGACTGGTTGAGCAGCTTGCCAGATTCCGTTCTCATAGAAATCTTGTCGAAATTGAAGGCAACCGAGCTGATACAAACATGCGTATTATCAAAAAGGTGGCTGAAACTCTGGACCTTCATGCCGTGTTTAGACTTCAGCGATTACAAATTCAAACGCGAAGAAACCTCAGAAAACAAGAGGTTTGAGAATTTCGTCAGCTCGGTTTTGCGTAACCGTGACGGCTCCACTGACCTTCAAACTTTCCGAATTTATCATTCAAAGTACGATACCAAAACAAGAATTTCTGCAACCGTTGAGTGGATCCGTTGCGCGTTAAAGCACAATCCAAAGAAACTCTAAATAGTTTTATGTATGGGTGATGATGACGTAATTCAAGTGCCAGACTATCTTTTCACCTGTGAATCTCTATAATATCTTGACATGGATTTCGAGACCTGGGGAGATAAAATGATAATTAAACCGGATAAGGTTTGGCTACCTAGACTCAGAAACCTCTATCTTGGTTATGCGTCTTTTAATTCTGATTATATGGAAAAACTTCTCATTGGATGCCCTGTTCTTGAAAGTCTCGGCTTGTCCGACTCCGCTCTGGAAATGAAGAGCATTTCGTTTCGGAATTTGAAGGATTTATCTATTATCAGTTGTTATTTTGATAGCGATTTACCATCAATCTATCGTATTTCTGCTCCTGGTCTCCGATCTCTTTATTTTAAGGGAGATACAGGGACAGGGGTAAATTTGGAAGTTATGTGTACGGTAACTAAGGCGAAAATCACCGTCATTTATGATGTAACGGATGAATACGATTTTGAGCTTCTCAGTAGCCTTTCAGGTGTAGAGAATCTGAAGATAGACAGCTTTCTTATTGAGGTATGCGTTAAAAACGTATATTAGTGCTAAGTTTTTCTTTATATTTGTTTGACTTGTCAGATATTGAGATTGTCTTTGTATTTCTTATAGACTACATTGGAAGGAGAGTTACCGAAATGTCCAACATTTTATAACTTGAAAAATCTGACGATCGCTGCTGGCTGTATGTACTGCCATTTTGGCCTGCTTCTTTCTTTCCTTAAACATTGCCCTAATTTGGAGTTTCTCACTTTATCACACGAGCACGATTATGATGAGGTACGTTATTCATAAATTATATTTTTTTCTATCAGAAATTTGAAATGAAGCCCTTGCATCCGAAATTGCAAAAAAAACCTTAATTATTGTTGAATTTGCAAAATGCATGGACTTTTTGCAATTTCGGCATAAGCAGGGGCTTGCTTGCAAATTTTCCTTTAGTCATCTATTGTGATATTTGATATATTTTATTTAATTTGGATAAAATTATCAGTATGACCATATATATTCATGACGCGTGGAGGCAGAATCGGGAGCCAATTGAAAGATTCGGTTGCAGTCATCTTCAGAAGATTAATATTCTCTATAGTAAATCTGACGTCCATGTAGACAAGCTGATAGTACATCAGAAATAGATGATCGCCAAATTATCTTCTCAAAATGAACACAATATTTTGTACTAATTATATGATGATGGGATCTGACCTTTTGTTCTAGTATTTTGTAATGATTCTACTCTTTTTCCTGCTTGGTTTCATTTTGTGTGTTTCTATTAATTCTACTCGTTTTCCCTTTTCTTGGGTTTATTTATTTTTTATGAGAATGGCATATTATGAATTCATTAAATTAATGAAAAAGCAGGTTACTTAAGTCTTACAAATATCTGAAATAAAAACAGAAAATAATAAAAAAAAGTGCAGTAAATCCAAGTATTTTCTCAAAAGTGCAGTCAAAAATAGAAGAAACGTCAGGCCTAACTATTTTCTATGCGTAAAACAGGCTTGAGTTGAAAAAATAGCAGAATTTTTGGGCCTACTATTTTATATTCAAAGACCAAGCTGTAAAGGATGAAAAATAGAAAATTTGGTACATTATTTTCTATGCAAAAGCCAGGCAAAACATAGAAGAACCGTTATGCCTGAATATTTTCTACGCAAAACCAAGGATTTAGCAGATGAAAAATATAAAAACGTTTGGACCTAAATACTTATGAAAAATCACTTTAATAGATAAAAAAAATATAAGAAATTTTGGACCAATAGAATTAAGTTTTGGGCCTAAGTATTTTCTATGTAAACACCAGGTTTTTAACAGATGAAAAATAGGAGAAATATTTGTGGCTAAGTTTAACAGCCGAAATGATTTTAGAAACAAAATCCTTATTTAAAATAGAATATACAACGAAAAAATAGAATATTTTGAGTAAAATTGAATATTTTATAATTCAGAAAAAATATATGTAATGAAAGGATCAACTAATTGACCAAAAAGACCATTTCTTAGAGAAGTCAGTTTTACAAAAAATATATTTCTTCAAGGAAAACACATTGACAAACTAAAAAGTGAAATATTTATATATGTACAATTGAATTAAAATATATACAACAATAAATTAAATTAGTGTTCCTTTTTCTAGGAGGGCTTCTTTAATCTTTTTTCTTTTTTTTCTTTTTGAGATCTCTGGTCTGTAAAGAATGATTAAAGGAATTAATTCACCTACGGGCTCTAAATTTCAAAAAATAATAATAATAAATTATTCTATATTTAGTACAACAAATAATTATAGTTATGTAGAATTTTCCATCATGTTCTTGAACTCCTGAAAGCTAATTCTGTCATCACCGTCCTGATCAAAAACCCTGATCATCTTCTCGCAATCTTCGAATTTCATCCCTTCTTGGAACCCTAATCTCCTCAAAACGCTCCACAATTCAAATGCAGTTATAAACCCGTCTTCATCACGATCAAACACGTAAAATGCTTCTTTTAGTTCCTTCAAACTTGCATTTTTATCCTCCAATAACTCATAGACCGCTTCTGATAACTCTAATTCCATGTTATTCCCGCTTATTCTCGCCTCTCTTCTCCATCCCTCCAACCCCAGGCTCGTCATGACCAAATTTACATCATTATAATTTACTCCCATCAATTCACTTACTTCGCATTTCTCACAATCTGAAGTCGATTCGTCTTCATCTTCTTTTACACTGTTGTTATCCCTCTGAGCGATAAATTTTGACGATGAAATCGATGAAAACCATAGTCTTTTTCTGGTATAACACATGATGAGGTCTTTGTATATTTGCATGAAATTGCAGGGAATGGATGAGTATAACAAATAAAAGAGGATGCTCTTTTCCATATTGATGATTTAATCTGGGAACTAAATAGAACTTTTTGATGTATATAGTGTGCATATACGTACGAGATCTATATTTATAGAGAGAGGATTTTGCTCAAAGAACAATGTTTGTCACCGACATAATAATATATGATTTGTTTGTTACATAGGAAGGCTTCGGCACCGACCAATGGAATTATATTATAGTAATAAAAAATGAAGTTTTCTAATTCTAATTACAGGTTACGTTTTCTAATTCACCATGCCAATGCCAAAATCTTTTGTTCTTAATTTTAACGTTCCAGTGACACAATGTGCAGAAGTTTCTTAGGTCGGCACATAATGTAGTGTTTATGGTTTGAATTAAGGACAATTATTATGATGGCTATTATAAAAACAATCTATAAATTTATATAATCCATATACAAGTATTCTATAAAAAACAGCAGATATTATAAAACAAAAAGTAATATATAGACAATGTAGAAATAGTTTACAGATATTACAAAAGTACCATATAGACTTACATAAATAATATACAAGTATTATAAAAATAGTGTATATATTTGCATGACAGATTTTAAGCACTTAGTCTATAAAATAGTGTGCATCACTACGTTAGTCCAGTGATCATGGTACCAATTTCATCTATTCATAAGTGAGGGGTTCGAATTCCGCGTCCAGCAGAATTGATTTAAAAATTTAGATAAAAATATATGAACCCATCTAAAAGAGAACAAACATGAAACATCAAGCAATCCCTTCTAGTTCTCTCTCATTAAAATAGTGTATATAGACTTACATTAGAGAGAAAGTTACTTGACCCTAAAATCACCATATAGTTTTCGTTTTCATATTCATTTCGTTAGTGTAAAATAAATCATGATTATAAATTAAGTGGTTACTGAATTTTATAATCATATGTGATTCTTCTAAACTATTAAATGATTAATAAAAACAATTTAAAATAAAACATATAAATAACTATGTAAAATATACTTTGACCATATGGACTACCAAACTAGGTGGTGATTCTGGGGTCAATTAACTAAGTCCAGTCCATAAGTATAACTACAAGGTAATTAACCCAACACAATTTCCGTCTTTCCCTTCTTTCTCCCCTCTCTCCTCTCTCTCGACAGAATCCCCTCTTCTCTCTCGCCTCGACCCTTCCCACATCTCCATCTCCGGTGCCCCGCCGGGGCTCGTCTCCACCGGCTACTCTTCTCTCCGGCGACACCAATCCTAGAGAAGTTGACCCGGATTCATTGGTGAAATACACAGCCAAATCTCTCGCTTTAAATCGACAGAAAGGTAAAATATCATGCTTTACTAATTTTCCTTCTATTTTTGTAATTTTCGGTCCAATTTTGATTATTTCTTTTGATTTAATCGTCTCATCAAGTATCCCCTCTTTCTCCTTTCAATTCTACCAACTGATAACCCTCTAGCAATAATAAAGAGATCAGCTTTAAACACTTCCATCTAGAACTCCTCATTAAACTCTTAATTAACTCATAATTCATAAAAAAAACACTAATTTCCGTCAATTTGAACTCTTAATTAACTCATAATTCATAAAAAAAAACTAATTTGAACTCTTAATCAACTCACAATCCCTCAAAAAAACCCTAATTTCCGCCAATCAGAACTCTTAATTAACTCACAATCCACCCAAAAAAACCCTAATTTCCGTCACTCCGAACTCTTAATCAACTCACAATCCCTCAAAAAAAAAAACCCCCTAATTTCCCTCCCTCTCCTTTTCCCCTTTTCCTTTCAGATGTCGTCACTCCAAGACAGTCTGAACAGATTCAAGCAGCAGCAAGAGAAATGCCAAACAACCCTCAAGTCCATTTCGCGAGCAGGCCCCTCAAATTCTCACAAATCGGCCCCTCAGCCCCAGAGAAGGACGGTTCCTCACGCTTCCCCTTTGCCCTCAAAGCAAGTCCAGGCTCTCAAATTTTCTGACGATACGGAAAGATTGAAGCATATTTACGATATTGAGAAATTGTCGGTTGGAGCCAAGTTGAAACTCGTGATTGATCTGCTATATAATGTAAAAATATGTTATTTGTTTGTGTATAATATGGGGAATTTCATGTGTGCCCTTCCTAAACTTGAAAATATCGTTATTTTTCGATTCCTTCTAAAAATGTGAATATCAAAGTTGGCCTTCCGAAACTCGTAATATATCATATTTATTTCCGAGAAAAAGCAAATATCAAATTGGTTCTTCCAAATTGTGAAATATAACGTATTTAGCCTACCGAAATTCAAAAAGGCTAAATATGATATATTTTGGATTTTGTTTTGAAGTAGGATATATTTTGGATTTTGGAAGGGGTAAATTTGATATTTAGATTATGGAAGGGTAAATTTGATATTTCGTCTGTTTAGAGGGGTAAATATGTTAGTTTGAATTTTTTCAAAGGTAAATCTGAAATCCCCCTTCTAATTATTCTGTTAAATTCCCCCCTCTAAATGAGTTTGAATCATTTATTTTATTTTATTTTATTTTAATTGAACTTTTGTTAGACAAGAGAGGCTTTTACTCCTGATGAGATTTATGAAAGACGCTGTGTGAAAATAAATGGAAATCAGCAACTTTTAGAGAGCTTACAAAAAAACGTAAAAGTTCATTTTGACGGAAGGCGGTATTCTTACAAGGTAAATAATTAGTTATTATACTGTATTTTTCTTAGTGTATTTTATTTTTGAGAAATTTACAAAGAAGAAGCCTTTGTTCTTCAAAAATTTGTTTGTTGAATGTATCTGATATCTTGAATTAAATTGGTTAATATTATCATTCATTTGTTATACCTTCATTAGAATATGAGCTTGTGTTGATAATATATAAATTGGTTGCTGCAAATTTTGTAATCTAACAACTATTAGTAGATTTTAAACATTTGATATGATTAATCAAGTGTTCTATTGTATTAATCTAACACTGTTCGAGAGAACTTATCGACAGGGGCTATTTTTGCAATTTTGGCATATTGCAGGGCATTTTTTTTTTCAAAATTTCCCTTTATTATTTTCTTATTGTGAATATTAATTTTGTATTATAGGCTAAGCATGATTTGGGAGGAAAAGACGAGTTGCTGCATTTAATAAGGAAGCATGTGGAAGGCCTCCCTGTTGTCGATGTCAAGGACTCTTATGAAGGAGTCCTTGATGATTTACAGGTATTTTGTTCAATATTCTATTTTACTTCCCAATAGTCTGTTTTGACTTGGTCATATTATGCTACAATCTTGCTTGCTTGATTGTTCTTTGACCGACAAGATTTAGTGATTGCGCAAGGTTAAGTAAGATGACTTGAGATGAAGAAGAATTTAAGTTCAACGATCATAAAATTCAGAATATTTTCAGCCAAAAAAGCAAAATAATGAAAAAATCATAACAAAATAATATTCACGCCGAAATTCATATATAATAAATTTATATCTACTAAATAATCCACTGCCTCTTTCACGAACTCTACATTTGGGTCCCAGCTCATTTATGTATTTCTGAGACGCAAATGTCTGTGAAAGAGTTAGTGAATTATTTAGTGGGTAGCTCCAATCATTCATATGATCAGTCCAGACAAAATACACTATAATTTTCACTACTCTCAATGAGTCGTGAGCCCTATATAATTTGTGTATTTATGGGACCGATAAATCATTGAAAGTAAGTAGTAGTGAAAATGGCATCGGTTGTTGCCTCGTCCTCAATCATATATATTTGAGATGAATATTATTTTCTCAACTCACATCCAATTTCCTATTAGGCTTTGAAAGCGGACAACTTAGTATGGCTACTATCGAACATGGACTCGCAAGAGGACATCGTCTATCCAAACGACCCGAAAGCCATCTTAAAAGTCGACGACGACATCAAAGAACTTTTCCGATCCATCGAGCTCCCGCGCGACATGGTCGACATCGAGAGAGAACTTCAAAAAAACGGGATGAAGCCGGCCACCAACACTGCGCAAAGACGCGCGGCCGCGCAGGTGCAGGGCGTGCCGATTAGTAAACCCAAGCCGAAGAAGAAGAGGAACGAGATTACCAAGAGGACGAAGCTTACGAATGCGCATTTGCCTGAATTATTTCAGAATTTGAAAGATTAGGGTTTTGGGTTGGATCTTGTGTTTCTTTTTAATTTATGGCGTTGTTTTATGGTTGAATGTAAGTTTTAAGTGCAGATGGATGTTGAATAATGTACATGAGACTCCTTATGGTTATTAGTAAAGTTTAAATTTAACTAGATTTGTACTATTACTCGTATTAACGACATGAAAACCGTGCTTAAAGTTGATGATGACATCAAAGGACTTTTCCGGTCCATTGAGCTCCCGCGCGACATGGTCGACATCGAGAGAGAGTTACAAAAGAACGGGATGAAGCCGGCCACGAACACTGCTCAGCGCAGGGTGGCCGCCTAGGTGTAGGGCGTGCCGATTAGTAAATTGAAGCAGAAGAAGAAGAACAAGAGGAACGAGATTACCAAGAGGACGAAGCTGACGAATGCGCATTTGCCTGAACTCTTTCAGAATTTGAAAGATTGAACGATTAGGGTTTGGAAGATTGAAGGATTGGATGCAATGTTTCTTTTTTTAATTTATGGTGTTTTATTATTAAACATAATGATTTTAAGTGGAGATGGATGTTGAGCATTGTATATGGGTATTATTAAATGTTAAGTTTGACTTATATAATATAATATCCCTTAGTTGATGAGATGTAATATCTACAAAAGTTAAATAGCTTAGGGCGTGTTAGCGCAGTTTTGTAAAGCGACAGGAAGCTACCGTCAGAGGAAGCTGTAAAATGAATGTCAGGAAGGTACAAAAACTAAAGTACAGGAAGCTATGATTGTGGTAGTATATTTAACTATTTCAGATAAATAGAAGTGGTAACTGAAAATCATGGCATTCTTATTTAAGTCAGGTCATTAGTCATTACTAACATGCCTAGTTTTGGCATTCGTAAGTTATGATTGTGGTAGCATATGAGATCATATGGACTATATAGCATATAGTACCAATGACTTTCTAGTTTATAATTATAAATACTGCAAAAAATCACGAAAAACAAGGAGTAACCGATTGATGTTATATATGCATTGTTATTTGTTTTACCATCAAATAAATGCATACATAAATGAAATATTGGAGGGTGTTGAATAAGGCTTGGTCCGAAGAAATCACGTGGTGGGATCTCAGTTGATTGCTGCTGCATAACTACACAATATCAAATGTGGAATTGAATAAATCTTAGGATCTGTGATCTATAATTAATGTAATGAAATGCTCTGTAACTAAATTTAAGACAAACGTGGAATTGAATACATCTTAGGATATGTAATCTTATAATTAATTTAACGATATGCTCTGTAAATAAATTTAAGACATTTAGGTTTAATTCTATGAGCCCTATGCATCTACCTACTCTTCTTTAAAAAAATATATATTGGAGGATATTGAGAAATTAACATCAAGTGTTTTCTAAATTTAAAACTTATTTAGAGAATATTTTATAACTTGCTATCATAATTAGAATCCCCATATGGTTCCATGCCTAACCAGAGTATACATTAGCAGTATAACTAGAGTATGTACCCCACCGGTAACAACCCCGGTAAGACATTTGCAATTGGAAGAACAAGGTATAGTATATACATATGAAGCACAAACCAATGACATTTTACTTTGATCTAACACAAATATATTTAATGAGACATGAATTGCTGAAGTCACATACTCTCAACCCCTTAAAAGAGCCAAATTGTGCCAACTTGTGAATTGTGCAATCCAATATATATGCTCACTAGAAAAAATTTCGTTACAACAAATTTGTACCGCCACCTACAAACGGGTAACTATAGTACGGGTACCTCCACTCTTATGATACTAAATATAATGAACAGGGGTAGCGATGAGAAGAATCTAGATAAGCATGATTAATCATGATATAATCCTTAACCCTAATCTATTGGGACGAGATGCAGTTAAAGTTGTCAATGAACAATGAATATTTATGCATTAATTCATGAAATCCGGTCAAGACTTGTTTCATTCTTTAGAGCTATGAATTCATGACACCAAATAATTTCTCCTGTTGGGAATATCTTTCACTTGGATAATAATAATAATAATAATAATAATAATAATAATAACAACGCAAAAAACCCTTAATGGTGCATGTGATAGTGCTTAGAAACGCTAAGTCTGACTTGACTAATTGAACAGCATCCTCCACAACACATATGTGAATTAAGCAATGACAGATCTTTCTAGGGAGCGGGGGATTATTCCCCTCCCCTCAAAGATTTTTTTATTGAGTAGTATATAATGTTAGGGTTTAATGGACAAATTTTTGAATTATATATATTTTGTTATGAATATAATTAATGTAGATGTTCATTACTTGGCTCCTAAAC
This sequence comes from Juncus effusus, assembly GCA_027726005.1. Classification (NCBI taxonomy): domain Eukaryota; kingdom Viridiplantae; phylum Streptophyta; class Magnoliopsida; order Poales; family Juncaceae; genus Juncus; species Juncus effusus. Next base: position 3,342,331 of record CM050910.1, on the reverse strand, counting down.
AAAGATAAATTAGGAAATGCTTATAAGAATGGAAGGAGTCATAGCAGGATATTTATTACTGTATATTCTATTGTATTTAAGTTAGATTATTTCCTTTATTGTAATTCTAAATCAGGCAAGAGATTTCTTGGCCACCACTCACCCTCTACTATATAAAGAGAGCAGTGACTATTGTATTCTTAATCCACAATTCAATGAAATTCTCTCCTTTCAATTCTCTCTTTTATTATTCTTTTGTTCTTTATTTTATAACACGTTATCAGCACGACTCTACAATAAACATTTGAAGTTCTAAAAAAATAACTGAAACTCAGCTTCAGAAGGTACAATTTCAAATTATTAATATTTCATTATATTATTTATTTTGGATTTCTTTTATTCGATTTTTTTCTTTTCTTGAAATTTGTTATTTTACGAGTTTTTTTAAGTAACATATCTCTGCACCAGAAGTTGCAGATTCTCTTTATAGATCAATGCACCAGAAGTTGCTTGTTTAATTATTTTTATTTTGCAACCAGAAGTTGCGTGTTTATTTTTATCCACGCACCAGAAGTTGCTCATTTAAATTATTTTGTATGCACCAAGAGTTTCTTGTTTAATTATTTTTGCAACAAGAAGTTGCATGTTTATTTTTATTTACGCACCAGAAGTTGCTTGTTTAATTTTATTTACGCAACCAGAAGTTGCATGTTTATTTTTATTTATGCACCAGAAGTTGTAAGTATATTTATGCACCAGAAGTTGTAAGTATATTTATGCACCAGAAGTTGCAAGTATATTTATGCACCAGAAGTTGTAAGTATATTTATGCACCAGAAGTTGCAAGTATATTTATCTTTATTCTATGTACATTTATTTTATGCACATTTACTTTTATGCACATTTACTTTTATGTACATTTATTTTACGCACATTTATTTTTATGCAAATTTATTTTTATTTATGCACCTGTAGTTGCAATAGTTTTTTTTCTTTACACACAAGCTGCAAAATTTATTTTATGCACCAGAAGTTGCAAAATATAGTACCAGGAGTTGCAAGAATATAAATCAGAAATATTGTCTAAATCTCGAAGATCAACTCTCAAATAATAATTCGAGAAAAGATGAAGAATATATATATTAAATAAAGATATTCCTTACCTTTTATCTTGCTCTTGAAGCAGCAACAAAATGAAGAGACTTGTAAGATATATTGAAAACCAATATCATATCTTATTGTGAATAAGTAAACTAATGAGTTGTAAAAGAAGAAATTATGAAACTTGTCTAAATAATTGCATTCAAATCCCAGAAGTGAATGTTGCAAAATAATGACATAAATGAGACCAATGCCAGAAGTCATTACAAGAAAATCACATAAGAAAATGAGAAGATACAATAAGATATTATTTGTAACTGATTCCAAAATATGTATTTTTGATGTTGTATAAAAGAGCATTGGTTAAGTACCTGTTGTACACCAAAATATTTTGTCGAATTCTATAAAGTCTCTTTAAAAGAAAAAAAAAATTATGGTTAATTATGTTTATAATTGAAAACCATTTCAGTAAGCTCTTAAATATTACATAAGACTTTTAGGCGGACTTCCTTGACCATATATTTATTCAATTTATTTTATTTATTTGTGGAATCCAAAATGTATGTCATATGTCCAGCAGACATTGAACAACTAAAATAATAATTAGAAATTGAAAGACAAGTGTCAATACAATATCACATATTATAAATGTAATTCAAAGACTCCAGAAGAGTTACTATTTTGTTCCCTGAATAAACAAAATTTATAATAGATAATGCTTTAAAATTGTGAATTACTGTATATTCTATTGTATTTAGGTTAGATTATTTCCTTTATTGTAATTCTAAATCAGGCAAGAGATTTCTTGGCCAGCACTCACCCTCTACTATATAAAGAGAGCAGTGACTATTGTATTCTTAATCCACAATTTAATGAAATTTTCTCCTTTCAATTCTCTCTTTTATTATTCTTTTGTTCTTTATTTTATAACATATTTATATATTTGCCCCCCACAAACTTCCAGACAAGTCTAATCATTAGTTACGAGAACTTTTCCGCCCCTGGTATATGCAATTAAGATATGGCACTGATGTTAAGTGAACTCTTCGAAAGTACTCCACACCCATTACTTGTATGCTCCTGATCTCATTCTCGTCGAATTCGTCTCTCAAATAGACCACAAGACATATCCGAGTAATTTTTTTCAAAATAATAACAAAAACTTACATGATACACAAAATAATAAGTGAGGAATAATTTTTGTAAAGATAGAAGAGAAAGACTCCCAATGCAATTGATGGGGTTGGAACACCTAACTTCTTGTATCTCAAGAAAGATAAATCCATCACTAAGCAACAAATGTACATTATATATGATTTTTTCTTTAATTCTTGTAGCAACAAAGCAAACAACCATTTTCCACTAAGAGATGAACAAATTCAAATCATTTCACAATTTAATTATCTCGGTTAACAAAAGGTTGTAAGTTCAAATCTCATATATGTCCCAATAATGAGCAAAATATAAGCAATTTTCTTTTCCTTCCTCACTTGAGCTACTTCAGGAAAAAAAAATCATTTCACAAATTGGAAATCAAAGTAACTACACAGGAAATGAGAAATAGTATTTTATTTCTCGAAATTTAAAATGCAATACTATGTAGAAAAAGAAGAAGAAAACAAACTATGAAGCATTCTCCATCATGTGCTTGAATTCGTGAAAGCTAATCATCCCATCCCCATCCAAGTCAAAAGCACAAATCATCGTCTCACAATCTTCAAATTTCATCCCCTCTTTAAACCCTAATTTCCTCAACACACTCCACAATTCTAACGCACTTATGAATCCGTCTTCATCACGATCAAACACATGAAACGCTCGTCTTAATTCCTCCAAACTCGCATTTTTCTCATCTAACAACTCATATGCCCCTTCCATAATTACTTCATGATCCCTTGTAAGTTCTTCATTTCGGCTCCCCTCAATATTTAGGCAACTCGTAATTATCTCTATGTCACCGGAAGTTAGGTCGCATTTATCGCCGCAATTTTCACATTGCTTAATTTGTACACTCCCTTCTTCTTGACTTTCTTTTTCTTGTTGTTGCAGCAGTAGTTGTTGTTGTGGGTAGCCATTATCATATGTATCAACATAATTTTGATCAATATATGTTACTATTGTACAAAGAAAACGCTCAAACTCTAAAAAGAACCACATAATATATCTAGATAATTTCATGGCATTGCACGATAGGGCGAACTTCAAACACCATGAGGCGGAATTAGGGAGGAGACAATCTTTCATTGCTCTCAGAAGCTGGATTTTGGCAATAAGCTCTTCTTCTTTTTGGCTTTCAATAAGCTTTTCTTTTTGGAATGTTTGAAGGAGGAGATCTCATGGCAAATTTTATATAGAGAATGAGTCGTAGTGCATGAAATGAAATGAAAGAGTAAAAGTTGAAGGAAATTTCTAGGACGTGTAATCACGTTTTGCTTTGGATTGTACAATAAAAAAAATGATTTTTTTTTGTTAGAGGTTAGAATTAATTAAAAAACGAAGCTTCAATGCAACTTGCAAACGGCTAATTAAAAGAAAAGCTTTACTTGACTAGTAAGGATGTTGAGCTCAGGAAAATTCGTAAACAGTTGAAAACTACATATATTTGTAGACGTAAATTTCCTCCTCAACAATATAATAATATCCTCAATTCTTTTGAAAAAACTTTTCCATGTTCGTAGACCAACTCAAAAGATTCAAAACTGGTAAAACTTAACCTCGTCAAATTCATTGAAAAAAGTATGTATTTTTTTAATTTTTAATTGACTTGAGCCCAGTAAAAGTCTGCAAAAACCAACTAAAAACAAAGTCATGATGACTAAAAATCAAATCAATCAAAATAAATAAATAAATGAAATTCTAGCTAAATTCAGATGTGAGCACAAGCCATTTTGCATATAAAGTGGATCAAACCAAAGGAATTCAAACATAATTTCATGTGATCCCTACTTTGAAATAAAATTAGGGTTCACAACACAAAATGAAACAGTTGCAACCTCTTTATTACAACTCCGAATTTCAGAATTCGTATCCATAATATATTGTTTTATAACCGCTCAACCGATAAAACGAAAATAAAGAAAGCCCTAAATTTCTACAAACCCCAAAAAGACGGGTAACTAAACCTATGCAGTAACTTTATACAAAATATCCATATAAAAACCAATGCCAATGGAAATATAAATAAGTCCTTCATATTCCCCAAAAAACCCCAATTTCACGATTTTCATCTGCAATGAAACAAAAACAAGAAAAGGAGCACAGGTCAATTCAGTACAGCTGGCACTGGCCTGTTTTAAACTATTTTCTTTGTATTTTCTGCATTTTAATTCTTTATTTTCTTATTGGTTTGAATAATATATTATCTTTATAACATATAAAATAAGATATTGAAAAAGGAAAAATAAATATATAACACGTTAAAGTTAAACAATATGATGATAAATCAAGCAATATGAACAAAAAATATGAAATACTCACATTTTTCTTATAGTTCTGAATTTGAACTTCAAATCTCACGAAGGCTCAGTAGAAGAAGATGGATTTGCTTCAGAACCCGAACCTAAACTTGCATTAAATTAGACAAGTCATTAAAAGACCAAGAAGAAAAAACAAACTATTATCATTATTACCATTATTCAAAATGTGGAATTGTACAATTGTGGAATAACGCATAGCCAGCTATTCCATTTTATTCCGCAAGGTTATTAAACAGTGGAATAGTGAAATAAACTAATCTTTTTCTTCTAAAGATAAATAAAGCAAGACAAAAAGTCGGGTTTATTCCACTCTATTCCACTATTCCACTATTCCATCCCACACGGAACATCTTCTCCACTCTTATCCCTCATAACAAAAATTCTACTACCATCACAAACAAACTATCATTACTTTATCACCTCCAGAACCACCACTAATCCATCCATCATTGCTTTGACATTTACATTCTCAAAGGGGTAACAAAACAAACACAATATATTTCAGATTCCGAAAGTCCAAATTTCATATTTCTACATTTATAAGCGCAAATATCACATTTTGGAATTTCAAAAGTGTACTAAATACAAAACCCCCTCTTATTATCATCAAAAAAACAAACTATCATTACCATTATTTCCATCATCTCCAGTCCCCCACTCCTCGTCCTCCTTCCTCTCCTCGCCCTCAATCTCAAATCTACAAACCGGACATGAACTATGCAACTCAAGCCACTTCAAAATACAACTCTCATGGAACTTGTGCTTGCACGGCATCTCTTTCCCTTTTTCCCCCATCTCAAACTCCTCAAGACAAACCGAACAGCTCAGCTCCTCTGAAATCGCGACACTTGGCAGCGCCTCAATGGCTGAGGGCTTGGCCGGCGGGGATCCGTACCGGTTCGGATCCGTTTCGGCGAGGTGCTGGAGTAACAGATCTAAATTGAAATCGGAGTTGGAATCGGAGGAGTCGAAGTTTGGGAGGATTATCGCGTGGTTGTTGGATCGGTTGATTAGGATCAAGCTGCTGTCGGATTCTGCTTCTGTTTCTTCTTCGGTTTCGGTTCTCATGTCGTCTCGTAAGGATTCTAAAAGCTGTAAGATCGCGGTTCGGCGCCTCGATCGCCGGAAAATATCTTCGATTTCTCGGTCGATTTCAGATTCATCTTCGTCAAAATCCGATCCTTCTTCTTCCTCCTCCTCTTCTTGTTCTTCTTGATTTTCTTGTTCTGGGTCTCTTTCTCTTCTGATTCCCCGCCTTAATATCCGTGCGGAATCGGAATCGGGATCCGACGAGTTCTGATTGTGATGATTCATCATGCCGAGCAGAACGGGGGCCCAGGAAGAGAGGGATCGTTGTTCAGAGCGGAAATTGATCGGCGCAGAGTCGAGGGTTTCGTGTTCGTCTTGTCGGAGTTCTTCGATGAATCCGGTGTCGCAGTTGGGGCACTTGAGATCCGGATCTGTGAGCGGCGTGACTCTCCGATCACATAAGTGGCAGAAGTATACCGTTGATGACATTGATTTTGGAGATTTTTGAGAGTTTTGGGATGATTGGAGTTTGGATCTGAGTGATGAACAGTGAAATGATTGGATTTTATTGAAGGAAATTCGGATTTGAATTGAAAAGTGAGGAAATTGAGCTATGTAAAATTGATTGAAAAGAGAAGATGAGTTCTCAGAGGGAAAGTGATGCTTTTCTTTGAAGCTGAAAATAAATAAAAGTCAAAATGAATGGAAATGAATAAATACAGGGATTGAAATATGATAAAATAAATGTGAAAAGTCAGAAGAAATGAAAGTAAAACTCTGTTAAAAGAAAAGTTCAATAAAAAGATAACAGCACTTTTTTCTGAGATTAGTCTAGGACTAAATCAGAAGGATAAAAACCTAGATTATTTTTAATCTGAGAAAAAATTTGTTGAGAAAAAATAAATTGGAGAAATTGACATCCAAACAGAAAGAAATTGTTTATTACAAAAAACAGAAAAAAAATTGGGGAAACTCAAATTATCCGAAAAAAAAAGTAATTGGAGAAATTTCAAACCTAATTGTTCGTCTTTGAATGGCAAATCGAATTTCTCTATTTTTCGTTCTTTATGGATTTCGTCGGAAAGAAGATAAATAATAATAATCAAGAAGAAAGGATCGAACAGTTTTTAATTGAGAAAAGTACAATTTCGCCCTCAACTATTTCTAACTAGCTCATTTTCATTTTTATCCCTCGATGTTTTATTGATTCAATTTTACTATCTTTAAGTCTATTTTTGATCTATTCATCCGTTAAATATTTATATGTCAGTTAAAATTGACACGTAAGTAATAACATTATATATATTCTTCACACATATTTCAACGTGACAATTGTGACATGCCAAATATTTGAAAATATAATTTTTTTTTAATTTCTCTCTTTTCTTAAAATATTATTTTATTATATATTTTTGTGATGCATATTTATTTAAAAATATGGCATTAATTATGTGTCAAGAATATATATCATGTCATAATTACTTACGTGTCAAGTTTAACAGACATATAAGCACTTAACGGATAGAAGAACCAAAATAAATTTATTAAATAGTTTATGAACTAAAATTAGACCAATAAAAAGTTGAGGGACCAAAAATAAACTATTTGAATAGTTGAAGCAAAATTGGATTTTTCTATTTTTAATTCAAAATTATTTCAATTTTATTTTAATATTTCAAAATGAAAAGGTGTCTCTTCGAAAGAAAACCTCATGCACTGAAATATTTGCAAAACTTTACTAACAAATGACGTGGCAACATATATCAGCATATCTCATAACCCACTTCCCCTTTAAAGACTGCCACGTATGAAAACGTAAATTCCTGTATAATCTACGCGTCAGCAAAGTATCTCCTTTTAAATCCTTACTAATCGCACGCAGTAATCTTACAACAGTTTACTCAGAATAGTAACCAACTGCGCCACGTAAGATACAGTAAGATGAAGGGGGAATGATAGTTTGAGAGCAGATTTCTTATTCTGAGAGCTGATAAAATAAGAAATAAACTTTATCCAATAGAGAATACGCTCTCAGAATAAGAAATATGCTCTTAAAATATCACCTCCCAAGATGAAGTAAAGCATTAGGGTGTGTTGTATTAATCTTTAGTAATACTTATCTGGAGAATATCTTTTTTGGGCCTACAGTTTTTTTTTTCCGCTGTTTGTTTGTTTCATGTGCATTGCGCGGCACATATAATTAACCTAGTTGTTCAAGATGAGATAAAAAAGATAAAGAAAGCGGTTGATGGAATAAGAGAAATTGTATTGAAAATAAAGAACTCTCCTTTATTATTTTCGGAATTTCAAAAGAGAGCCGTTCAATGTGAGCTAGATAAAACGAGAGGACTTTCATTAGATGTCACTACTCGATGGAACTCCACTTGTATGATGCTCAATGATGGGGTTGATTGAGTATTATTATCCAAAACTTTTTGATAATGGTGGTAAAAGAGAATTTGAAGAATTAAATAGAATGATAAAAAATTTACACTTGGAGTACACATCAAAATTTAAAAATAGTATAGCTCAAGTGAATCAAATCGGTGGATTTGGCATTCCCAATATTGATTCGGGTTTAGGCATTGAAGATGATGATGCGGAAAATGACTTGGCTAGTTTTTTGATGGCGAGAAATCAACCAACTTCTTTCAAATCCGACTTGGATAATTATATGGAAAGGCGGACGATTTCTTACGAGCAAGGAAAAGGATTTGATATTCTTGCATGGTGGAAAACGGAAGGAAAAGAATATCCTATCCTTTCAAGAATTGCTCGTGATGTGTTAGCTATACCGGTTTCTTCGGTTGCATCCGAGTCGGCTTTTAGTACGGGTGGCCGAGTAATTGATGCTTATAGGAGTAGATTGGATCCGGAGAATGTAAAAGCGTTGATTTGCATCCAAGATTGGATTAAAGCCAAGCCGAGTAATTGATGCTTATAGGAGTAGATTGGATCCGGAGAATGTAAAAGCGTTGATTTGCATCCAAGATTGGATTAAAGCCAATAGAAAAGGTAATGGTAATGTAATATATATATATATATATATATATATATATATATATATATATATATGTATATGTATATATATGTATATGTATATATATATATATATATATATATATATATATATACGTATATATATACGTATATATATATATATACGTATATATGTATACATATGTACATACATATATACATATGTATATATATATATGTATATATACATATATACGTATATATATGTATATACATTATGTATATATATATATATATACGTATATATGTATATATACGTATATATATATATATACGTATATATATATATATACGTATATATATATATACGTATATATATACGTATATATATATATATATATATATATATATATATATATACGTATATATATATATACGTATATATATATATATACGTATATATATATATATATACGTATATATATATATACGTATATATATATATACGTATATATATATATACGTATATATACGTATATATATATACGTATATATATATATATATATACGTATATATACATATATACGTATATATACATATATATATATATATACGTATATATACATATATATATATATACGTATATATATATATATATATACATATATATATATACATATATATATACATATATATACATATATATATATACATATATATATATATATATAATTTTTGTTTGTCTTTTTTTCTTCATGTGACTTAATGGACATTTTTAATTTTTTTGTTTAGGTGATTTACAATCGATCTTTAACGACTTTAAGGAGAATGACGAAAATGTTGTATATATATATATATATATATATATATATATATATATATATATATATATATATATATATCAATTTCCCACATTTTGTATGTTATTAAGGAGTAGAAATTCGAATTCTCGATATTTGTACTTATTAATGATATTCGGGAGATATTTTAGGAAGTAGTAGTATGTTGTATAAATTCTCGATATTTTGTATGCATTAATGATATTCGGGAGTTATTTGACAAACATTTATATTTCTTATAAATAACATTTTTTTGTGATCCCCTTAAGTTACATAATTTTTTTTATATACTGAATATCCGTTTAACTATCCCAAAAGAATCCGAATTCGTATCCGTATTCGATAATATCTGAACCGTATCCGTATCCGTTTAATATCCGAACTGTATTCGGATCCGGATGGAACCGTATCCGGATCCAGATCTGAAAAAAAAATATGGATATGGATATGATTTGAGCACATTCCGAACCGGATCCGATCCGTTGCCACCCCTAGCTGTCTGTCATGTTGAGTCTCTGTTTTGTGGGACCCAATATCTGACATGTACTGTTAGTTCTTTGACTGGAGACTGGAGACTGAAGACTTCTTCTTTTACCGAGGCAGTAAAATTGGAAGAAAGAAGGATCGTTTGTAAACACAAGATGCACGAGATGTTTATTTATTAATTTCTTTTTTAATGCATTAAACCGAGGTGGCAAACTAGCTGGTTGGTTTTGGGTTCGGGTTCATTCATTCGAGTTGCAGGTTCTTTGGGCCGCAGGCAATTGGGTTTCAGATCGTTTGGAATGCGGATTGTGGGTCATTTAAGTTTCACGACTTGCGGATTGTGGGTCATTTAAGTTTCACGACGTTCGAGTTTCGGGACGTATGGATTTCAGATCATTAAGTTTCGAGTCATTCAGATTATGATTAATTGAGTTCAAGATTAAAGTCAGGTCCTGGACAAATATCAATCAGATTAGAGACCGCAACTCATTCAAATTAACATTCAGGTCATTTGAACCATTTTGATCACTATGTAGATCAATTATACTATAGAAAAATGCCATAAAATCTCTGATTTCAAGATATTAAGGGCATTGTTAAGATAAAAAAAATCAAATTATTCTCGGGTCAAATCGGACGATTCATTTAAGTTCGGCTCATTTTGGATTATAGGTCATTCGATTTTCGGGTCATTCGGATTACAGCCTTACGGATCATTCGAGTTTTAGGTCATTCATGTTGCGGGTCATTTCGAGTTTCAGGTCACTCGGTTCAGGTCGAGTCGAGCGGGTTTTTCGGATCGAGTCAGATTTTGCCACCTCTAACATTAAGTGAAGTTGGTTTAAGGGACTATGAGCATTGAATAAAAAAAAATTAAAGTTGATTTGAGAACTTTTACCAAAAAAATAGAAAAATATGATATGGTGATATTTAGATGATGTTTAGTAAAAAAAAATAATGGAAGTCTAAAAAATAAGGAAACTAACTTTTTTTCAAAATAAATAAATAAATAAAACCTGTGATATAATGATGCTACTTATAGTCGACACAAATAAGCAAATAATGTGATAATATACAGATTTAAATTTACAAATAACAATACAACGAAAAGTACTACACTCTTAACATTCTTTTACATCTAACTGATGCTCAAGTTACATAATCTCTTCAATTCTCTCAACCTCATCTCCGAGTCGACGACTCGCGGAAGCAGATTCTGATCTGCCCAACTGATTGCCCGATCAATCGCATCATCAATCCTTTCTCTCGTCATTGCAGATAGATTCTTGAGTCTCATATCATTCCTCATATCATAAGCATAACTCTCAAGCTCATTTCTCGCATCGTACTTCCTTTTATACTCTTCATCCTCAGCCTTGTACTTCTCAGCAGCTCTCATCATCTGTTCTATCTCGAACTTGCCGAGCCTGTTTCCTTCGTTTGTCACCAGCATCTCGTTCCGATGCCCATTCGCCTTATCCTTCGCCGAGACGTTCAAAATCCCATTCTCATCGACTTCAAAACATATCTCAATTTTAGGCACGCCTGCCGGTTGAGGTAAAATTCCGCAGAGTGAGAACTCGCCGAGGAAGTTATTATCCTTGACCAAAGTTCTTTCTCCTTCGTATACTTTCTCTTTCACTCTGGTCTGGTTATTGTTGGTTGTGGTGTATACCTTGTATTTTTTCGTTGGTATCGGAGTATTTCTAGGAATTACGACGGACATTACCCCGCCTGTTACTTCAACGCCGAGAGAAAGAGGGGTAACATCTACTAAAACTAGGTCTTTTACTTCTTCATTGCCTTGTCCGCTTATTTTCGCTGCTTGGACGGTGGCACCATACGCGACGGCTTCATCTGGATTGATGCTTCTGCAGAGCTCCTTATTATCGAAATACTCCTGTAGAAGCTGCTGTATCTTTGGAATCCTTGTAGATCCGCCGACGAGCACTACAATATCTATGTTTCTCTTGTCAATGCTCGCGTCAGATAAACACTTTTGGATCAACTCGATGCACTTTGTGAAGAGATCCATGTTGAGCTCCTCGAAGCGGGCCTGGGACATAACAGAGCGGAAATCTATACCGTCATAGAGACAATCAACCTCAACAGTTGTCTGGGTGGCGAATGAAAGAGTTCTCTTCGCCCGCTCGCAAGCCGTCCTTAATCTCCTCACAGCCTTCGGATTCCCGGTGAAATCCTTCCTGTACTTTCTCTTAAACTCCTTAATAAAATGGTCCATCAATCGATCGTCAAAATCTTCCCCACCAAGGTGGGTATCGCCGGTCGTGGCCCTCACCTCAAAAGCACCGTTTTTTATCTTCAATACAGAAACATCAAAAGTTCCCCCGCCAAGATCAAATATCAAAACCGTCTTTTCTTTACCTTTTCCCACTAGTTTATCAAACCCGTAAGCAACCGCAGCTGCCGTCGGCTCATCCATAATACGAATTACATTCAAACCCGCGATTTTACCGGCATCTTTCGTTGCTCTGCGTTGCGAGTCATTGAAGTAAGCCGGCACGGTGACCACCGCATTGGTGACCGTGCAGTCGAGATAGGCTTCCGCGACTTGCTTCATTTTTACGAGAATCATTGCGGAAATCTCCTCCGGATAAAATTGTTTTTCCTCGTCTTTGTATTTGACGGTGATTTTCGGTTTGTCCATTGGACCGGAAATAACACGGAAAGGCCATAGCTTGATGTCTTTTTGTACGGAGGGATCGGAGAAACGTCGGCCAATCAAACGCTTAATAGCTGCCAATAAAAAAGAAATTAAGTAATATAAAGTGGGAAAAAATTCAGATAAAAGCAAAATCATTTGAACTAATGGATAACCTAAACTTTTCATCAAATTGTTCAGTGGCTTATGTCCAACTCAATTCGGCAAAATTACATTTTAGTCAATAGTTTCTACTTTCTATCATCCAAGAAAGAACAACCACTCACTATTTTTCCTAGTTATGTATCATGCCAAAAGGCCTTTTTCACATATGGTCTTTTTGCTGATGCTGGAATAGCTTAAAGTCTAAATTAGGCCTTTTGGCTGAACACGAATCCTGGATAGAAAAAATATCTTCCTTGGGATCCTAGTTTCATTAACTCAAGATTTGTCGACTGAATGATCTTAATCCGTATAGTTCAATTCAGAATTTTGTTTTTGCTTAAATGCCATAAGGCTAGTTCAAATCAGAAAAATAAAGATAAAGAGGAAGAAAGACTCACAAAAAACAGTGTTGGTAGGGTTACTATTGATCTGATTCTTAGCAGCGTCTCCGACGAGTCGCTCGTTCTCCGTGAAGGCGACGCAGGACGGCGTCGTACGGTTGCCCTGATCATTGGCAATGATTTCCACCCGGTTATGCTGCCACACACCGACACATGAATACGTCGTGCCGAGATCTATCCCGATTGCCGGTGCCGATGATGACCCCATTGATCGGGTCAGAATTTTGAGGAAACTTTGTTTGGAAGTAGAAGTTGACTGATTCAAGGGGAGATGAGAATTAAGTGTAAGCTAAGTATTTGAAAAAATTGGGCAGACAATATAATTACAGCTGTTTAAATGAGAATGGGAAAGATTCTTTCCGATATTGTATGATTTCTGGTAGTTTCAAAGTCGACGCTTCAAGTCCTCCCACCACTATGTATGTTTGAATACAAAGATACATATTAAATGTGAAATTTGCAAAATGGACTCTGTATTATTGATAATTACAAACAAACCTCCATTCTTGAAAATTTTAAAAATAGTCCTTACCATTGGTTGGATTAAGTAACTTAACAGCGTAACTAACAGTAAATATCATTTTTAAAATTTCTGAAAAATTGAATTTTTTTTGTTGCAAGTTAGGATTAAGTCAGAGGTATTATTTGCATTTTTTTCCTATATATTAACTCATCAAATTTAGCTTTCATGAACATTCTATGGTTTTTCCAAGTAGTATTCGACCAGGGTGGTTTGAGACAGTATCTTTGCTATATAACTCGGTAATCTCTCCTTTTCAATAACTAACAGGACTCTCATTCATATATAATTTTCTTATCTAAAAAAATTGACTAAACAAAGACATGAGAAAGGAAGAGGGTTGCGGGCCGGAAATGAAGCCGCCTGTGAAACTGTATCATGGACGGGGAGCAGTCCTTTATGTTCTCCCATATAAGACTTGAAAATTTGGATGTTCATATCCGTCCGTGACTACAATTGTCGTTTATAATGGTTATTTGATGTCCATGATATATTGTTTCACGGACGACAATCTTAAGGGAGACTGCCTTGTACCGGCGAACATTTGTTGTAATGAATACTTTTTATGGAAGACTTATTGCTATACATTCCGAACAGGCAGGGCCAGGCATGTGTATATGTGATAACATGTCTTCAATTTTCTTTTGAATCGTGTATTACATTATTTATTTGTTCATGTATATTCTTTGTAAAAATGTTATTACCTCGTGATTTTTAGAGACATTTTATTAGTGATTGAGTATCTTACTTAGATAAAAACGATTGTGAATTTAAATATCATATGATAAAGAGAAAAGTCTATTTTTGGCCCCTCAACTATTCAATTAGTCTTTTTTTGGCCCCTCAATTTTTTATTGGTCCCTTTTTGACCCCTTAACTATTAAATTAGTCTTTTTTTTTACTCTTTCATTCGTTAAATACTTACATGTCCATTAACTAAACACGTAAGCGATCATTTGGTATGCAACTAGCTATGACGTGGCAATTCTGACATGATAATTATTTGAAAAAAAAAGTCTTAATCCCTCTTTTCACTCGTATTTTTTCTAAAAAAAAATTAATTAATGAAGACAACTTGTATCGAATCAAACTTAAGGGGACAAATTTTTAGAAAAATATCAAATAGAAAGAATACGAGGGAGAGATTGAATTTTTTTTATTTTTTACAAAATAATTGTCATGTCACAATTGTCACATCATAATTACATGTCAAATTATCGCTTACGTATCAAGTTAACGGACACATAAGCATTTAATTGATGGAAGAATCAAAAAGAGACTAATTCAATAGTTGAGGAGTCAAAAAGAGATCAATAAAAAGTTAAGGAGACAAAAAAAACTAATTAAATAATTGAAAGACCAGAAATGAACTTTTCTCTATGACAAATAAGTGAAGGCTGGTAATATTTTGAGCGCTATTTTCTCAGCATTGAGCGCAAATAGAAAATAAAAAATGTATTTACCCATTTTGACCTTTCCTTCTTTGACTTCTCTCTCCCAAAAATATTCTTTATGCGCCTCTCACCAAAAGTAATTTTCTTTCCCAAATATACCTCTCTTCCAGTTTCTTTCTAAACTTAACGTCACTTCACCTCTCTCACCTAGGTCTGCCCCGACCCAGAAGCTGACTCGTTCTGAACAAATATGTAGACCTGTGCTCAACAAACAAATAACAGCTAGGCTATGATCGTGTTCCCTTCTCTCTACTGATTTAAAAACGGGGGCCTGTGCACTGTGGCTTAGATTTTATGTTGTTGCTTTCTCCTTCACTCTTGAGTGTTATGTTCTGGTGCTCAATTGCGTAAGTCGAGCATAAATTGAGTACCAACTGATGCTAAGTGCCGAACAGGGGCTAATATCATATCAATGACAATTTAAATTTTCAATTTCATGCTTGATTTTGATAGATGGAGCTTAATTGGACCTGATTATTTCACAATACTAATTACAATTTAGTGAGTCATACGTCCAAACATACAACTGGTGATCTCAATTATTACATCAAAAGCAGTTAATCAAAATTGTTCCATTACAATTAAAGCATGAAGGCATGTTCTAACATACAGAACAGCATTCAACCACGGATTGCATTGGATTCTAGGGTTTGTAAAAGATGGAGAAAGGCTTTTGTGTCCAATAGGAAGTGTAAAGCATAATCATGGAATAGGAGTTGAGCGCGCGTGAAGCAGTTCAAGTCGACGATGATAATGCCTATCTTTGACTCTCATCGACATTCCTTGTCATCTTTCTTAGGATCATGAAACGTTCGAAAGGGTCTTTAAGATTTCTTATCGCAATAGAGGGAGATGAAGGAACGGGAGTGATGGAATGGAGAGACAAGATAGTACGTGAGAGATCTCCAGTTGTCTAACGGGAAAGAAAAACATTTTTTATTGCCAAAATACAGTAAATGAATGGAAGGGCAAAACGGGCAATAATAGAAAAAGTTTATCACCTGCGCTCAACGCTGAAAAAGCTGCGCTCAAAATATCAGCGCCCTAAGTAAAAAGTAGAGAACTTTTTTTTTAAATATATCTTCAATTAATGAACTTAAAAAACTGTTATTATTAGAAATTTTACTTATACGTTACATTTTCACATGACAAAAATGAAAATTTATTATTAGAAATTATATTATTTTATTCCCTTTTTTGTTCGCTGTATCAGGAAGGCAATATTATTACCTTCTTGTATTAGAAAAGAAACAATAATGCTATCCCGATAAGATTTGTTGTGTAAATATTACAGCTAATTAAAGAAATTAAATAATGATGTATGTATTTATAAGCTGTAATATTTACACAACAAATTCTATCGCCGTCTCGTCATGCTCCATAATATTATTGAAAAAGAAATTAGGTCCTAATAGTGAATAAATAATGGTTCTCTCTCTCTGTACAAGTTGTTTGTACAACATCTATTTTTGAGGCAGTCATTAATTTTTTGTTCAGTTTGCTCATATTTAAGCTAAAATTGGTTTATTTTAGTTTCTCACTGCAGGGAATATCAAAGAGGACGTTTTTCCAAAATTTCAAAATTCGAGGAAGATGGACTTACAATTGGATCGTCTTGAAGAAAATGTCGCTGCTTTTGCTCTATCTTTACTTAAGAGAGCCCCTAATCTAGAAGTGCTTGACTTAGGGTTTTTTTTTTTTTGAAGGAGCCACGCAAGAAGCGTTGGTTCATATATATTAATTAAAAGAAGAAATTACAAGAGGGAGGTATTACAGAGATGATGGGAATGCATCCTATTGTAACATAAGCCAGAATTTATTATTATTATTATTATTATTATTAGCATCATTTACTCCATTTGATGGCTTCATCCGCTGCCCTTCTTGCTATCTGTAGAGGAGGGCGTTTGATTTTTTTTAATATACGTGCATTTCTCTCGAGCCAAATATGCCAGGATACTGCTAGCCAAAGCGTATCCCATTTTTTCCTGTGTTGTCCTTTGAACCTGACCCGGTTGTTGAGCCATGTCGTTGAGATATCATCTGTCATGATTGCTTTAGCCGGTGATCTCGTGTAGTGTTTGACTAGTTTCCATGTTGCTACCGTGAACGAACAACGTAGAAGAAGGTGATCTGCTGATTCTAGTATAAGCTCCGTAGAGACTACACTTGTCGTCGTGAGGCCATCCTTTTTTTGTAAGAATTTCTGCTGATTGACTTTGGTTTTTTACAACCAGTAAGTGGTATTTCTTTTCTTTCATTACGTTTTTATTCAAACGATAGCTACTGATTTTTCTTTCATTTATTGTAGGTAAGGTTAGATATATTCTGGGAATCGATAGACGAAAAAGACTACTTGTTTGAAAATCTCCGATCTGCGAATATCCGCAATTTTGTATGCGGACTAGGAGAGCTTCCATTTCTCAAGTTTGTGCTAGCTTCTGCTCCGAAACTTATTAAACTGGCTATAAATCATTCGAGAGATTGTCATAAAGCATGGCAATTGGCATGAAAGTGATGAGGTTATACGTTCTTAAAGGAATTAATGCTTCTTCCAAGGGCTTCTAGAAGATCTAAAATTGACTTCCCATAGCGGCATTAAGGAAAGCTGAAATTGTTTTTGAAGATCAAAATTTCATGATTAGTAGGCGAAGAGCCTACTATAGATTTGTAGAAGCTTAATAATTCTCTTTTAAACTAATTATGTTTAACAGAAATATATGAATTTCATTCATCAGAAATGAAAAGAAAATATATGAAGTTCAAATTATATTATATTATTTGTTTGTTTTATGTATTCTCTGTAAAAAAGTCACTATCCCATGATTTATAGAAACATTTTATTTATTCTGTTATTCGGTTATTTACCTTTTATTTGGCCCACAAACATCATTGCACGCGTATAGCTATATAAGTTAGAAAATAAAAATTGCACACCCCAAGGATCGAACTCTTGTTCCTTGGAGTCTCAGCACACACACATACCATTTCGCCAGAAGAGCTTATTTGGTAGTGTAATCAAATTTATTATTTAATGTATAATGAATAGCTATTTTAATTTAGAAAATTAATTGCACACGCCAGGCAGCGAACTCACGACCTTTGGAGGCGGAGCACGCGCATCTACCAATGTTACCACTGTACCCACATGATCTTTTTGATATAGTGTAATACAACTTGATATTTATTGTAAAAGAACACCTGTCAAGCTCAGATTTAACCTGAACTTCCTTGTATATATGGTAAATGTGAATGAGATGGGAGAAAAGACAAGTATACCAAAAAAAAAAAGCTTTTTGCTAGAACCAGTCCATTATGAACCATGTTTATTGTGAGAAAAAAAAAAAAATTAGTGTTATGTAAATTTTCATAGACCAATATCACATGACTTTTTTCGCAAACATAGCATACTTAATTTATGTATATATGACCCATGATTCAAGCTTCTGGATAAGAAAAATAGGACAAAAAAGAAAGAAAAAACACATTAAATCAAAATTTAGTTGATTTGTTGCTTTTTAGAAAAATGATTTGTGTTATTATTAACCATGAAATGTCATAGTTTTTATGAATTTCACATATAATGATATAAATATTTATTAGCTATCTAAATTTTAAGACCTCGAATTGATAACTGTCAAAGACCTCCTAAAAGACGGGACCGGCCCTGGTTGTGGCAGCTCGATTTGATCACTATTTGGACGAAGAGGATTAACAAGTTATAAATACAAGCATCCCAGCGATAAAATAACCATTCAATAGGACTAATTTCTATGGGTCCGTTCGGTAACATGGAATAAGAGTCGAAAAAGGTGGAAGAAATTTACTTATTCCGCAGAACAAGAATGGAAGAAGATGGAATAAAGAGGTAGAAGAGTGGTTTAACTTTATTCCATGGGGAGTGGAAGAGTGAAAGAGAGGTGGAATACGAATATTTTTCTTCCTTCTCTCTCTTCTCTCCAAATTAAATAAATATTGCATTAATTGTTTATTCCACTCTTTCACTCATTTATTGTGCCGAACACTCTTGAAATAAAATGGAAGAGTCACTCTTTCGTTATTTGCCGAACGCCACCTATGTTATAGAACTTGTTGGGTTTCCATTTTTTATGGGCTTATTTGTAATAATATGTGAGTTTGAAGCTGTTTAGGGTTTATTGCTAAATATTTCGTTATGTATTGTTCTTTTTGGATTTGGTTGTAATTCTTATATATTATGGTCATCCAGTACAATAACGAACTTTATGAATTAAAAAAAAAATCATTACAAAAAATAAGAGCTCTGTTCTCTGTTCTCTATCTCTACTCAATTCTCTCTTTCCAGATCACTCTCTTCTTACATTTTCGGCTCCTAAATACAAGATACCTTTGTTATTTTTTTAAATTCAAAATACAAGATACCTTTGTTATTTAACAAGTTGTTTGTATTTTTGAGGTATTTAAAAATGCCTCATCGGCCTAAGCGCAGAAGAATGAGGGGGAGAATAGCGGTCGATAGAATAAGCAACCTTCCAGAAGAAATTAGAGAAATAATCCTCGCCTATTTGCCGATAAAAGAAGCGGCGCGAACATGTGTTTTTTCAAAAACGTTGAGGCATACATGGACCTGGGCTTCAATTCCTGAACTTGTCGTAAATGAAAAGTATTATGATAAGTCTTTAAAATATAAATACGGCATCATCGAAAAGATTATTGACCTTCATCGTGGTGCAATCCACAAAGTCAGTCTTCATAGTACTGGAAAAGAATGCCATGATTATTTTGAAAGGTGGATTTTGAAATTGCTAGAATTTAGAATTAGGGAACTCACACTTGATTTTCATTTTCTTTATTCTGTGCGATACAAAATCTCTCAGAGTTTATTCTATTTCGATGCACTTCATTACCTCTCTCTAAACAATTGCCCTCCGAATTTAAAGGATTCAAACTTCTTCGTGTCCTTGAGCTAACTAGTGTTCACTTTTACGGGGATGGCTTGAAGAATTTGGTCTCGTGCTGTCCCATGTTAGAAAATTTGACTATATTAATGAACCGGATCTAAATATTAATGCTCCGAATCTCAAAAGTTTGTATATCGGTGGTATGTTTAAATATATCCGATTGTATGTGCCAAAGTGCACTCTTTGTGCGAACGTCTATGAACTTGGACCTCATACATATGCGTATTATGAGCCAGATACTAATGCCAATCTTAACAAAGTTATTGGTTGCATTCCTCACCTTGAAAAGCTGGAATTTGGACTATTTTCACGCAGGTAACCTCTCTTTTTTTTTTTAAAGAAAAACTAACTCCTCTACTGTGATATTTTTCTTCAATTGTCCATATTTAAGCTAATACTTGTTTATTTTAGTATCTCGCCGCGGGGTATTTTAAAGGGGGTGTTTTTCCAAAATATCAAAATTTGAGGAAGATGGATTTATACTTGAATTTTCTTGAAGAAAATATCTCTGCTTTTGCTCTATCTTTATTTAAGAGTGCCCCTAATCTAGAAGTGCTTGACATAGCTTTTTTTGGCACCAATAGTATAATTTCTTTGATTATTTTTTTATTTAATCACATAAAATGACAACTATTGATTTCTCACGTTCATTTGCTGTAGGGAAGTTTAGATGAATTGAAAGTTGCGAAATTTTGGGAATCGACAGATGGAAAAGATTACTCGTTTGAAAATCTCCGATTTATGAATATCCACGATTTTGATTGCAGATTAATTGTACTTCCGTTTATCAAGTTTGTGCTCGGTTCCGCTCCGAAACTTCTTAATCTGACTATAAATCACAAGAGAGATTCTTGTTATGACACTCGCAATATGGATCATGAAACGTTCTTAAAAGAATTACTACTTCTTCCAAGGACTTCAGGGTGTGTTTGAATTGTAAGCAAGTAAATGGAAAAATGATTTCTATGGGAATGTTAAAATATTGAAATCACTTTCTCATGTTTGGAATTGCATTGAGCCATTCTTCTCATATAGCGATGGAATTTATTAAAAGAGCCAACGGTACAATGGGCACAAATTTAAAAAACGCTATATGGATCCCCATAATGTGTCTTTTTTCTTTGTTTGATTTCTTCGCTGTACAAAAGCATGGTTTGTTTGAATCTGTGAGTGGTATATATCACAAAATTGAAGTCAGCAGCTTGAAAAAGAAAATCTTTTAATTTAATTCTCAGAATTCCCAATTTAAACTACAAAATAAACTTAATATATCAACACAAGAAAATATATGAATTTCATTCATCAGAGATGAAAAGAAAATATATGAATTTCAAACTATTTACATCCAAAGAAGAATTTAATTTACAGGCATTGTCAGGCAAAGGAAAATACATGCCTGAAAGTCGACAAATCAAACTCAAGGCCAAAATAAAAAAGAGAAATATTTAATAAAACCGGATATTGAGACGCGAAAACTATACCGAATAATTACCCACTAAATCATACCCAAAATTTTCTCCAAATTTTCTACCTACAAAAAATAAATTAAAGAAAAATAAAATAAAATAAAATAACTCATAAACCCTAGCCAAACTCCCGCTTCATCTACACGCAAAATCAAAATACGAAAATTCAATTGAAGAACTAATCACGCAAGATGAATTTTCTTTGTATTATGTTAATGGGTTAGTCATACCATTTATGGTAATTTGCACTTCAAAAAATATAAAATTGATTGGAAAATTTACGGATTTGTCCTTTAATTTATTGGTTTAGGGGCTGCGTTAGTGCTGGATCCACCTGCAATATAAAATTTATTCCATTAAATTTAATTATAAAAAATAAACGCACCATATAAGCACATTAATTGTCTTTAAAAATACTCTTCAGTTTGGTACCATACCAGTCGGCTCAAATGGTACCGAAATGTGAAAATGCTTAAAAAAATGAAAGAGAACTAAACCCTAATTAAGTTACCTCATTCAGATAAACCAATTTGTGAAGGTCCTAAACAGGAATTATATTACGTATAAATTTATAATAAATCCACTTACATCAATTTTATGAAAATATCTATCAATAGTGCAGGTTTTTCCGTGCAAAGATTCATTCGCTGATGTCGACTCGACGTCATGTCTTATTTCCTTCCCCTCCTGCACAAAAAACAAAACAATCCATCAACTAAATAAACCTACTAATTTTAACAAAGAAATTTAGATAGAAAACCTAAATTTAAAATTTTCCGTTACTTTCACTCCTTCTCATTGTTTTGTAATATTAATAACATACATAATATTTTCACTTTCGAAAGGGGGAATATCTGGCATTTTCACACTTCATAGGGTCATTAAATTAAATTACCCAATTAAACAAAACTAATTTCGAAATTTTCCAGTTTTTTTTAATTTTCTTTCCCTCCTGCCAAAATCCAATCAATTCATCAATCAAGCAAACCTAATTCTACAAATTTATGTCTATCAAGGCCCCCAGTAACTAAATATATTTTTCCATCCTCAAAATTCTTTTGATATTTCAATAAATTTACGTTTATCAATTAAATAAACCTAATTCTCTCTTTTGATATTTCATGTATACCCCTACAAAACGGAAACATCATATATACCCCTACACAAACATCACGCAAAACAGGAAATTCCATATATTACCTCAATTACACACCCATTGTCCTTAAAAAGGCTCGAAAAATATTATTCGAGCCTTTTGAAGGATTTGACGGATAATAATAATGGGTGTGTAATTGAGGTAAAAAACAAATTGACATAAAATAAAAGAAATGAAAAAGAAATATAATACCTCCATTATGCACCCGTTATCCTTCAAATCCTTAAACAAACTCGAATAATAAGCCGGGTCATAAATCGACCCGCCTAAAATCTCGTCAGAAACCGACGAATTCTCCCTCTGCCCACTTGAAGTGCGGTTCAAGAAACTATTGCGCGCATCGAGATCCGTGCCGAGTACGTTGGAGTTGATCGAGGCGCCGAGACGGTACATCTGGATCCATATAAAAGATGAGAGGAAACGAATCGAGAATCCGATGATTTGCATGGAAAGAGCGAGTTTGAGAGAGAAGGTTACGAGGGCTCCGTATTTTTCATCTGGAGTTATGTTCCTGTTTAGAGATGAAGGTAAATTATATGTTATTTTTTGTATGTATTAATAAATGGAGGAAATTGGCGAAGAAACCATGAGTTATGGTTAAATTGCAGGAAAAAACATCTGTTTTTGGAAATTGCAAATAAAATTGATGAAATTAGTTTTGTTAGGAAATATAAATTAGAGTGATTGAGATGACAAAATTAACATGTTAGATCTTAATAAACAGTAGGGGTTTTATTTTTTCGCAATTTTGTAAAGACAGAGTTTTTTTGCAATTTTCTAAAGAATTAGAATTTTTTTGTAATTTCCTAATTATTTCAGGGTTTTTTGGAATTTAAGCTCTATTTCGGATTATAAAATCAATTTTTAGCTCATATATATAGAGAGAAAGATAAATGAAAAAAATAAAATAAGATTAAGAATATTTCGGTTACCAAATGGTGTGGGAAAAAAGGATGAACCAAGTGACATCAAGTAAAATGGCGATGAACAGAAGCATGGCGTAAGTTCTTCCCAGCGTTTGGCTACCACTCTCTATCGCCACAAGAGCGAATAAAGCTATCACAAGGTTTATGAGTAACACTCCATTGAATAGGGCTCCAAGCGACCCAATCAACGCACACCCAATCTGAAAATCAAAGAATTTTTTACCAAAATGCACAGAAATCCAAGCTAAATGGAGGAAGAAATTTGAGTTACTGAATGCATTAAGGATGTTTTCAAGAAGATTAGGAACAGAGATTACAATTTGAAATGAGAAAGTGTTGTGTTTGCGGATTGATATTGATTGTGATGCATCTTAAATGGATTAGTCTAGTGTGAAAAAATACTGACTGAATTAATCAATTTAATTTGTAAAATCAAGAGAATAAATGTGCGAATACTGATTTGATTTGATTTGATTTGATCATGTCGTGCTTGATCATTTCTACATCAGAGATTGCCTAAAAGATATACCATCACTTAATCAAACTCCAAATCAAAAAATCGTACACGTTTCAGCTCAAAACATTCATAAATCCGAACTGAATTATCCCAAAATTAAACCCTAAGAAATCGGACTCACTTGAATGTATATCAGCACGATCGCCAGCGCCTGCAGGCCGTCGTAGTCCCGAAAGAACGATCGAATCCTGGATCCGAGCGACGGACAGTAATCGCAGCGCCAGCGCATCATCAAAAGCCCAACAATCCAATCCAATCTCCAATTTAAATTTCAATGGCGGATTTGGGGACGATTTCGCCTCCAATCGAATTTCAATCTCTCATTCGCAATCGGAGAACTTCTTCCGTGAATTTCTTCGCCTTTTCTTTCCTTCTCCCCTTTTTTGTTTGGAGGTATATTCGTTCAAAATTTTGCTTTGTTTTCTTCTTTTCTTTGTTTTAGTTTAATTTTTTTGATCTCGTGCGGTTTTGATTTGATTATTGTTTATGTTTCAGTTTGTATTGTAACAGCCGATTAAGGAAATATTAGCTTAATGGCAACCTCATAATTTCACGTATACCCAAATAAAAAGGAAAATATCACCAGTATAATATCATGAATACCCCTACAAAATCATACATATATCATAAAATACCCCTACAAAAATTTTAAAGTATAGCTAATATTCTTGTCGTTAATATTCGGTCAAAATCTATTAGTTATATAACATCTATAATGATTGTATTATTATAATTACTTTATTAAAAATATAAAATGATTGTTATATTCTATTTTTTTTTAATAATTTTATTTATAAAATTGTTAGTTTTTCACTAAGACATAATCATCTTAAATCTACCATATTTACATATGAACTAAAGAGAAACATAAAATGACTCACTATAAATCCTTAGTATATTTACATAGAAGAAAAAACGATAAAAAAAAAATAACACTAACTTTAACACTAAATATATCATAGGAGTATTCACGATATTTGAGTTTTGTAAGGCTATTAGTAATATTAGTAATATTTCATTTCTTGTATGGGTTACATGAAATTGTGATGTTTTTGTATGAGCACATGAAATTTGGCCTAGATTAGATGGCTGGATTTACTATTATTTGCCTAGACATGGTGTCGTGGACCGATACACGATTTCCAGCTGTAGTTGGCTCATAAAAGAGCTGTACCTGACCATCCAACAGTTTTGTCGTGTTACCAAGATCCCCAAAAGGAGACCTGAAATATTTTGTTAACTACTTTTTTTAGGGAAATGGAAAATCAGGACTGGTACTTTAGTGATTCTATAGTAACGGATTGAAATATATACTATTTTTTTGCGTTTTTATATACGTTATATGCTGTTTTCATAATTTTTTAAAATATATATTGTTTACCGAATGAATTTTTATATACTGTTTGTTTTCAGATTATATATTTTTATATACTGTTTTCATTTTTTAAAATATATACTATTTTACCGAATTAATTTTTTATATACTGTTTGTTTTCAGTTTATATGTATTTTTCAGTTTTTATATATCATCACTACGGGATTACTACAGTACCGTCGCGCAGTATCAGCTCTTATTTTTTTTATGTTATACATCCAATGATATGATCCAGTCTAATAAAAATAGTGTATTACAATTTTTTTTTTTAATCTGATGCAGGTATTTAATAAATAAAATGTAATAACAGCATATTGCGAACATAGATTTCGAGCAACTTGTTGCATTGAAAATGTTTTATTAAACAAAAATGATAAGAATCTCAAAATATTCTTTTGTAATTCTTTTGGCTAGAGTTAGTTCTAAGATCTTAACTGACTTCTTGAGGGTTTAACGACTGCAAATAGTGCCATCTAAGTAGTAATTAGTCACTTTTGTTATTTAAATAACTCATAATCTCTATTTCTTTCAATTTTATATATATATATATTTTATTTTTTTGAGATTCAACCCATGTTTATGGGTTGAGAGACTTTATGAAATAAATTCTGGGGCTTGAATCCATGACTTTTTATAATTTTATCACATGTATTAATACGCTTTCATTATACATATAACCATCAATGAAAATATATTATGACCCAATTGTTTACTGGGTGTATTTCATTTCGTTTCATCCAAAAGAGAAACATGCTCTGATTCAATTGACTGTAAAATACAAAAAAGAGCATTATTTATGTGTGGATCCTTTGATTCAATAGACTGTAAAATACTAAATTGAGCATTAACTAAACTTGTGTGGATCTGACAGATCTAAAACCCAACGGCAACGGCACAATGCAATCAATCCTCATTACGTTAAGTAAGAGAAAGCAGTCAAAGCATGTCAATAAATTGTATAGTCGGTGGTGAAGCATCACTCATGGATGCTTTCATTCAGTTGCCTCCTACTTATGCAATTTTTTGCTACACACACATTCTATATTAGTATTAATGCTTAATATGAGGAGAGTTTAATATGGGGAGAGTGGATGTGGAGCTGACACGTATCAATCATCTATTTTTATTTGTGGTATTTTTTCTATAACTTTTTGTGTAATGAGTCAAAAAAAAGCCAGGTTTAGCTCAATTTTAGCTCATTTCAACTTTTTAGTACCAAAGAAGCGCTACAAATAATCAAAAAGAAAAACATGGCCCCACTAGTTTGACAAAAATTCTATAATCATATTTGTGCAATATTTTCTATAACGGGCCATATCAATTAATTATTAACTCATTATATTTTCTCTTTCTCAAAAATGTCATAAAAAATCACAAAATATTACCTCATCTCTTTGCAATTATTACAAGAAGACCCTTAAATAAAAATAATCACAGTCTTAATATTTTCACTCATTTTTTAAATATATTATTACCTTTCATAATTAATTTTTATGTAGATATTTATTTTGTAAAGTATATTTAATGTAATTACTATTTTTTTCTTTTGAGAAAATTACTTATTATAGTATCTATGAGTAAATATTGCTAATTATACTTTTGTAGTTTCTAGAATTAACTTTTTGTGCAACTATTTTTTTTCAATTTTTTTTATTTGGTAACTAAAAATTTTGGAAATAATTTTTCATTTTTTTTTTAGTTTATTTTTTTTGTCAAAAAAAAATCTAGAATTATTTATTAGTATATGATATTATTCTTACTTCTTTTAAAGTTGGATGAGTGGAGGGAGGATGAGAAACCGACACGCATCTCCCAAGTAGGTAAGATTTTTTTAATATTTATTGGATTTCCTGTAGCAAATAACATTACCCAGTATATAAGGCAGGCCATTCCAAGCTAGCATGTCGATTCAGTACATAACTATACTCATATAAAAAAAATTAACTGCGGGCCCCACATAAAATTTCGATACCCTCATACAAGCCCATAAAGTCATTCAACGCACATCTCACCTCATTCACACTAAGTCTATAATTACTGAGTATAAGTGGAATAAGGTAAGTATATAAAGTGCTTTCATATATTGTATCAAGTTGTGGTGGGACTAAAATTTGCATACCAAACCGGAGAAAATAGATGTGAGAACTGAAAGTTTACAGTTGGCAGAGTCTGAGTGAGCTGTGAAATTTTAATCTACCCCTTCCAAAATTAGAAAATTATTGTGTATGGTCTAATAAATGGATATGATATATGATAAACAAATTATATGTGTATCTTCCAAAATATGAAAAAATATAATTTTTGTCCTTACTAAAATGAGAAAATTAGAAATAATCATTTGTGGCCTAATTTATGTTAATTTAATTAAATGAGGGTGTTATATTGGCAGCCTTTTTTAAGAATTTATTTGATATTTTTGTTCGTCAAATGTATGAACCGGGCCATTTTTTAATCAAGATAAATATCCAATACTTAGTTCGCTACACTATTTTAATTTCTTATTAACGTTGTATGGATGCAGAATATTTGACACATGACCTTCTATAAGATTTAGATTTTCTGTGATAATTTTGTTGGTCAAACGTATAAAATGGGGCATTTTCTAGTCAAGACAAACATCGAACACACAATTTGCTATACTATTTTAATTTCTTATTAACATTGTATGGGTGCAAAATATTTGACATGTGACATTCTAAAAGATTTTATGTGAAAATTTTTTTAGTCAAACGTATGAAGTATGTCACTTTCCAGTCAAGACAAATATCCAACACACAGTTTGTCACACCTTTTTAATTTTTTATTAATGTTGGACGGGTGCAGAATATTTGACATGTGACCTTCTTTAAGATTTTCTGTGATAAATTTGTTAGTCAAACGTATGAAATGAGTCACATTCCAGTCAAGACAAATATGCAACATACAGTTTGCCACACCATTTTAATTTCATAGTAATGTTGAATTGTTTGCAGAACATTCGACATGTGATATTCTTTAAGATTTTATGTGATAGTTTTGTTAGTCAAACGTATAAAGTGAGTCACTTTCCAGTCAAAAATAAATATCTATTGCATAGTTCGTCATACCATTTTAATTTCTTATTAATGCTAGATGGGTGTAGAACATTCAAAACGTGATGTTCTTTAAGATTTTCTGTGATAGTTTTGTTAGTAAACGTATGAAGCAAGATATTTTTCAATCAAGACAAATACCCAACACATAATTCGTCATACCATTTTAATTTCTTATTAACGCTAGATGGGTGCAGACAGGGCCGGCCCCTCTGTAAGGCCCATAATACCAGGGTCTAAGGTCCAATTTTCAGAGGGGCCCTATATATACATACTTCATATATATTATACATAATTAAATAGGTAAAAAAATAAAAGCCCAAGCTCATTTAACCCTCACTCCATCCAAACAATTAAAGAAACAAAAATAAATAAATAAGTCCCTCGCCACTCTCACCAGATACAACCCAAATAAAATAAAAAGAAAAGAGAAAAAAAATATTTCGCCTCACCTCTGTCCGCTCTGGAGATGGAGGGAAGAAACACGCGCCGGTCTTTGTCTCCGCCGTCCGCCGCCGCCTGAGTCGCCGAAGCCCGAAGGCTTGAGCGCCTCCGCTTTCTTCTCCTTCTTCTCATCTCTTCTTTGTGCTCCAAGTCCACAAATTGGCATCTTTCTAATCAAATTAATTTTAGATTTTTGTACTTATTTTCTCTATTTTGATTCATTAATACTATTCATATATATTTTTCTTTGCATTGTGTGTTTTAAATTTACTATGATTAAAAAAAATTTGGGCTCCTTTTTGAATATTGGTCTGGGGTCCTTTGAAACCCGTGGCCGGCTCTGGGTGCAGAATATTTGACACGTGATATTCTATACCTCCGCAATCCTCTCGTCTAATGGTAACTCTTACGTGTGACAACACAAGACGAAAGCGACAATTTTCCGATCATGTCGCTTTTCGTATGCAACCACCAAACACCCTATTCCAACCACTCTATCCGAAGAAGAAAGTGAATCCATATGCTTTACTAATGCCAACAAGGATCCAAAGTAGCGTGCCGCCATGGAAAGGGACCAAAATTTTGTAATCAGTAGTACAAGGACCAAATTGCAATCTAATTAAAGTACAAACTCATACTTGTTGATAAAATTCAAGGACTTATTCTACTAAGACACTAGAATCGCTCCCCCTCCCCCCACATCCTTGATGTTGTCATCTCACGTGAGCAAAAACCGGATGGTGTTTTCCGGATTTACCAGTAGTTGTCAGGTTGACAAAATACTGTTTACCGGGATTAATTAGCCAAAAAGCCTGCCAACTATTTTCAAAAAAATTCAAATTGAAATTTCATATATAAAACTTTTCTCTCTCCTCTTTTCAAAACCCAGCCATTTCTCTCTCCTATATTCCAAAAAAAAACAAATTTTCCTTTCTCTCTCTCTTCCATTTCAAAAAAAACTCATTTTCTCGTTCCTTCTCTCTCATGACTATTTTTCAACGATGAAAGTGGAGACTCCAGCCGATTAACAGATTTCGATGGA
The DNA here is from genome assembly GCA_027726005.1 of Juncus effusus. Classification (NCBI taxonomy): domain Eukaryota; kingdom Viridiplantae; phylum Streptophyta; class Magnoliopsida; order Poales; family Juncaceae; genus Juncus; species Juncus effusus. The sequence goes on along the minus strand of CM050910.1, from coordinate 3,312,302 downwards.
GGTCGTTGCTACTGTATCAAAAAAAAAAAAATAAGGCAGCAACTTTTTCCGAAAAGAAAAATAAATGCATCATTCAAAAATATGAGAGAAAAATGATTTTTTTTTTTAGGTTTGGTCCTGATTTAACATTTAATAAAAAATTAATTTTTTTTTTGAATTTTCTTGGGCGGGATTAGCTCACTTACGAGGTACCACTGACATGACCTGACATTGTTTCATGCTCACCTACCAGTACGGATATCAGAAAGTACTGAGCCACTCTTAAATATTGTCCTTCTCTTAAAAGGTCAAATCCTACCTCGAACCATTTTTTCTGTTTTGTGGGCCCCTTATCATGTGATAATGATGTCGGATGACAACATCGCCACATCTAGGGGGCAATTTTGTGGCAAGTTAGACTTTTTCAAATTCAAGTTATTATTATGATCATGTTTTTATTGTAACTTTTGGAAAATGGATTATTTTAGTACACATTGATGAAAGATCTAGTAACATTGCCGTATTCAAAGGTGACAGTAGACTGAGGCGTTATCCAAATACATCTTCTTAGTGACAAAGGTTTTATGGAGGGACAAAAGATAGTTTTTCGATTTAGCTTCCTACTTGCTCATGACTTGAGAAAAAATTGGAAAATACGGCTGAGAACCTGGCGGAACAAGCTGTCACACCAGTATTTCTGGCGGAATAAACTCACTGTATGGACCCCTCGTATAAATAGAGGAATCTCTCCCTCCTCCCGAATCTAACCAAAACAGCATCCCCGAAAGAAAAAAGTTTTTATGGCGATTTTGAGTTGATTTGAGTTAAAAAAAAAAGAGTGAAATAAGGGAAAATTAAGGAAAAAGGAAGAAAATTAAAGAAAAGACGGAAATAGGTAATTTTTTATAGATTTATTTCAAAATTTTAATAATTAGTTACATTTATAAGAAATTTATTGTTGATTTATTTGAAATATGATTGAAATTAGGAAGAAGAAAGAGTAAATTTTTAAAAGAAAATGGAACATCACTCATCAATTCTTGTATATTACGATTGTCAGATTATTCACCTATCCAACGGATGCAATTACGACCTACCTAAACTGGCTGATATCTCAGAAAATACAACTGTAAATAGAGATTATTACGAACTGTGTAAATGTGTGATACTATCGGTTGGTTGGTCGTAAGATTTTCTATTAAATTTTTTATTAAATTTTATATAAATATTTTTTGTATAATAATGTAGAGTGATATTAAGTTCTATATAATACAAAATAAAATATATTGTTACATGAAATTATATTCAGTGTTCTGAAGCGGAGCGAGGGCTTCCGTGGTTCATTTCACTTAGCTATAGCAGTATAGATATAAATCCTGCACCTGTTGTGTTTCTATATTATTATATATTGAAAGATAGAGTGTATGGGCTTCTCAGTTGTTTCTATATTTCTCAAGTTAACCAATAAAATGGGAAAATATGGATTGGTTCTTGTTTTCCTGATTTTATTCTTCTGCTCAGCAATGACGGCTCAGCCAGTCAATGTCTCTCTCTCACCAACATACAAAATATGTTCATACACACATTGTGTCAATGGGAGACACGGTTCTTTGTTAATATTGCATTTTAGAAAGATTTGTTTAGTTGCTTTGTATCAATTTGCTTCATAGTATTATTCCTGAAACAATTTGTTTTGTCAAAGAGGTGTACTACTGACCAACAACTTGAGTAAAATAATTTATTTAATCAGAACTAAGTTGTAATGAACTTGTATATTTTTACTTAATTGGGTTACTTTAATTTCTCTAGTTTACTGCTGACATTTTACGAATATGTTTATTTGGCAGATGAAACATAGGCATTCTGGTTTATCTAAAGCAGCTGGTATGTAAAAAAAAAGATTGTGTGCCAGTTACCAAAATAATTCAAACATCGGTATTTTTCATCAATAGCCCCTCTGAAGTTTGAAGGATTGACAAAATGCTAAAGCATCAGATAATTTAATTTTTTTTTTTTTTTGAGGGGATCAGATAATTTAATTAAGATTTATTAAACAAATCTAAACATTTTCTTCATATTAATTACATTTGGAACCCTCTCATCATAACAAAAAAATACATATTTTCTTTAAGTTGACCAATTTAATTTTAATTTATATTTCTTTCTCATTATACACTTCAGAATGCCCGTGTCATGTGAGTACCGGTGCTCAAATACGCAATACAAGAAACCGTGCTTGTTCTATTGCCAAAAATGTTGTGTGGATCTGACAGATCTAAAACCCAACGGCACAATGCAATCAATCCTCATCACGTTAAGTAAGAGAAAGCAGTCAAAGCATGTCAATAAATACTAGAGTCGGTGGGGAAGCATCACTCATGGATGCTTTTATTCCGTTGCCTCCTACTTGTGCAATTTTTTTGCTTCAAATAGTACCTTCACTTAGCTATAGCAGTATAGCTAGAAATCCTACACCTGTTGTGTTTGTATGTTATGTATTGAAAGATAGAGAGTATTGGCTTCTCAGTTGTAAGAGCTCAAGTTAACCAATCAAATGGGAAAATATGGATTTGTTCTTGTTTTCCTGATTTTATTCTTCTGCTCAGCGATGACGGCTCAACCAGTCAAGGTTCTCAAAAAATACTAATGACTTCAACAACTCGAAAAATAAAGATAGTTTTATTCAATCAGAAATATGAGTTTTAATAAACTCGTATATTTTTATTCAATTGGATTACTTTTCTCTAGTTTATTGCTGACATTTTACGAATATGTTTATTTGGCAGATGAAACACAGGCATTCTGGTTTATCTCAAGCAGGTATGTTGTTACCAAAATCATTCAAAAAATCCATATTTTTTCATCAATAACCCCTCTGAAGTTTCAAGGATTGACAAAATTCTAAAGCATCACAGATAATCTAAGATTTATTAAGCAAATCTAAACATTTTCTTCATATTACATTTGGAACCCTCTCATCATAACAAAAAGAAACACTTTCTTCAACTTCATCAATTTAATTTTAATTTCTATTTTTTTTTCTCATTATGTACTTCAGAATGCCCAAGTGCGTGTGAGTACCGGTGCTCAAATACTCAATACAAGAAGCCGTGCTTGTTCTATTGCCAAAAATGTTGCTTCCAATGCCGGTGCGTACCGCCTGGCACCTACGCTCGCAAGGAAACCTGCCCCTGTTATAATAACTGGAAAACCAAGCGCGGCGGACCAAAATGCCCTTGATTAATAAATGTGGTCATTTGTAATTCGAGAGAATTTTATTTGTATCAGACAAATGAATGCGCGAGTTACGAACTTTTTCATGGAATAAAAATATAATACTGGAAAGGATTGAAATTTGATTTTCTTGCTTTATTTCAATTTTGGTGTGGTTTTAAGATAAATTTGTCAATTGTACTCAGGGAAACTAATTTGGCTAAAATTAAATTATATTCGTATAGATAACGCCATAATGGATGTGCGACTTTCATACTTCTTCATTGAATAAAAAGATAATAGTGAGCGAGAAATAAGGAAATTTGATTATTTTTTGCTTTATTATGTTTTTGGTGTAGTTTTTCGGGTTTGATTGGTTTAAAAATTAAAATTAAAATTTATTGGTATCAGACGATGGATGTGCGACTTCATTCAAGAAAAACAATAATGAAAAGTATTGAATTTTGATTTTTGTTGTTTTATTTCAATTTTGGTGTGACTTTTCTTTCAAATTATCAATTTAGTGTGATAAAATGAACGGTACTAGAATTAACCACTTGGTACGGAAAAATTGCTAATATTTTTGTGGTCCAATTTTGAAATAAAAGAGAAATTCGGAAATTTAAATGTTAAAGCTTCATGCATTGGAAAAAAATATTAAATTTTATGATACATTTGGAAACATATTAAATTTCATTGATACATTTGGAAAAATTAACGAATCAAATTTCAAGTCGAATGGAAAATAGTTAATGATAAATTGTGAACTTGACAATGTAATAATTCAGAAATATTCCCTAAGATCAAGAAAAATAATTTGGAAAAACTATTTTTGGTTGTTGTTCATGAATTGCCAAAATTCCTGGTCATATGACTCGTGTTGTACAAAAATATCGTTGGATAAATCGAGTGGTTCTTCGATTCTCTCATTTGGTAAGCTCGGATTTTCGGGAAGCAGGTTTGCTTTTGGCAGGCCCATACCATTTGAACCTCCTTCATTAGGGTTTCTTCCGACAAATTCGTTCGGACCGTCTGTTTCCTGATTATTTGTAATATTATCAACAAAAGGGACCGCACTATTCGGTACCGGAACCGGCACAACATATGACTTATTATGATACTCTTTTAGATAAGTCAGGATGGAAGACCAAATATATGACTCAAGATTACTCATGGTCTTTTCGAGGCTCTTAGATTTCATCACAACTTTCTCCATTTTTGAGAAATTGGGGCTCAGGTTCTCTATTATCGCGGCAAGAACATTGACCTTGGCCTTCTTTTTCAAATTGTTCGGCTCTTTGTATGGTTCGGATTCAGGCCACCAGACTGGTTTCTCCCCTTTGTCTATCAGGTATTTTCGCTGTGGAGGGTCGCAGTACGGAAAGAAGACTGCAATAATCACTCCGAGGGTTATATCAGAGATCGCCATGAGTCTTTTCTCCAGTGGCGGAGAAATAAGAGGCTCGTTTAATTTGTCGGTGTTACGAGTCTCCATTGCTCCTGCAAAAGAATATTAAGAACCTTTATTATGTATTATGTGGTAGATAACTAGTTTACATATTACATATAAAAAGTAAAGACAGAAAAATAGTTCGGGATAAAATTAATGGATATATGGATAATTTTATTAGTCAAGATTTTGTATTCAATTGGCACGATCTTGTTTTATCCTTCATAGTGATATTAATAGAAATCTGTATTTCTATTTGTTTTTTCTATTTAATGTAGTGCCAGTGTCATGTTTTTTCTATTTAATGTAGTGCCAGTGTCTAGGCATTGCTATTTTTTATTTTTATTTGTAATCTAATATTTTATTAAAAAAATAATAGAAAAATTACAATGTAAATTTTGTTATGAAAATTCAAAACTATACAAAATGAGAAAAAAAAGATTATTGGGAGGCGGGTTATATCGCGACGTTAATCACATATTATATATTCAACTTTGTTTCATTTTTGCGCAAAATTGAGAGTTTAGAACAATCATATAATATATTATAAAATCTAAAAGGGAACAAGATGCAAAAGAAAAACTAACTATCAAGATATATTAAAATGTGGAAAATAAATAGTGACCAAACCTTTTACTTCAAATTTTTGCTATAATTTGAGCGCACCTCTGGTGTTGCAAAGGGAAGAGTAGATGGAAACAAGGGACGAATAGATTGGAGATCGATTGTGAATGAAGAATTGAAGCCTTCAACATGTATATATAGGGAATATGATGGCATGGGATGCATGAAATATTACCATTTTGTCCTTATATTAGAATTTTATGCATATTGACATTGACATAATTGACTTTAATGGATTTTATTTTAACAAACATAACTTTTAAGGGTAAATTTGACATTTGGCAGTTGGATGAAGTGTGTGCCATGTCCCTATTCATACACAGATATACTCCCTACCTGTAGTATACCATTTTGATATGTTTCCAGATACTCCATCTGTCATGTTAATGCATTTCTTTTTTTTTAAGCTGATGTTAATGAGTTTCTTAATCATTAATTTGTCACTAGCTTTTTCTGGGATTTTCTTTATAGAAAATATTAATTCTGTTATGAATTTCCTCACAATGAAAGAATTGTATATTAAATATGTTAATTGTATCAAAAAGGATTTACTAGATACTCCATCTGTCATGTTAATCCATTTCTTAATCATTAATTTATCACTTGCACTTTCTGGGGTTTTCTTTAAAGAAAATATTGATTCTGTTATGAATTTCGCCACAATGCAAGAATTGTATATTAAATATGTTAATTGTATCAAAAAATGAATTGATTGTATTTTATCAATATATGGTAAAATCCTCAATTTGGATAAGCATCATGACTTTGAAATTTGAATTCTAAGAAGCAATTTTCTATTTTAAACTAATGTGCGAGGTTTCGGCTTTGCGAGTTGTTTATTTACTTTGGGAGGTTTGGGCTTGACAAGCTTTCTATTTAGCGGCTTTTTTCCGACAACTATATATATATATATATATATATATATATATATATATATATATATATATATATATATATATATATATATATATAGTTGAACTTTTATTTCATGTTAGTTATATTTAGTTATAACAACATAAAAAAATTCAGTTATAACAACTTAATTTCTGTCAAGCTCAATCTATTCTTTCAAAGAGTGCGCTCTAATTATTTATTCGTTACAATAGATTCTATAGGCGCATACCACACTACCAAATTACTATATAATAATAGTATCAATAGGAAAACAAAATTACTATGCAAAAATATAATATAATTAGCAAATTTATTTTTAATAAATAATTATTTAAAATTTTAGATGTTATTTTCCATATTTAGTATGAAATTTCTTGCTCGATATCACTACAAAAAATGAGAAATGATTTTTATAATTTACCTTCTATGAATAACAATGCCTCCAAAGACCTCCAACTTTCCACATAATTTCCTAAACCACTTATTCTGAATTTCATATTGTCGAGAGAAAAAATAAATCAAATACATGGGAAACTTTTTCCATAATTGATATATATTTTCATGATAGAGTGAAAATATCGCATTCGAGATGAAATTTGTTTCGTTATGCTTTGAGTCTGCTAATGATGCTTATTTATCGATAAAATTACTGCGTCCAAACCGCGTAGTACCATAAATGATAAGATTTAAATACATTGTGCTAAACTTGATATTACAGAAATACAATTAATGTGTAAATCTATTATATCCGATTTTATGACGTACTGCCAATTTGAATGGACGGCGAGAATGTTGCGAGAAGGAGGAAAATTGCCGCATCTATGGGAAGGATGTAAGACGATGTAATACTAGCGGTTGTGTTTCAGAAAGATGCAAGTGATTTTTTTAAAATTGCTAAGGGCCCCATAGCTGAGTTGGTTAAATGCAAAGTATAATAAACCAAATATTATGGGTTCGAGTCCCGTTGACACAGAAAGAAGAATAACGGACAATGAGCTCACTTATTCAATAAAAAATATTTTCAAATTGAATTTATCCTTTTGCATTAAAGGAAAATATATCTCATCGATGTAAACATATAATCAATCACAAATTTCTAGTAATAAATCCTAAAATATTAGCCTATAATTAATCATCATGGCCTATAACAAATTAGCTAGTCCTAAAATTTGAAACCCAAAAAAGATTACAAATGTCGAAAACTACTTGACATGTCTCATATCATGAATGCCTTATCAATCATTATTCTGGTAAACAGTAAATATATTTTTTGATGGGATAGCTTGTTTGAACAAATAAAAAAGCAATAGTGTAAGAAACAATTACGACTTCAGTAGAAAACTATTGAAATTTCAATGATCAATTTGAGCAAATTAAAATGTTAGTAACTCTGATGAAATTCTCACAACTGAGCAATATATAGGCTCAATTATTTTTTAAAAAGGGCCTTTTTATATTTACAGCTGTAATATTGTTTTTTTAGCTTGTAAGAAAATATTTTCACAATTAAAAATGGCCCAAAAAATCATGACACTAATTGGTTCTTGTTTTCCTGTTATTCTCTGTAGCTCAGCCAGTCAAGGTCTCTCTCACACATACATTGTGTCACAATGCAAACCACAGTTCTTTGTTTAGTCGCTTTGTAGCAATTGCTACACTTTAGAGAGATTTTATCTTGTTGATTTGTAGCATTATTCCTGAAACAATTTGTATTGTGAAAGTGGTGTGGTACTAAATACTAATTAAATAACTTTGATATTTTTAATTAATTGGATTGTTTTCTCTAATTTATTGCTGATGCTTTAAGAATGTCTATTTGGGAGATGAAACACAATATATCTCAAACAGGCATGTCAGTAAAACAGATTGTATACCAGTTATCTATCTCATTCAAAATTTGGCATTTTTCATCAATTCTATAGATCAGATAATCTAAGATTATTAAACAATTTTTTTTTTTCAAATCCATCAATGTAATATTAATTTCCAACATTTAATTTCTTATTGTTATATACTTCAGAATGCCCTGGTGCATGTCAGTAAAGGTGTCAAAAAAGCAATACATGCTTGCAGGGCTGCCAGGCATCTACGCTCAAGGAGGCCTGCCCCTGTTATAATAACTGGAAAACCAAACGAGGTGGATCGAAATGCCCTTGAAAACTAAATATATTTTCAATTGTAACTCTGGGATTTTGATTGGTTCGAACCACTTTGAAATTTTAAATTATGTTGGTATGAGATAATGGATGTGCGGGTTTCAGACTTGTTCACTGAATAGAGATATAATAGTGATAAGTAATGAATTTGATTTTTCCCTTTATTTCAATTTTGGTTTGTATTTTCATTCAAACAATCAATTGATACAATTGGGAAATTTTTAAATGCTAAAGATACATGCATTTATCTCAAAAGAAAATATTTCATTGATACAATTTGGAAAATTGAACGAATCATAGTTATTTAAAAACTATGAACTTGACAATGTAATAATTCATAAATGCGTCCTTAAAAAAATAAGTTGGAAAAACTATTTTTGATAGTTGTTCATGAATCGCCAAAAATCCTGATCATACACCAACAAATCGTTTTGCACGAGTATATCGTTGGAAATTGGATCTTCCGTTCTATCATTTTCTAAACTTGGATTTCCGGAAAGTTGGTTCACATTTAATAGGCTCGCATTTGAACCTCCTTCATTAGGTAACCCTTCGACCACTTTTTCTTTTTCTCCTTGAGGCGCCTCTTGCAAAACCCCTTTCCCTTTATCTCTCATTTCTTTCTCGGTCGGAGAAACAGAAGGGCCCACACTATTCGGTACCGGAACCGGCACAACATCAGACTTATAATTCTTTTTCAGATAAGCCAGGATGGAAGACCAAATATGTGACTCGAGACTACTCATGGCCTTTTCGAGGCTCTTGGATTTCCTCACGGCTTTCTCAATTTTTGAGAAATTGGGGATCAAGTTCTCTATTATTGACGCAAGAACTTTGACCTTGGACTTCTTTTTTAGATTGTTTGGTTCTTTATATGGTTCTGTTTCAGGCCACCAGACCGGTTTCTCCCCTTTTTCTATTGGGTATTTCCGTTGCGGAGGGTCGCAGTACGGAAAGAAGGCTGAGATCATCACTCCGAGGGTTATATCGGAGATTGCCGTAAGTCTTTTCTCTAGTGGGGGATTAAGAGCCTCGTTTGGTATATCAGCATTACGAGCCTCCATTTCTCCTACAAAAGAATAATGAGAACCTTAATTAGGTATTATGTGGTAGATAACTAGTTTAAATATTACACATGATAAGTGAAGCTGGAAAATGTGTTTGGGATAAAGTTAATTGGTATGTAGATAATTTTATTAGTCAAGAATTTTGTATTCAATTAGCGTAATCTTGTATAAGCTTTTTGTAGTGATATTAATAGAAAATTACAATGAAAATGTTGCTATGAAGATTCAAACTATATAATATGACAAAGGATAATTTGGAGAGTTATATTGTGACACTTTCACACTACTTAAATATTTATTTAAAGTTTATTTCATTTCTGCACATAACTGAGAGTTTCAAACAATTAAATATAATATTGTCCTGAAATCTTTCCTAAAAGAGAACAAGATGCAAAAGAAAAAGACTAGCTATCAAGATATATAAAAATATGGAAAATAAATAGTGATAGAAAACCTTTTACTTAGATTTTTTGCTATAATTTGAGCTCCTCTGCCTCTAGGGATGAAAAGGGAAGAGAAAATGGAAACAAAAGGCCAGAATAGACTGGAAATGGATTGATTGAGAATGGATATGAAAACTTGAAGCCTTCAACTTGTTTATATAGGCAACATGAAGGCATGCTATGCATGGAAAATTATCATTTTGCCCTTGTATTCGAATTTTATGTATTTTTCATATTGACATAATCGAACTTAATGAATTTTATTTTACCAAATAAAATTTTTAAGGGTAATTTTGACATTTGGCAGTTGGATAAAGTCTCTGACGTGTACAGGCTCATGCACAGACAGATATACTCTCTAAATGGAGTATACCATTTTGATATATGTCAGTATGTCATGTTAGTGTATTTCTTAATCATTAATTCATCACTTGCATTTTTTAGGAATTTTCTTTATAGAAAATATTAATTCTGTTATGATTTCATCATAATGCATGAATTATATATTAAATATGTTAATTGTATAAAAAAAGAATTTGCTTGTAATTAATTTATCAATATATTGTCATGTTAATGCATTTCTTTATCATTAATTTATCACTTGCATTTTTTGGGATTTTCTTTATAGAAAATATTAATTCTGTTATGAATTTCATCACAATGCACGAATTATATTAAATGTGTTAATTGTATCAAAAAAGGATTTGCTTGTAATTTATCAATACATTGTAAAATCCTCATTATGATAAGCATTTGAATTTGAATTCTAAAAAGCAAGTTTTAGCATTTTTTTTATTTTATACTTTGGGTAGTTTTATTTAACGTGTACATACTACATAGCTTAAACTTCAAAAATATGAATGTACATAGTTGAACTTTTATTTCATGCTACTTAGTGTATGTTTTGTGGGGAATCTTCACCCATTTTTTATTTTTTTATAAACGCCCTAAATAAAACAGTTTGTAAAGCCGAAATTTTTCCACGCTTTAAAATAATAAATTACTTGCTTGTTAAAAATCAATTTCATAATGCTTGTCCAAAATGAGGATTTTGTAATATATTGATAAAATGCAACCAAATCTTTTTTTATACAATCAATATATTTAATAAATAATTCTTACACTCTGATGAAATTCATGGAATAATTAATATTTTCTTTCAAGAAAACCTCAGAAAAATGCAAGTGATTAATTAATGAATAAGAAATGCATTAACATGAGAGGTGGAGCATGTAATGACATATCATACCCCTGTGTATGATGAGTTGGTACAGGTCAGACAGTTTATATACGAAATGCTAAATGTCAAATTTACTCTTACAAAAATACTTACTAAATAAAATCCACTCAATGTAATAAAATAAAAAAGTAACCTATTTTTATGTTGTAATTTACTAATTCATATCCAGTATACAATATACTAGTTAAATTACTTTCGGATCTTCAATTAGATCAATTTTAAAGTCATATTATAATTTAATACACTAAATTGCTAATTACTCAAACTAGATGCTAATTTATTCTTGTTCATATCTAGTGAGTGCATAATTTCATTTATACTCTTATAGTTTTTTTTGATGAAAAAACGTAGGTATATTATTAAACATAAAAGTAATAAGTTCACAAAATATTTTTTTAATAGAAAGTTTCCAAGATATGGGATACATGTGTTTGTTTTGTTTAATTACTAGCTTCATTTGTACCCTTACAGAATATCAAAAGACTGCCCAAGTCCCTTGCAAAAGTTTAAAAAACACACAAACATATTTATCAGTTATTACAACCTAATTTCTTTCTTTCAGTACAATCTATTCTTGAGGTGCGCTCTACTTATTTATTTCTTTACAATAGGTTATGTAGATAATACAACACCATACCAATAAAAGTATCTCAAGGGAAAATGGTATTTATAGAAAAAATATACTATGCAAAAAATTAGCATCTAATAAATGGCAAATTTATTTCTAATAAATATTAATTTTAGATGTTATTTTTTATACTTAGTAAGAAAATTTTCCATCTATATCTCGCTAGAGAAAAAAAATAAGAAAATGATTTTTATATTTACCTTCTAGGAGCTCTGTCTTCATTGGTATCCAACTAATTTCCACATAATTTCTTCTACCACTCATTCTGATATGGTGATATTGTGAAGAGAAAATGATGCAACTAGATTAGAAACTTTTTCCAGTAATTGATAGAGTAGAAAATATAGCATTCAAGATAAAATTTGTTTCGTTATGCTTTCGGTTTGTTGATGACGCTTATTTATAGATAAAGTTGCCATGTCCAAACCGTGTATTTTCCATGAATAAGAATTTTTATTTACATTGTATTGAACTTAATAATATATAAATACAATTAATACATTTAATCTACTATATCGGGTTTTATAGAATACCGCCAATTTGAATGGACGGTGAGGATGAAGCAGGAGAGAGGAAGATTACCGCTGTCTCGTGCAAAGAATGAAAGAATTCATTGTTTCCAGAAAGACGCAAGCGAATCTTGTCAAATTGAGTTTATCCTTTTGCACTAAAGAAAATTCGGCATCACCGACGTCATCAACTTATCTCCAACTGGTCGAATGGACATAAATCATTTTTCGTGGCAGTAACCAAGGTTGTATTGATAAAGTTATATCACATAGGGGTTGTTCCGGCCAAAGCTACTCTAATAGAAATGATTAGATACCATTCTACTAACTAAAAGATTGTGCATTCAATACTCGTCAATAGCGATTTTTATCTACTAAAAGAACAAAGTAAGCAAATGTTTGTAATTCTCTCTCATTTTTATTTCATACGGGTTGTTCCCGAGCCGAAAAACAACATTATTGTTACTTTCATTTAGTTTGTAAATATTTTTTTCAATATGAAATTGCCAAAAAAATCATGATGGAGCAAAACCACCATCCCTTATATATAGGCCCATTCCTTCATCCATCCAAGCAATTGCAAAGACCCAAAACATTTTTACCCATTATGACCCTCAGAGCCCAGCCCAGCCCAGCCCGCAAAATTCTCATTTTTTTTTACCACTCTATTCAAAAATAAATCAGCAAATACCACTCATTTCAAAATAATGGGGTATCTACCATTTCCGCTACTACTAGTGGCGGAACATATTTTATAATTTTTCAAAAATGGGGTTAATTAGTGAAAAAAGCGTATTCCACCACTGCCACTGACGGAACATGAAAAAAATTAATTTTTTCTCAGGAAAAAAATACAAAAAAATTAATTTTTTTCATATTCCGCCACTATCGGTGGCGGAACAGTATTCTTTTACACTAATTAACCTTATTTAGCCAGCCAAATGGGGAATTTTTGAAAAAACTAAAATCCCACACTATTGGTGAAACAACATCTGTAGTGGCGGAAATGGTAGATACCCCATTATTTTGAAATGAGTGATATTTGCTGAATTATTTTTGAATAGAGCGGTATATAAAAAAAAAAGTCAAAATTCTGAATCATGGGGCCCAGTTGTAAGTGTCACAGTTGATTATCTCCACAATCAATCATTATTCATTAATAAAATCCCTCCGAGTCCGCTCCTTCACCATCCCAAAACAACACAAAACAAAACCCTCTCAAAACCCTTCCTCTCCTCCTTCCCTCTCTCCCCATCCATGTCTCCTCCTCTCTAAAACCCTAACCCTAGCTCCGCCCTCCTCCTCCTCAATGTCTCTCTCAACGGCTCTCTTCCGCCTCTTCCCTCGCGCCTCTTCCTCCGTCTTACTTAACGCCCGCCTTGCCTCCTCCGTGCGATTTTTGGGTTCTGAGTCGCCTAGAAAGAGGAGCGTCAGGCCGGTGAGGGCGAAAAAGAGGGAGAAGGAGAGTAGTGAGGCTGAAAATGGGGGATTGGCGGTGAAGGAGAAGGAAACTGGAAGAGTGGTTCAGTCTGAGCTTCACAAGGAGGCGACTGAGGCGTATATGTCTTATGCTATGTCCGTGCTTCTCGGCCGCGCTTTGCCTGATGTCAGAGATGGACTCAAGCCTGTTCATCGAAGGATTTTGTGAGTTTTTTGGTTATTTTTGTTTGAATTTGGTGGTTTTTTGTTTTTTTTTGTACTGTTGAGTTTGTAATGAGATGGGGTTTATTTTGTTTTTGATTGTTTTGTGACGGAATTTGTTTTTTAGGTTTGCGATGCATGAATTGGGACTTTCATCTCGCAAGCCGTTCAAGAAATGCGCTAAAGTAGTTGGAGAGGTAGAAAAAAAGACCCACAAAATTCTAGAAATAATTTCCGCAATATTACAAAATCCAAATTTATTTTATTTTTTACATTTATTATTAATTTATTAGGTTCTTGGTAAGTTCCACCCGCACGGCGATACAGCAATATACGATTCTTTGGTCCGAATGGCTCAGGTACTCAAAATACTCATATAATTTGAGTGTTTTTTATTTTATTTTAGAATTAAAAATTTAATTTAATTTTTTATTTTTTTAATTAGGATTTTTCAATGAGAGCGCCATTAATTCAAGGGCACGGAAATTTCGGATCTGTAGATGCGGATCCGCCAGCTGCTATGAGATATACTGAGTGTAGATTAGAAGTAAGTTTAAATATGTATATTATTTAATATTTAATATTTTTTATTTGTAATTTTACTATTTTAGGTTAAAATGATTAAACTACAAATGATTTTACGTTAAATTCTTGTTTTTCTCTGTTCTCACCAAGGAATTTAGGCTGAAATGGAGTTAATTTTGATAATAAGTTTCATTTATTCAAATTTTTTGACATTTTTTTTTGTTAATTTGTTTCTAAAATGTTTTTAAATTATGCGATATTTTTAGGCGCTGACAGAAGCGATGCTCTTAACCGACATAGATTTGGACACTGTACGTTATTTATTTCAAATTTAGTTCTTTTATTTTGAAGTGCATTAAATGCATGCTTATTATTGGTTAATTTAATTGTTATACACAGGTTGATTTTGTACCGAATTTTGATAATTCGCAAAAAGAACCCTCTCTTTTGCCAGCTCGTGTTCCTTCATTATTGCTCAATGGTTCAGCTGGAATTGCAGTACGTTTTTGTCATTTTATTTATTAAAAAATATTTTTTTTAAAAATAAAAATTTTATTCTTTTATTAGGTTGGAATGGCGACAAATATTCCTCCACATAATCTTGGAGAGCTTGTCGATGCACTTTCTGCTTTAATAAACAACCCTGAAGCTACAGTAAGAAAATTATATTTCATTAATTCTATTAATTAATATAAAATTGTTGCATGAATTAGTTGTATTATATAATATCTTGGTTCGTAATCTTAATTTTTCTTATAAAAGATTATTCTGTAAGTTTTTTATAGAACTTATAATTTTATAATCTTTATGCACTTTTATAATTTTTTTTGGTATAAAATTGTACTATATATTTTCTTGAAAATTTATTTTGTTTTTATAATTTAAAAGATGCAAGAATTGATGGAATGCATGCCTGGGCCCGACTTTCCAACAGGAGGAATAATAATGGGAAATGAAGGGTATATTTATTATCATTATTTCCCAAATTTTTAATATTTTATTTTATAAAATATATTTTTAAGTTTTTGGTGTTTTGAATTTTAGGGTTTTGGAAGCTTACAGAAGTGGAAGGGGCCGAGTTGTAATTAGAGGAAAGACTGAATTTGAAATAGTAGATGAAAGAACAGGTCGCCAAGCAATCATAATCAATGAGGTTTTTTTACTTTTTTTATTATCATTTTTATTTTTTTGCTAATTTTACATTTTTTTTGTGCAAATTTAACATTTTTCGCTAATATTTTTCCTTTTTTTTATGTAGTTACCTTATCAGACGAACAAAGCCTCTCTTGTTGAGAGGATTGCTCAACTCGTTGAAGACAAGGTGAGTTAAAACCGTAAACCCTAAAAATTGATCAAATTTGGGAATTTTTTGAAATTTTATATGAAGTGTTATGATTTTAGGAGAGAGAAAATTGATGAGTTTTTAATGTAGGTTTTGGAGGGAATAAGTGATATAAGAGATGAAAGCGACCGCTCTGGGATGCGTGTTGTGATAGAGGTATTTAGTGTGTTAACTTTGAAAAAAAATCAATAAACACAAAAAAAAAAAAAAAACAATGACCATTATCTTGCTATGAACAATTTCAGTTGATGAAAAAAGAAAGTGATTTAAATTATTCACATATTTTAATATTTTTCAGCTAAAAAGAAATGCAAATCGTGATGTAGTTCTTAACAATTTGTTTCGCCACACAGCTCTCCAGTCCAGCTTTAGCTGTAACATGGTTGGGTAAGTATATAAATAATCATATTAATTTTAATTTATATATTTTTAATAATCATATTAATTTAATTTTTTCTACCAGTAAAATAATGTTCATGTAAATAAATCAGCGCTTCTGTTGTAAATTCATGCAAATAATATACTTTACTTTTTGTATGGTGTCTATTAATCTGATTTATTTTTGTAAATAAATTCATATTAGCTATTTGTTTAATATATTGAATTATTATTTTATTTCGCAGAATTATTGACGGACAGCCAAGGCTTATGGGACTGAAGGAGATGCTTCAAGTACTAAATTTTTATTCTTTCAAAATTTAAATCAGAAAACTTTTGTTTATTTTATTTATTTTTGGTGTTTTAGGCATTTCTTGATTTTAGATGTTCAGTCATCGAAAGGCGTGCGAGATATAAACTCGCTCAAGCTCAAGAAAGAAAACATATTGTAGAGGTAAAATTTCAGATTAATACAAGTATATTTCAAAAGGGTTTATTATTTTATTATTAATCATGTCTTTTTATTTCTCATTTATTTTATTTCAGGGTATTATGATAGGCCTTGACAATTTGGACGATGTGATTCATATAGTTCGCGAAACAACTAGCAATGCGAACGCTATGTCTGCTTTAATCAACAGTAAGAATATTATTATTTTAATAAATAATTTTTTCATTAAAATATTAAATATCCTTTTTTTAATTTTGTTTTGTTTTACAGAGTTTGGTTTATCTACTAAGCAAGCTGAAGCATTATTAGACATGACACTGAGGAAACTTACTGCACTTGAGGTACCAAAAACATATACAATTTTATTTTCTCGCAAGTTTTATCTCACAATTTATTTATTATATTTTCTTGCAGAGAAAGAAATTTGTGGATGAGGCAAAAGTCTTGACAGATCATATCTCAAAGCTAAATGACCTTTTGTCAAACAAGAAGCTTATTTTTCAGGTAACTTTTCCTTTTTTTTTTATCAGTAAAAGAGCAAAAAAGCACAAAAAATATAGATTCTATTTTTTCACATTTATTTTTTATTTTTTTTATGTAAGGCAATTGAGCAAGAAGCAGTGGAATTAAAAAACAAATTTTTCTCGCCACGTCGCTCTGAATTGCAAGACTCAGCGAGCGGCCAAGTTGAGGATTTGGACGTAATTCCAAATGAAGAAATGCTTTTGGTAATATACTATTTAATTATTTATATACTTTTTAATTCTTTTATTGGAAATTTGCACAGAAGCCCCTGCATTATGCCTAAATTGCAAAAAAAAAACCCTATGTAATTGAAAATCGCAAGAAAACCTCTCTATTCTAAAAAAATTCAAAATTTTTTTGGAATTTTGAATAACGTAGGGGATTTGTTTTTGCAATTTGGGCATAATACAGGGGCTATTTTGCAAATTTCCCTTCTTTTATATACATTTAATTCATAATTAATTTCATTTTTGTATTAGATTCTAAGTGAGAAAGGATACGTGAAAAGGATGAAGCCAAACACGTTCAACTTGCAAAAGAGAGGCACGATTGGGAAATCCGTAGGAAAAATGAGACTGAATGATTTGACGGCTGATTTTATAGCTTGCCATATGCATGATCATGTGCTTTATTTCAGGTATACATTATTTAATTATTTTAGTTATGTCATTGTTTGACCAACATATTATTATTGTCATATGTCCAAATTAATTATTTTTGTCGGAATTATTTCAGCGATAAAGGAACGGTATATTCAGCACGAGCATATAAGATTCCGGAATGCAGTAGAACTGCCACTGGCATGCCTTTAGTACAGGTACATTTTTAATTAATTTTTTCAGTACATGTTAAAAAACAATATATTTTCTTTATTGTTTTATTAACTTTCTTTTATAATTTGGTGTGGTTTTATTTGTCCAGCTGCTGTCTTTATCCGAAGGAGAGAAAATAACGTCGATAGTTCCGGTAAGTGAATTTACGGAAGATCAGCATCTCGTAATGCTAACTCTAAACGGATACATTAAAAAGGTTCCTTTGAATGCTTTTTCCGCAATCCGATCTACCGGCATCATCTCCATCCAACTGGTCAGCAGATTTTCTTTTTTTACAGTGATGTAGTTAATATGATTATTTTTATTCATATTTTATTTTTTGTTTTTTTTATTTTGATTGAAGGTGCCTGGAGATGAGCTTAGGTGGGTCAGGAGCTGTGGAGATAAAGACCTCGTTACTATCGCTTCTGGAAATGGACATGTTATTGTCAATTCTTGCGACAAGGTAATACTTTTTTTTTTCTAATTATATTCGTTGCCTTAAAAAATAATAATTATTAATTTATTAGTATTATTGTCATTATTATATAAATTAAATAATTTTATATGAGTTAAATAATTTTTATATTATTATTATCATGTCTATAGCTTCGGTCTCTAGGAAGGAAGACGAGAGGAGTAACAGCAATGAGACTCAAAGAAAACGACAAGATGGCTTCCATGGACATAATCCCGTCCGAAATGCTCAAGGACTTACCAAACATGTCTCCTAGCAGGTTCTTTTCTTTCTTTTTCTCTCCAAATTAATTACATATACGCCCTTTTGTTCAAAGCATTTTGCATATATGCCCTTCTGGAAACGCGAAATCTCAAATTAGCCCTTCCGGGGCCCGAAAGTTTTGAAAAGGCCCAAATCATCCATCATCTATATGATATTTCTCGTGTTTTATATCAGGGGTACTCCATTCGTGATATTTCCGTGGTAGGGGTGTAGGTGATATTTCTATATTTTGCAAGGGCACAGATGAAATAAAAAAATATAAACTGACTAAAAACAAAAATTAAGTAAAAGTGGCAAGTAATTGATTATTTTATTTTCAGTAAGGGCGTGGGGCCGCCGTGGCTGCTGTTTGTCTCTGAGGATGGGCGCGGGAAAAGAGTCTCTCTGAGCACTTTCCGTCTCTCGCCTTTTAATCGAGTCGGCTTGGTCGGCTACAAGGTATTTTTTGATTATTTAATTAATTATTTATTTTAGGGTTTAGGTTTTTTTTGTTGATTTGTTTTGTGTTTGTGTTTGTTGATTTGTTTTATGTACGTTTCGTCTTTCGAGTTTTAATATGGTTGTGGCTTGGTCGGCTACAAGGTATTGTTGGTTGATTATTTTATTACTTTATTTTAGGGTTTAGGTTTTTTTTGTTGATTTGTTTTATGTTTGTGTTTGTTGATTTGTTTTATGTACGTTTTGTCTTTCGACTTTTAATAGAGTCGGTTTGGTCGGCTACAAGGTATTGTTGGTTGATTATTTTATTACTTTATTTTTAGGGGGGTTTAGGGTTTTTTTTGTTGATTTGTTTCAGGTTTTGTTTGTTGATTTGTTTTATGAATGTTTTGTCTTTCGACTGTTAACAGGGTCGGATTGGTCGGCTATATGGTATTGTTGGTTGATTATTTTATTACTTTGTTTTTTGGGTTTAGGGTTTGTTGATTTGTTTTTTAGGTTTATTGTATGTGTGTGTGGGTGAAAGTGAAATATCGATTGATTGAACATAGATCTTAGCCTAGTGATTGGAGATGGTTGATTTGTGCTGTGGTTGGTTTTTAGGTCATTTTTTTTGCAAATTGATGAAAAGAATGATACTATTTCTGTCATTTTTTCTAATTTTTGAAATAAATGAAACCCTATAAATCATTTTTTAGGACAGTTTTGTTTCTTCTTTTCAATTTACACATTTCTGAAAAAACCCTATTTATTATTATTATTATTATTATTATTATTATTATTATTATTATTTATGTTTTCTTTTCAATTTTTCACATTTCTGAAAAAATCCTATTATTTATTATTATTTTAATTTATTATATTTTCTTTTTTTCGTAGCTTCGAGAGGATGAACGGCTGGCCGGAGTATTCGTTGTGGGTTACGCACTAGCAGGTACGCAATAATCACCACATAATACAATCATTTTAACATTACTAATGACATAATATGAGTTAATGGTCATGATGTTACTTAATCACAAATATGAATAAACTGTATTATTATAGAGGATGGTGAGAGCGACGAGCAGTTGGTTCTGGTGAGTCAGAGCGGAACGGTCAACAGGATCAAAGTTAGAGATATTTCCATCCAAAGGCGCTCAAGCAGGTAATTTGTCATTAATTTGATATTTATTTGTAATTATCGATTATTTTATATTTATGCCCTTGATTAAGATTGGTGGTTATTGTTTTGCTTACCCTTTTTTGAGTTTTGAAAGGTGTCAAGTTTACCGTTAAATATGAAATGTACGCTTTGAAAGGGTCCAAATGTGTAAAACTTGCCGTTGAGAATCAGAAAATATATTAAATTTATCCATCCAAGATAAAAAATTGTATAAATTATTAAATCTAACTATGAATGGAAACCTCTAGGGCAGGCATAGTTTGTGTCCAAAACCTTAGTTTCCACTTATAAAATTTGTTGTAGTTTTTTGTTTATTAAATCTTATTATTATTTCAAAAGGGGAGTTATTCTGATGAGGTTAGAGCATGCTGGGAAAATTCAACAAGCGTCTTTAATATCTGGAGTTGAAGATGTGATTACTGAAGATTAAATTAGTAGAATGTCTCTAATCTGACTTTTTGAGGGAATATATATGGAATCTCATCGAATTATAGAGTTTGTTTACATGTATCTTATAGTTTCTTGTTTTACAAGGCATTTTGTATCGGCAGTTGTATTGCTGCTTTTGAGCCGTTGGAAAATGAGAAATTGTATTGCCGGTTTTTGTGTTGTATGAATGAATGAAATATTGAGTTTGTAAGAATGGAACTGTTTTGTGTGTCATTTATTGGAAAAGTAGATTAACCTGGTTTTTTTAAATCTATAATGGTGTATTATATCATGTGATTTGGAATATATAGATTAAATAGGTTTTCTAGTTTTCTAATTTCCATTTGACATTCTAAATTAATGTGTATATTTTTGGGCAAATACACAACATACATATATTTCGAAATTGAAGTGCCCGTTCGGTATCGAAATATTGAAATTTTGGAATAAGGAAAAATCGGCTATTCCAATTTATTTTAACCATGTTAGGCAAGATAGTGAAATAGTGGAATATTGGCATAAATTAATATTTTTAATTTGGAAAGAAATTTTCATTTCTAATATGAAATAGCTTCTTCATCCCATTGAACCACTTTATTCCATATTTTTTTAATTCGTGGCGAAAATATATTTCACTTTATTCCATTAATCCACTAGACTTTTTGCTCTTGCTGATGGACACTAAAGCTCTAATAAAATATACTAATTTGTCCAAAATCTTAAAAAGAGCCATGACCATATTAAGATGCCCTTGTGTTTTGTGCCCCGTGAGTTTCCGTTGAGGAAAAAAATGAGTTCTTTTGAAACTTTCTGGTCTCTGAGATATTCTTTTTTAATGACCCATACCGTACATACATTTACTATTAACAAAAAATGACCCATTCCAAACAATGGAGCCCTAATCTAGTCAGATCCAGCATGCATGGTATGGAAGGTACCGCCAAGGAGCTTTCCTTCAAGTCTGAAAAGATTTTTTTTTCTTTCTACGTAACATGTTCTTCAAAGGAAAAGAGGGTTTTGGTCTCTATAATATTATTAATTTAAAGACCCATTAGGCCATACAAGCCAAATTTATCCAGATCATGCATGGTCTTTTGTAGCCGGTACGACATTCCGGTATCTAATTAATATCTACAGTCTTTTTTTTATCCATATAAAATTTGCTTAATTAAGTGATTGTCACATGGTTGTGTAAGGTGTAATGTGATCGCCTGATCTTTATTTCGAGGTTTATTATTATATATATCACTCTTAACTTACTATATGTCACTTATATACATGGATCTTAATGACATTTATGAAGTCATTATGTCACTATAAGTTATTACGTAAACCATGAGAGGGATACATGACATCATCAAATCAAAACTTCCTATAAAAAGACCTTTTTTTTGAAGTGGCCAAAAAAAAAATTTAATTAAGAGAATAGTCTAGTTTTGAAAATATTTGCAAAAGTAGCCGTTTCGCCTAGCCGCTGGGCGAAATACAGCGAAAACAGATTATGGCCCGATACGCGCTAATGAAGCCTTGTTTCGCCCAGTGGTTGGGCGAAACACACTGTTTTCATCACGCTAACAGCGCTTAATCGGTTTCCGAAAAAAAAAAATTGAACAATATGTTTCGCCCCCTCGTGGGGCGAAACAACCTATTATCATATTCTGGGCTTAGCCCACAAAATTTGAGCCCAAATTATACGAAACAGTCTGTTTCGCCCGTTCACTGGGCGAAACAGACCCTAATAATTTACGCCCCCTGCCTCTGTTTCGACTGATTTTTCGAAAATTTTCGAAACCGGCGAAACAGAGGTGAAAAAGAGGCGAAAAAAAAAGAGAAGAGAGGAGAGGGAAGGAAGAAGAAGGAAGTTGCCTAATTAACAAGGTATGTTGATTTCTTTGAGTTTAGGTTTAGTTAATTTTGGTTATTTCTTTAAAATTAGTTTCAAACAAGTTTATTTGCTCAAAATTAGTTTTCCATTTGTTTGGTTGGTTTGAAATTAGATTTATAAACTAAGATATTTGCTCAAAATTAGTTTCTAATTTGCTTGATTTGCTTGATTTTGTTAGAAGAAGAAGAAGAAGAAGAAGAAAATATAATTATTACAAGTAAATTTTTAATATGTTTTCTAGTTTAGGTACATATTTATTTTTGAAATTATTTTTGTAGTTTAGGTAATGTATATATTTATTTTATTAATAATTTTTCTTGTTTAGAATTATTTATTAATATTTTTTTTGTTATAGATATTTTTTTTAGTATATTATTTATAGTTTTATTTTTTGAAAGTTTAAAAAATAATATGTATGCTATGTATTTATTTATTCATTTATTTATGTATTTATGTATTTATTTTAAAAAAAAATCCCTATTAAGTGTTATGTATATTTATTACAAGTAAATTTTTAATATTTTTTCTAGTTTAGGTACATATTTATTTTTGAAATTATTTTTTGTAGTGTAGGTAATGTATATATTTATTTTATTAATTATTTTTCTTGTTTAGGATTATTTATTTATAATTTTTTTTTTATAGATATTTTTTTTAGTATATTATTTATAGTTTTATTTTTTGAAAGTTTAAAAAATCATATGTATGCTATGTATTTATTTATTTATGTATATATGTATTTATTTTTAAAAAAAATCCCTATTAAGTGTTATGTATATTTATTACAAGTAAATTTTTAATATTTTTTCTAGTTTAGGTACATATTTATTTTTGAAATTATTTTTTGTAGTTTAGGTAATGTATATATTTTTTTTATTAATTATTTTTCTTGTTTAGGATTATTTATTTATAATTTTTTTGTGATAGATATTTGTTTTAGTATATTATTTATAGTTTTATATTTTGAAAGTTTAAAAAATCATACGTATGCTATGTATTTATTTATTTATGTATGTATGTATTTATTTTTAAAAAAATCCCTATTAAGTGTTATGTATATTTATTTTGAGGGTTATTATATTGTAAGTATGTATTTATTTATTTATATTATTTTATTTATTTATTTATTATTAGTTTTTATTTATTTATTAATATTATTTTATTTATTAATATTATTTTATTTATTTATTTATTTATATTATTTTATTTTTTAAATAAAGATGTCATCTGGCGCGGGACCTAGTCTGCCAAAGTATGCGCTTCAATCACAACAACACATGCATCGGGCGAGCGAATTTAGCAACACTGAAGATGTAACTATCAAACCCATGCGCTACCGACAACACGAAGTTCCGGTATTTATTTATATTTTTTTTATATTATTTATTTTTTTTAGTATATTATTTATAATTATTTTTAGTATATTATTTATATTTTTTTTAGTATATTATTTATATTTTTTTTAGTATATTATTTATTTATTATTAGTTTTATTTATTTTATAATATATTATTTTATTTATTTATTTATTTATTTATTTAAAAAATCCTATATATCTTATATATTTTATTTATTTATGTTTCTGCAGGTTCCATGGGACGATCGGTATGCTCCTTTTTTGAAGAAAGCAACCTTACTACAAACTGCCAGGATGAGTTGGCTGGATTACGACAGCAGACTGATAAGCGCTCTGCAGGAACATTGGAGACCGGAAACACACACGTTTCATCTGCCTGTTGGTGAGATGACCATAACGCTAGATGACGTTTTGTGTTTGTTGGGAATGCGGACGGACGGTGAGGCAATGTGTTTAAATAATAAAGATGTTGATTGGAAAGGAAAGGTCGGGCAACTACTCGGGAAACAAATCCCGGAATTGGAGTTTAAGGGAAAAGGGAGAAGCAAAATTTTATTGAAAAGAACATGGTTGAAAAATAATTTTTCCGATTTGGAAATTGATGCCCCGGATCAGAAAGTCGAGCAGTATTGTAGAGCCTACATACTTGCATTATGTGGAGATGTATTATTTACGAAAGCTTCGGGGGATTGTGTTTCGGCACTGTCTCTGCTTTTATTAGAGGACATGTCGGGGTTAGATAGATGGGCATGGGGTAGTGGAGTTCTGGCGTACCTTTACAGGGCATTGTGTAAAGGTACGCATAAGAAACGGAAAAATATGGGAGGGTGTATCATGTTGCTGAAACTGTGGGCATGGAAACATATCACTGTCCATGGTGCAATGTTTTCTACGATCTGCGTTGTCCATGGTGTCCATACTATTATGAAAGCATTTCTCCTGTCTTCTACCACGTTTGTTGGTTCCACGGGCATTTTTCCTTATAAGTTTCTCAGGAGGAACCAACGTATCGTTGTAAACTTTTTCACGTTCAACCCACTGTTCTCTATCCTTTATCGGATAAAAACTTCCTTCATATGTACGCTTAAGGTGATCCAGCGAAAAATGTTGATGTATAAAATACTCGGAACTAACACCTCTGCGTACGCAAACTGCTACAAGTTGCGAACAAGGGTAGTGATAGAGCATCGGTTTTTGACAACTGCATTCGCCTTCATTGAAATTCACATGGAAGCTCTTTCCCCCTACCTTGGAACCACTAGGTCCTGTTATCACCTCATAAATACTGTTTTCGACATTGAAGGTAGTGACTCGATGCGCACGTGCCTTAACGGTTTTATTCTCCATTTTTTCCATCACTTCATTTCCCCACATTCTATTATTCATTTCCATATCTGCAGCTATCTCGCGCTTGTTGACAAAATAACTATTCAGCTTGTAGAATTCTCCATCACAATAGCTGTAACAGGCAGCTTCCTCATACCCTTGAAAACATAATTCATCACTTCTGCATGATTACTAGTAGGAATGACCCACCGGGGACCTTCCGCGTCATACGCGAACGCCCATTTTGATTTATTTTTTTTATTTAACCATTCCCACGCCTTAATATTTTTATCCTTTAATACTTTATACAACTTCTTAAATTTAAATTTGGTGGGCGCCTTAACTAGTGGTACAATTAATTTAACCAATATCTTGTCTGTTACAGTGCTACTGAAATTTGCTTCTAAATGTCGCATGCAATAACGATGATAGCTGTTAAGTTCCTTCCATTTCAATCTTTCGTCCTTCATTGCACGAATAATTCCGGCATGTCTATCCGAAATCACACATAAACATTTACGATGGCCGATCAAAGTCCCCAAACACCCAAAAAACCAACCTCACGTTTCTACCCTCTCCTTATCAACTAAAGCAAAAGCTAAGGGAAATAATTGACCATTTGCATCGCTAGCGACCGCCATCAGTAAGCATCCTTGATATTTTCCGGTTAGAAATATTTCATCTACTGTTATGACAGGCTTGCAAAACTCAAATCCTTTAAGTGATGGGCCGAATGCCCAAAAAAGATCTTCGAACTCCTCCTCACCAGTACGATTTTTGGGATCTCTCCAAATCGAATATTCAGTAGTAGGATTTGCTGAATATATTGCTGCCATCAATTCAGGAAGTAAATTATATGCCCCCTTCCAATCACCAAACAAGAATCTAAGCGCGTGTTGCTTTGCGTGCCAAGCCTTCCAATATGATATGGTATATTCAAATTTTAATTTGACGGTTTCTACTAGGGTTACTGGTTTAATTGCTAAATCCGCTCTAACGACATCTAGAATTAGCCCCGCAATAAATGCACTTGTTAATTGTTTGTGGTCGTTGTTAGGTTGTCGATTAACACATACGTGTGGTTGTGTAAATTTTTTAATCTCAAACACATGTCGTTTATTTTTGCATGCATACAGCCTCCAATCACAGCCAGCGCGGTCATCTTGTAGCTTGCAGACTACGGTGTAGAGCGTTTTGCTTGATTTGGAGACTACAAATTCTCGGTGATGCATGACGCTGTATAATTTTACGGCCGATTGTAGCTCTACTTTCGTGTCGAACGTCTGTCCCTCATACAAACTATCATCGCCACTCACATGCATGCTCTTACCATACAAGATATTGATTTTCGCTTCTTCCCACAGAGTAGTATCTTCAAACTCTTTTGCCGGAGGATTACCGAAAGCTCCTACACTAACCATCTCACCCACTTCCGTATAATTGTTCATAACATCTATTTCTGGTTCGTTGCCTTCTTCCATTTTTGGCACTTCATCTTCAATATTTTCAAACTCATCTTCGCTGCCTTCTTCCATTTCTGGCATTTCATCTTCATCACGATTTATTACAGGTTCTAACCTCTCAAGCTCGTCATCATTAAAAGCTACATTCGAAATTTGATGTACCGAGCAAAACTAGCTAACTGTGAATCATTCGAAATTTTTACTATCTTAAAATACAAACAATCATTTATACGGTAAGGAAACCTACCACTAATTTTAAAATCGTCACTATTAGGCCAACCGGTGGTAGCATAAATTTCTAAACACAATCTATAATAATTTCTATTTCTACTGCACGGGAAAAAAACAGCTTCATGTGGATAGTAATTGTATCCGCTCGAATCTTGAACAATTTGACCATTGTAATATAGAAAAATTTCAGAATTTTGTGGCATTTCCTTGATAGGGAGAAAGATAGAAAGAGAAGAAGTTTGCAAGAGAGACTTATGAGATTTGATTTTTTGATGATCAAGTATAATAAGAGGACTCTTTAAATAGAAATCTAAATCATATACCTAAAAAAACTGAGTTTCCACATATATTCTAGCATGTTAAATCAATGTTACCCACTAAAATAAAGCTAAATTGTCATTTCAATATGAAAAAGTAAATATTCTCTAGTACCCTATATCTGAACCCTAAACTCTATACCTAAAAAAACTGAGATTCCACCTATATTCTAGCATGTTAAATCAATGTTACCCACTAAAAAAAACTAAATTGTCATTTCAATCTGAAAAAGTAAATATTCTCTAGTACCCTCTATCTAAACCATAAACTCTATACCTAAAAAAACTGAGATTCCATCTATACCCTAACATGTTAAATCAATGTTATCTACTAAAAAAACAGAGTTGTCATTTCAATATGAAAAAGAAATTCTAAATAAAAATAAGTTGTTTATTATCATTTTTTTATCTTCGGATTTATTTTATTTTTTTTCCATGTAAAAAGGCTAAAAAATCTGTTTTTATTTTTTCCCCTAAAAAAAAAAGTACAGCTCTTTCGCCCAGCGAGCTGGCGAAACATGTGTTTCGCCCAGCGAACGGGCGAAACAGACTGTTTCGTATAATTTGGGCTCAAATTTTGTGGGCTGAGCCCAGAATATGATAACTCGTTGGGCGAAACATACTGTACAATTTTTTTTTATTTTTTTTTTCGGAAACCAATTAAGCGCTGTTAGCGTGATGAAAACAGTGTGTTTCGCTCAGCCACTGGGCGAAACAAGGCTTGATTAGCGCGTATGGGCCGTAATATGTTTTCGCTGTGTTTCGCCCAGTGGCTGGGCAAAACTACTTGTGTTTCACCCAGCGGCTGGGCGAAACGGCTACTTTTGCAAATATTTTCAAAACTAGGTCATTCTCTTAATTAATTTTTTTTTTTTGCCACTTCAAAAAAAAAGTCCTATAAAAAGGGGGTAGACTGGTATAGTACATTCACCAATTAGCTTTTCACTATTCCATATCCTTCAAAGAAGACATCAAAATTAATATAATTTTCCTTCAAAATAAACCCTCATGGCCCCAACAGCAAAGCTTCTTATAACAGACATAATTTCCGAAAAGTTCGAGGTCCCGGCCAACTTTGTTAGGCCGAAGCACGAAAGGCCAAATCTTCATGCTGTTAAAGAGGCAGCGATAGAAACAATCCCAATCGTTGATCTTAAGGGAATCAACGGCACTAACCATCATCAAATTGTCGATGCAATTGGCCAGGCTTGCAAAACTCATGGTTTTTTCATGGTAAAAGAAAAAAAGAAAAAAAAAACTAAATTCATTAATATATCTTAAATAACTTGTAAACTTGCTAAGACGTTACACTCTATAGATCTTAAAAAAAACTAAATTTATTAATATATCTTAAAAAAAACTAGCTAGTTTTGGTTGACTGTAAAACATAATAAACCGTATTAACTCAAATTCCACTAGCACAGAAAATAACTAAAAATGGGACAAAAGAGGCTTCTGCATTCAATTAAAAAACTAGCATGCAAACTTAATACACATTTTTTCTTCTGTTAGGTGATAAATCATGGAATTCAGAAAGAGTTGATTGACGGCATGTTACGTGTCGGTAAAGAGTTTTTTCACTTGCCGGAGTCGGACAGAAATCACCTCTACTCTGAAGAACCTTGGAGACCCGTCAGATTGTGTACCGGCTTCAATCCAACCGCGAAGAGCGTTCGAATGTGGAGAGACGCCCTCAAGCTTCAGTGCCACCCTATCGAAGAGTACATCAATCAATGGCCTACCAATCCTTCTGATTTAAGGTCTAATATAGTAATTTATATACATAGTGTGTCACACAATTAGGACTTCTCATTCATGAGATATGCATCAAAATATGTGTTATGTAATATATAATGTATTTCTCTATTTCTGAACTATCCGTAATCTATCGTTTTATTGTATAACATGAATCTAATGTGTTTTAATATATAGGGAGGTGGCGGCAGAGTATTCGAAACAAGGGAGAGAACTCGGGGTGAGAATAACCGAGTTGATTTCCGAGAGTCTTGGGTTGGAAAAAGAGTTTCTGGAAGAGGCGATGGGGGGTCAACTTCCAACTTTATCTGTAAACTTTTACCCGCCTTGCCCTCAACCGGATTTAGCATTGGGGCTCAATCCTCACACAGATGCCAATTTCATTACGGTTTTACTCCGTGACGAAATCTCTGGCTTGGAGGTTTCGCGCGATGGAAAGTGGGTCAAGGTGCCGGCGGTGAAAGATGCTCTGACTATTATTACGGGTGACCAGATACAGGTATATATCGACTGCAGAAATCTAAAATAGATCGTATTAAATTAAACTCAAACCTAAAGAGCTGTTTCGTTAATGAGTTAGTTTGTTATTTTACATGATTTTTATTTTTATTTTTATTTCTGTTTTAAATATAAGAATTTCATTTTACTTGTAATGAATTTTATTTTGTAATTTCATGTGATTGCAGGTATTGAAATTGGTGAATTCCTTGACGTTAATGTGAACCAAAAAGAAAACACTTCACTTTCAAAATTCAGAAACAATTAATTCACAAAAAAATCAGAACTAATTACTCAAGCATGTCTTTTGTTTCTTCTTCAAAAAAGAAAAAAAGAAAAACAGAATAACAAAGAATAACGGACAAGACCTAATTAATTGGCATAGTATAATGTCACCCAGGTTTTTTTTTTGTTTTGATAATCAATATCACACAGGTTTTAAAATGGAACTAATTAATTTGCAGGTTTTAAGCAATGATAAGTACAAAAGTGCAGTTCATCGTGTTACGCTGAATAGCAAGAACGAGAGGCTCTCAGTTGCAATGTTTCTCCGTCCATCAGACAAAATCGCAGTCAAGCCGGTTGAGAAGTTGGTGGATGAGAAGAATCCGGCGATTTATAGGCCGTTCATTTATAAGGAATATATTAGCACGGTTTGGAGCAACGGGCTTAATGTCCCTACCATCCTTGACTATTTCAAAATTTGAAGCTAAATTACGTTAAATTGTTGGGTTGAGTCGTGTTTTTTTTTTACCAGTGCTATGTTTTTAACGGTCAATTGAGTCAGTTTGGATTCGAATGAAATAAATTATTTTGAAAGTGTCTTTGGATTTAGTTATATGTTTGTCTATGTTGGATCAGTTCTGTCGTAATTTGAATAAATTCAGGTTGTTGGCTGTTGTATTGGCTTATTCAAATCTCGCTCTTCAGTTTGTCTGAAATTAGAAATTCTTAGCTTGATATCAGGCATTCTTCATTCAATAAACAAATTCATGTTTTGATTCGAATCACTCAAATTTTGATTAAGATACTGTCTTTTTGGTTCAAATAAGATTCAGGTTGGATTAAATTCTGGTTTGTGCTCAATCAAAACCCTATACAATAATCACATAAGCAGGACTATATATCATCTCTCTACTCAATTTCATTGTATATATGACAAAATACATGAAAATTCCCAACCAATTGTGTTAGAAATATTTCTGCCGGGATAAAAAAGGGATCTGATATATCACGACGGATTTTCCGTCGTGATATCACGGCAGTATATAGAGATGATAAAAAATATATAAATTTAAAACAAACAGTATATAGAAAACAATATATAAGTGAAAAATAAAAACAGTATGTACTTGAAAAATAAAAACAGTATATAAAATATTTAGAAACGCAGAAGAAACAATATACGATCACGACAAGGTCGTGCTCAATCCCATTGTGATTTCGGATTTCAAAAATTAACTTGTTTCATGTAAATATCTTCAACTTCATCCAAGGTCTCCTCCAGCCATTGACTAAAAAAAAATCTTGATCTAAGGTCTAATTTGTGTCACTTCAAATAAACATTATCACCCCTCAACATGCCCATCACATTTCCATAGCAAAACATTAACTAGAGCTTATGTTGTTGCACAATTAGCAAATTGGTTACACATGAAATCTCAGTCGCAAGCATCTCGCCCATCACTCCGAGTTCCGGTGATTCGGTAAAATCCGTCAAAGCCTCACTTAATAGTAACAAGCGTTTTTGCGCTCGACCAACAATTAGTAGATCAAACTGGTCTCCTAAAGCATGCAACTCCGAAAATGCTTGCTCCACATCTTCGATTGGGATCCTACTAACAGAAATACGGTTGTTTCCATCATGTGTTGCTCGCACCTCGGCAATTAACTCTTCATCGGCTGCTTGTTCAGTCTCGTCGTCCTCATGCTGCCTGCTCTTGCCAGATATAACGAAGTGGAAAATACAAAGATAAACACTTGTATGGCGTGCTAGACGAGATGCAATAGCAAGTGCTTCACGATCATCACGACCACCCCAAAAAATCACGCCAACGTGGTACTGCCAATATGGATGCATCATAATCCTTGTGGTGCCATGGTACACCATTATACCGACCGAGCACTGTGCCTGCAGTAGTTATATTAGCTCAATTATGAGGATATAGATGTCAAGTAATTATCGTCAAAAGAGAATTTCAACGTACGTAAGCATGAAATTCAAGGATGAAATCAAATTATTTTTGTTAAAAGGATTGGGGCATCACCTGCTCGAGAAGCAAAGGAACAAGGTCACGCATAGCAAGATCGGCCTCCAAATCTGCCATGGAGTTCTTACTTGGGAATGGGACAATTACGAGTGAAATATTCCTCTCGACAATAAGTGAACATACATCATTGTGCAAGGTCTTCCGCGGAGCAATAGATGTGAATGGCATAACAGTGACACCTCTTTCCTTAGTCTGCAAACAAATTATTCAGTTGATCGTCATACAGCAAAATTTGACAATTAAGTAATTTCTAAAAGACCAAAATAGAGAATCAAGTAATTTTGACGTTATCATTTAGCAATTATTTGCCTTGGAAAGTGTATTTCTCTTCTTTTTAAAATAATAGTTTGGCTATGCAACTACAAGTGTGATTTAAGTTCTAACCTGCTCAAAGCTTATGAAGTGGTTGTGAATAGGGTCCATTTGTGCCCAGTCGATGTAGCCTTTCTTATTGCGGTGGCTGATAAGACTGGACTCAGCAGCACCTTGTAGCTCTACAATGCGGAGAATATACATGCATACAGACTCATTTATGTTTGGGGAGGAGGTGGATTCAAGGAACTCCAGTAATGCAGGAACAGATTTGTTATCATAAAAGCAACTCATCAACCTTAATTCCTCATTGGAATCAATGTGTTGTACTGTTCGAAGCCCGATGTTCTTTCCGGTGCATGGTTTGTAGCAGAGCGACACCAATGGCACACATGTTATGGTTATCACAATATTGGACAAGATCATAGCAGTGAATGCTGTGTTGTCCAGTAAATTCTGATATAAACATAATGATTATTAGACAAAGAAACCATATTATAATTTCTGCGCGCAATTTGTAGAGAATGTACTTGGTTGCTTTGAGTAAATATTATTTCATTATATAGCTAATACCTAAAGTTAAGAAGTTTAGCTTAAGTACCTGCTCAGTAGTCAAGCTAAGAAAAAGGAGCATGTCGACGAGGCCTCTGAAGCTCATGATGAGGCCTATTATGAACCCGTCTTTGAAAGACATCTTGCAATACCTCGCAGCAGCAATATTGGTGAGAATCTTCACTATACACACGACTAGCACAACAAATTCTACCCAAAGTACAATGCTGAGTTTCTCCTTTAATCCTGCCCAATCAAATAAAAATCCCTCATGCATGAAGACAATTGGAAGGATCAGCTCTGTTGCTACTAAGTCTACTCTCTCAAGCAAAGCAGTTCCAAGTGGAGCTCCTTGTGGGAGCGCCAAACCCATGAATGTTGGCCCATCAACGAATATATATCCAGCTATATCGCTAACCAGTGCTAGCACGTAAACTACAATAATTATTATGAAAATGTGTATGCCTTTAACGCGAGTGCCAGGAAGTGTAGTACGGACAATATGTCGTGCATAGGGCCGAATCACTAGATGTATGAAGGCGAGTATTGCTACGAAGGTCAGAAGCGTCACCAAGCCGTAAAGAAAACCTATTTGTGACTGCCTGTAAACAACAAATGGAATGGCGAATAACCAATACATGACCACAAATTGTATCATTGACGATGATAGTGCCACTCGAGCAAGCTCGCTGTTAAGAAGCCCCAACTCTGTGAGCATGTCTGTTTGTGTAATAGGGAATGTGACACAAAATGGGTACACCACGACTGGGAGAAACATATCTTTCTTTAAAACAAAAGATTCAAGTTGTTTGCTTTTGAGGGCTACGAAAACAACGGAGCCCGCTATGAATGGTACGATCACACTAGAAAAGCCTATGATGATGGGCTTCTTCTTCCCTCTCTGAAACATTAGGGCAGGGTCAAACTTTACAGCGGTTGAGAATATGTTATACAATATGCCAATTGATCCAACGACCATCTCAACTCGTCGAATTTTCGGGTCTATGATGCCATAATCATTGATGTCTGGTGAGCCAGCTTTAGTTTTAGGCGACAGAAAGGAGAAGACAAGAATACCAGCCTGTAACATAGACAAGAAAAGATAAGACCATCACATCTCTGATACCTTCTTTTCTTCAACATGAATTTTCATTAAAAAAATGATGCTATATAGTAAACTTTTAATTGCATAGATCATGAGGATTTATTTTTAGGTTGCTAGGAAAGAGGGAATCCTTACAATCATAAGAGAGACAATCCGCGCCAATTTCAGGTGACGAAGACCAAAGTGAAGGATACGAGACAGGACGACAATAAGAATAATCAACGCCAAGAGATGAGGAAACGAATTCCCAAGGAAGTTCAAGCCACCATTGTTGGTTGTTAAATCACCATGTAGGAAACTTATGAGGTCTGATTTATCCCTCCCACCGAAAATATTATGCGATTGGTTCTGGAATATCCACTCTCCTATCATCGATGAAGCTTGCTTCTGGTCCGAATAACAAGCCGTTAAGACCATATCGTTGCCAGGGTTACCGGTCAGAAAATCCGGCGGGGCATTATACTCGGCCATCTTAATTCTCTTCCAACAAAATTTGTGGATTAGAAATATGTATGAACAAATTTTAGGTCTTTTTAGCAATACAAGTAATATGATATGCACATAACGAAATGAGTTTTGAGTATTTAACAAAGTGAAGCAGTTTGGTTTAATCAGTTCTAACAACAACTCGCTGTGTGTTAATTAAAGTAGATGTTTTCAACACCTTTTTTTTTTGTTTATTTTACGGATTTGTTGTGGTTTTAATAACCATTTTTTGTACTTGCAAATGATATTTACAGCTAAAATCAGAGGATATTTTGCTCTTTGTTTCAGTCAAAAACAAGTGAAGCTAAGTCTGGTTGCTTCAGAAATTTGTAGCATGACTCCAAAAATAGAAAAAATGAGTTGTGGTTTTATAAGGTACTAGAAAATTTAGAGCACTTATTTTGTTCTCCTAGAACCGGTCTAATCATAAAAGCTGTCAAGCTGAATATATTTGAGTCCTGAAATAACAAGAAAAACACTTGTATTGTTGGATTTGTGAAAATAGCGTTGGAATTGTTAATTCGAATGATCTTTTTGTTTTAGGATTATTCGGTATCTACCGAGCTCTTCCCAAATTCACAACTAAAAGAGTCACTATTGCGTTTTATATTGTGAATACCAGATCCAATGAAATTATGCCACATCAGCATTCGGTGATGCGTCTCGGAAAATGAGGTGTTTTAAGAACTTTAATTTTTATATTTCGAAATATTTTGAAATAGCTTTTTTGATGTGAAATCAAGGAGAAAAACAGAAAAAAAAAACAATAAAGTTTTATTTCAACTCTTAGAATAAGCATTTTTTTTCTTAAAATAATTCCTCGTTTGAGGAATTTCAAAAATAAAAAAAACTTTAATTTTCTTTTTTCTGAATACTTGCTTGAGGGGGAAAAAACTCTAATCTATCAAGTGCAATTATCAGGCAAATTGATTTTTGAAGTTTTGGAATATCAAAAACCTAGAAATGTATTATTTTTGGTTTATTTCTGTATTTACTTTTATAAATTTAGCAATAATTATTACTTGTACAATTATATTTGGTCACAGACAAGATTTTACACAATCACATAAACAATAATATTCTATTGCTTCTTTATTAAGAATTTTCATACCAAAATATGTATTGAGCTATTCATGCACTACTGTTTCATTAGCTTAAAGTCATCAATCTGTCACATATTACACAGCATTAAACAGCCCCAGTAAAGAACAGCTGCGGGAAGTATACGAAAATAGATTTTATTTGAATTATGTAATTTTTTATATATATATTCCAATCATCTATATTATTTCCCGCAACCTTTAATCTTTAACAATTCATCCACATTTCTTATCACAAATTTCACACATCAAAACACCATCGTGGAGAAACAAAAAAAAAATCAACATTTCTAAAACCCAAAACGAACAAACATTTCAAAAACGGCCCACAATTTACAAAACCAAACTCAAAGTCAATCTCAAATCTCAACCATTATACCAGATCTCAAATCAACGGCCGAGATTTGCTACAATCGGAGTAATCGGACAGCTGAGATCATCATGAATCTCGGATATTTGCGCACCGATGATGTCACGCTCTTTAATTTCCGAAACCCCTCTTGATCTAGACTCGATTTCATCAACCGACGCAAGACTCGGCGCCACCCAAACATTTAATGCTTCTTCTTGTTTCTCTTTTGGAGGAGACGAAATTTCCTTGGAATCTAACTCGGCTTTAGTGTTAGCTGTGAAATAATTAATGGGTTGATTATTTTGAGGATGAATGTGATGTTAGTTATCGTGTAGTTCGTTTAGATTGGAATTTAGTCTATATGTTAATGGAATATATCAAGTATATTGATTTTGGCATTTAATTTAAATTCGTGTGCTTTGTAAAATGTGCATCGTTAGTTAGTCTATATGTTAATGGAGTAGATACAGATTATGCACATCTGCCTTTTTCGAAAAAGAATTTGTTTTTAAGGAAAAAATGAGTATATTGGATTTATCTTAGTTTTTAAGGTTTTTTCTTTCACATGGATTGCTTTATGCATATATGGTAAAATAAAATCGGTTGAATTTGGATTTAGAGAATCTTGTTATGTTTTTAATGGGGTAAAATTGGTACCACAAATATTAGACTTACCATCATTAAACAAGGCTTCGACAAGAATTGAGGGCTTCTCATGAGCAGTTGGACTCGAATCCGAATCGTAGACTGGGTCCGCCACGTGGCAGTCTGCAATTGGCTCCTCTTCTTTACCTACAAATTCAAATTTGTAACACATGTAAGATGAACATTTTAAGAAGACGCAAAAATGTAGAAAAAAACAAAGAAGATTGTTGACTTATTCTTACCGAGTTGTTGGACATTTGATTCAGATTCAGATTCATCATCTTCAAAAGCTTCATGATTTGAGCCCAAATTTATCGTTTTTTCATTTTCACCCTCCAATTTCTCATTATTATTACTTTCCTCCTCTTCACTCGAACTATTATTATAATGTTCATATTTCTCCAAATCCTTCGATTCATCGTCCGTCAATTCTCTCTCCTCTTTTCTCTCTCCTTCCACAGACGACGACTCGTCGCTGACATCATCATGCGTCAGAGGAGTTTCTCTCTCTAGACTCCCGCTCTTCTCACTGCTCTCTCTCTCCACCTCACTCTCCTCCTCAAAATCCATTTTTTCCGGCATAAAAAACGGTTTAAACCTATTATAATTTCCCCTATTTTCTGCCCTAATTTCCCCCAAAAATTGAACTGGCGCTCCGATTGTAAAACTCTCATGTCTTCTAAGCAAAGCATTCTTCTTAAACTCATTATTATAATAAGTACTATTATTATGCATAAACCCACTATTAGCATTATTACTAACATGACTATTAACATTAACATTCACATTAACATCATTATTACTATTACTCGCATTTGGGTCCAAAATAGGGTTTAGGGTTTCGTTCGGCTCCTCAATTTGGTCAAACGGAAAGTCAAATGGGTTTCTACTAATGGGTAGCAAAACTGATGGAGCGGAACCCGGAATTTCCTCCTCGTAAGGCAAATCGAACGGATTGCGTCTCGGCGCAATTATCGGCTGGATTTGGTGGAATTGCGTAGAATCGAATCCGTCCAAATCGATCAAATCCCGCTCCAAAATCTTCCTAACTGCTTTTCTTCGTGCAATTAGATTCTCCAAGTGAGTATTTCTTTCTATCTCTAAAGAGCCGATTTGTTGTAACGTTTTTTGGTCGTCAGCCGTCCAAGCCACCACTTTTTCGGTTTTTGATTCTTGTTTTGTTTCGTCTTTTTCTGATTCTGATTCCGATTCCGATTCCGATTCTGAGACTTGAGCGGATTCTAATAACGGATGGATTTCGTCGAGAGTTGGGTTGATTTCGGAATCCGACGAGGAATCGTAGGATTCATAGGATTTGTTGGGTTCTGTTGGTTCGAGTCGATTTGTTAACCCGATTCGAGTTTGATTCAATCGGTTTAGACGGTTTTGGGTTGGGTTTGGTTCGCCGTGAATTAAAATAATTCCGAGGAAAATTGCGGTGAAAAGAATTGTAGGGAAGGAAAATGTGAGAATGTGGAATAAAAAGGGGAGGTATTTGTAGATTGTTAAGAGAGAGAAGATTGTGGATAGGATAAAAGGATGGTTGAAGGCCGATCTTGGAATTGTTTTGAGTTTCATGTTGGGTTTTGTGGATTCTTGGATTTCAGAGTAATTTGCCTGATAGAAATGAAATTAGATTAGTTTCATGGATTAACATAATGAAAGAAAGTGTTAATGGAGCTTATTCAATCGTCGCAATTAAATTAACGCATTAAATAATTTGAAACAAGGTTTGTTTCTATCTGTTTCTTGAACATTCAAAAAGTAGGGATTAGTAAAAAAAAATACCTTGATTAATTGAGGGATAATAGTAATGCTAGGTAAAATTTGAATTGAGAAAAGCTTGGCATTGCAAGATTCATGAAATACCAATCGTCTTGCCCTTTTTTGGATATATAAAATGGAATTTCGTTCTATTTGAAAGATATTTAAAAGTATTTTCTTGCAAGATATTAAATCAGAAACACCAATTTTTAACCGTTTATCATTGATTAAAGCTGGAATTTGGGGATTTTGGTCTTTTGATATGGAACAAACGATTCAAAACATTACAAAATAAAACCCAAAAGAAAAACAAAACATGAAATACATACAACTTACGACTTGCTTTTCCCAAGATACGGCGTCAGCCTGAACCTTCAAATTTCGCCTCCAAATTTGAAATTTCGATTGTTGGTATTCTTTTTCTCTTTTTTCCTTTCGAGAGAGAGATGGAGAGGAGAGGAGAGGAGAGGAGGGAGAAAGAGAGGAAGAGAGAAGATGGCGCTCTAAAAATAGCAATTCAGCTCTTATGTTTAAAATGACAACTAGTAAATCCATTCTTGTTGATAATTTAGTTCAGATGATTAGCAGATAAAAATATTGTTACATCTAAGTGATGAAACTAGCTCTGTTAATAAAATAATAAACTAAATTGAATTAATAAGACTGATTCCAAACTATATTGAATATAGTTAAATTGAACCGATCAACCGAATAATACATGATAATGTGATATTGGAGCACATTTTATTTTAACCGAATAATACAATGAATGAGTTGTTTTGTTTATATGGTTTGTCAATATTTGGAAAACTAAATCAAGAACTAGAAACCAAAAACCACTCCGATTGTATTTACCAAATATATTAAATAAATGTTTATTCAATAACCAAATACAATAGAACCTCCTTAAACTAATACTCAATAAATTAATAATCTCTCCAAGATAATAATTTTCTCCGGTCCCAGTTTGGCCTCATTATATAAATTAATAATTTCGATAAAATAATAAGATAATAATTTTTCTGAAACCCTTATATAAATTTATGGTTTCATTAACATCATAAATTAATAATCTTCTAAAATTACAACGATAACTAGAATAATTTAGTAAAATATGAATCTATTGTTGTTTGTTTTTTTTATTGAAATTTAAATCAAAATGAATTTCATCTCTAACTTTTATCACGGCATCCAAAATCCTTTTGTTTTGTTTATATAGTAGTTCATTTTATCATTATACATTTAACGTATTTAGTTATAGTACATTGAATAACTAGATTTAAGTTTCGATATTTAAAATTCATGCATTTTTCTATTTAATTAAATTTAAGTTTGCTGAATATAAAACACCTCTTTTAATTAATAAATTATTAATTTATCGATTAATTAATATCTCTCTAAATTAATTTCACGATCCCGACAATATTAAGACAATATTAATTTAAGGAGGTTCTACTATATTATGATGCATAATAACATGCTTTCTCACACATTTAAAAAATTTACATAAACAACATAATGCATTTCAAGGCAGTAATAATATTCAGAAATTTACAAACAGAGCATTTGGCACATATGACATAGATATAAGGCAAAATATATATACAATATTTTTTTTATCAACATCCCTTAGGCAAATAAATATATTCAATATTTTTAACAGAAATTATCAAACAACATTTCTTAAATACATTATTTTCTAGAATTTTTTTATATCATTTTTTTCAAAAATA